>JAABKJ010007545.1:291931295-292188922 GCA_011634705.1 Andricus grossulariae
TCTACCATATTCAAACCAAAACCAATTTTCAAACGAAAACCAATGAAACAGTCAAATGTCCAACAAAAAAAGTTAATTTTCAACCTGATAGTTGAATTTTCTGTCACAAAGAAAAAACGAATTCGAAACAAAATAGTCAAATTTCCATACTGAAAATACTAATTTTCAATAAAAGAGTTAAATTTCCAACAAAAAAGTTAATTTTCAACCTAATAGTTGAATTTTCTACATAAAAAACGAATTTAAAGCAAAATAGGTTAATTTTCTTACCGAAAAGATTAATTTTAAACAAAAAAGTTAATTTTCAAATAAATTGTATTTTCTACCATTTTCAAACAAAAAAGACAAATTTGAAATAAAACAGTTAAATTTCCAACAAAAAAAGTTAATTTTGAACCTAATAGTTAAATTTTCTACAAAAAAAACGTATTTGAAACAAAGTAGTTAAATTTCCATACCGATAATAATAATTTCTAACGAAATATAATATTAATTGTCAACAAAAAAGTTAATTTTCAACATAAGAGTTAAATTTTCTACAAAAAAGACGAATTTGAAACAAAATAGGTTAATTTTCATACCGGAAAGATTAATTTGGAACAAAAAAGTTAATTTTCAACCAAGTAGTTGAAATTTATACCATTTTCAAACCAAAAAGACAAATTTTCAATGAAGCAGTTAAATTTCCGACAAAAAAAGTTAATTTTCAACCTGATAATTGAACTTTCTACGAAAAAATGTATTTGACACAAAATAGGTTAATTTTCACACCGAAAATATTAATTTTCAACAAAAAAGTTAATTTTCAACCAATAATTGAATTTTCTACCATTTTCAAACAGAAAAGACAAATTTTCAAAAAACAGTTGAATTTCCAACCAAAAAAGTTAATTTCCAACCTAATAGTTGAATTTCCTACCACAAAAAACTAATTTGAAACAAAATAGGTTAATTTTCATGCCGAAAATATTAATTTTCAACAAAAAAGTTAAGTTTCAACTAAAAAGTTAATTTCTAACCAAATAGTTGAATTTTCGACCATTTTCAAACCAAAAACAAAACCAATAAAACAGTTAAATGTCCAAAAAAGTTAATTTTCAACCTAATAATTGAGTTTTCTACCACAAAGAAAAAACGAATTCGGAACAAAATAGGTTAATTTTCATACCGAAGACATTAACTTTGAACAGAAAGTTAATTTTCAACCACGAAGTTGAATTTTCTAACATTTTCAAACAGAAAAGACAAAGTTTCAATTAAACAGTTAAATTTCTAACAAAAAAGTAAATTTTCAACCAAATAGTTGAATTTTCTACCATTTTCAAACCAAAAAGACAAAATTTCAATAATTTTCAACCTACTAGTTGAATTTTCTAACATTTTCAAACCAAAACGACAAATTTTCAATAAAACAGTTAAACCAACAGAAAAAGTTAATTTTCAACCTAATAGTTGAATTTTCTACCACAAATAAAATACGAACTTGAAGCAAAGTAGTTTAATTTTCATACCGAAAAGATTAATTTTCAACAAAAGAGTTCATTTTCAACCAAACAAATTTTCAATAAAACAGTTAAACCAACAGAAAAAGTTAATTTTCAACCTAATAGTTGAATTTTCTACCACAAATTTTTTTTTTTTTTTTTTTTTGTTTTTTTTGAACACATCATACATCTGCATTCTCACTCCACACTTCTACAATTATTGTAGCTAACGTGAAAAAACAACCTTTTCCGATAATTTTGCTTATCATAAAATTATTTGGTAATATTAAAAATTATTGCAATCGTTCAAATATCCAAATTTGCAATTCAAATTCGGGTTAACTAAAAATATCGATCATATTGAAAATTCCTGTTTTTTTTAAGAGTGTTCGTGATCAACTTATAATACCAAAAAAAAAACTGAATTACTGGAGTAACGTTTTTCCTCTGGTACTCCAGAAGAAACTTTTTCCCGCAACTTTTATATATATAGCTTTTCCTCGGAACTTTTTCTACTACATTTTTCTTCGCAACATTTTCTGTAATGATTTTCCTCGGAACTTTTTCTATCAGATTTTGCCCCTCAACATTTTCTGTAACGTTTCTCCTCGGAACTTTTTCTATCACATTTTATCCCTCAACATTTTCTATAACGTTTTTCCTCGGATATTTCCGAATAACATTTTTACCTCGAGATTCTGTTTACCCTTCTTCCTCTAAACTTTTTCTTTACTGTTTTTCCTCAAAACTCTCTGTTCCACATTTTTCCTCTGAGTGCTTCATATGTTCTTCAAACATTGGTAAAATTAAATGAATCCTAATAAGATACTAGACAAAAATGAGGACTTTTATTAATATTTACATGGACTTCGTTTATTATACTGTTTAAATAATTTTAACGAATTTTTTGCAGTAAAATATATATTATTTTATCGTAAAATAAATTAAATACATTTTATTTTGAAAGTAAATATGTTAGTTTTTAAAGAATTGAAAACATTTTTAAAAAAAATGAAATTAACAAAGAAAAGTAATATTGAACATTCAATTTATTATATTTTTTCCGATAAAATTATGATGTAAATAATTTTAATTATTATTCCAATTTGAAATATGAAAAGTGTCTAATAGAAGTCCGCTTAATGAAAAAAAGGAATGACGTAGACTTTATAGGGGCCGCCTTCTTTTGAAGATACCTGCGACTTTACTAATTTACTTGAGACTAATGATAATCGACAGAAAAAAACTTTGTTCAGCGGCTGACTATGTAAAATCCACATATTAAAATATTCAGAATGACAAGGATATGTGAATAATGGTTTCTTTTTTTTCCAAACTTGACACTCCAGTTTTATTTCTTCATTATCTAAATACATGTTTTTAATACTCGAGATAGTACCACTGTAAATGATAATCATGTTATTAGGCGACGACCAAGTAAGCGTAAATTGCTCATATCTAACCTTGCTAATGTTTTTATTTTTATCAGATAACAAAATTTCATAAACTGCTGATACAAAAAATTTTTCTTTAGACTGTGAAATACGTCTTTCATATAGACGTCGACATATTTGCGCTAACGATCGACTTGGCGTACGAAAAATTCTTTTAAGTTTGCCCAAAAAATGTTCAAATGTAAACGCAGTAAAAGTACTCAACCTGCAATTCATGAATATGACGTCGTCGGCCATGTGAATTAAATAATGAACATGTAATATTTGTGATGCTGGACCATAGAGATCGTTCAATGCAATTAAGAATGAACGCAAATAAATTTTAGCATGATCGTTATACAATTTGCATGATGATTCACAACACAAGATTTTGCATGCTGCGTGTAGTAATAAAAAGTGATAATACAAATCTGGTTTTAAAAGCCTGATTAAGACAATTGGTCCGCAGTAGAGTAAAAAAAAATCATAGTTCTGTCGCTTTCCATTTTGCAATAAAGGAAGTAGATCTTGTTTTGCGCTGGAGTTCGATAGGAATTTGCGATTCCAAATATTCCATTCTTCTACCCTATTCCAGTCTACTTTTAACATCGAGCTTACAATTTAAACCTCCGTTTATCCGGTATTCAATTAATTCTTTCATTGCTCCATTGCAGCAAAGATGCATGAAGTCAAGGATAAAAATCATGACCATATTTACAAGTTGTATCATTCGGAAAAAGGGTGACGGGCCATGATGATGCTTTGCCTGCTGAAAAATTTCTAAACGAATTGTCAATTCTTTCTCGAGCTTCAGTATTTGGATAGGCTAATCTTCGTTCTACTCTTTCTCCTACAACTTGACATCTTTCGCAAGCCTCCTTACACCGAGAAGAAAATATTCTTCGTTTAAGAGGATTCCTCTTGTTTTGATGCAATTTTTCCTCTACAATATGGTATGAAAAGTATTCCTCTTAATTTGAGAGGATTGTTTTCTCTTGAAGAGGATTATTCTCAAATCAAGAGGATCCTCTTAAAGGAAGAGGAACAAAATCCTCTCAATTGGAGAGGATCATCTAATCCGTTTTAAATTCAATCCTCTTATTTGGAGAGTATTTTATCTTCTTCTAAATATGATTGAAGCCTGAAAAAATTTGCTAGATTTGTATACGCTGCGTTATTTTATTAACCAACCGGTTCTATAATTATGGTTAATAGAAGCGGCATTTTTGCCATTCTTTTTAATTTTTCGATACTTAATACATTGTTTTCTGAAACGAAGAGCAACCAACATGAAAGAGAAATGCACGCGAGTTTTGTTGTACGGGAATAGAGGAAAGAACATTATTGTAATGAAGAAATCATACAATTTGTACACCACGTGCATAAAGAAATGCACAATCTAAAAATTCAATTACTTTCGAACGACTGCACATACATGCTGACCTTAAAATTTTTTAACAGCCAAATCAGCATTTTATCCATTGTTTAAATGTGATAATTCACTGCATTCTTAAAAATCCACCGTTTCACTCAAAATTAACCGATACTAAACAAGTTAGATTATTACGCTTGATTGACTGTGCATGCGCAAGTTCTGATCTGAGAGTAATTCCTCTACAAATTAGAACATTATACTTGATCCTAGAGGAAAATGCAAAAGCCTTCCTTTGGCCATCTCTCATCTCAAAAAAAGAGGAAAATCTTCTAATTTCTAGAGGAATATTCTCCTTTTGAGAGGAAAATGTGAGGATTGAAGAAGAGGAATTTTCCTCTCAAATTAAGAATATTTTTTTCTTAGTGTATAATTCACTGCATCCTTAAAAATCCACCGGTTCACTCAAAACTGACCGACACTAAACAAGGTAGGTTATTGCGCTTGATTGACTCCGCATGAGCAAGTTCTGATATGAGAGTAATTCCTCTACAAATTAGAGGATTATACTTAATACTAGAGGAAAATGCAAGTCTTCGTTTTGCCATCTCTCCTCTCAAAAAAGAGGAAGATCCTCTAATTTCTAGAGGAATATTCTCCTCTTGAGAGGAAAATGTGAGAGGGTTGAAGAAGAGGAATTTTCCTCTCAAATTAAGAATATTTTTTTTCTCGGTGTACAACCATGTCCTGAAGTACATTTCAAAAAAGCTCTAGCTGGAGTATCGCATATAAAACATTTCAACGTAACGTTAAAGTATTCTCCCTGAATAATTATTCCATCCTTTTGAAGTTCATTGATTTCTTCTATAAATTGTGCTAAATAATCATCAGCACTTTTCGGCTTGTATGTTCCATAGAAGATAGCTATTTCAAAAGCGTCGTACACATCCGGGTCGAAATAGACTTTGCCTGACAGAACCCAAAATTGTTCGTCACTTCAACTTTTTAAGGGTACACCATCAGCACTCACTTGCAACTCTAGTTTTTTGACGGTATGTATTTCCGGATTTATGCAGATTTCTAAGTTCTTCCTTATTCCAAAATACACAAATTGGCCTACGCGTCCTCTGCACATTGGGTTCTGGAATAGGGTTATCTTCAGCTTCGTCACTCAGATTTTCGTCACTGGAGGAATCGTTGTCAGATTCGGAATGCAATTCGTAATAATATTTACGTAAATGATCTTGAATGTCATCGTCATTTTCAACATCAGAACAAATCTCGGAATTTATACTGGCCTGGATAGCATCCTCTAACAATACTTCATGAACAAGAACTAATTGTTCGCCATCTGATTCGTTGTCGCTAGAATCTGAAAATGTAAAACGTATTGATTAAACGTATTATTTAAACCATTGATAAATTAAAAATTTTACGCGATACATAATCCAAAATAATTGATTATATAATTACAATAAACTAAACCTGATATGTTTGGTATTTGTATTGCATGGTTTTATACAAGAAAATAGAAAATTGAATATTATATATTAGTTGATTTGACGGAAAATAAAAAAAATGTGAGGTCAGGGAATGCAAATAATTTTCCATTTAGAAACACAGTCGACATTATTTGTACATAATGTAACTGAACTTTTATACATATACTACTTTCACGAGTGTCATTCTGAACATCCATAACCTCACTTTTATCTTCTGCTTTGTTACATTGGTCCACTATTGTCGAATGGTCAGTGCGTAATTTTATTATATTCTGTAACTTTTGCTCCTTATTTGGTTTAATGCCCTTCTTCTTTCCATGATTCAACTATAAATGATAATTTACTTCATTTATTTTAATTCACCGAAACCAATAATAAAAGACTTATAGCCACCAACCTTATGAAGCTTCAAACTTTTGGAGCATAACGCTATCAAACATTGGCTTGAACACGGTACTGCATTCTACCCGTCAGGATTTGACTTTGATGTATAAATAAAGACTCTTATGATTATAATTTATTAAAAATTATTTAAAAATTCCATTTTTATAGATATTGACAAATTTAGGAAAATACCTGTCGTATTTGAGTAGTGCCCGTCGAAATTCTAAATTAGGACCTTTCTAAACTTCCCTGTATTTCTCTAGAAAGCAAACAGAGGCAACCCTACCAACCCCTGACAAGAGCTTGCGTAGCTCTTGCGTAAACCTTTATAACACCCGACCTGTTCCGTGTTTAATGTAATGAATATTAGGGCATTTTCTGCACGGGCCGGTTGATAGTTCGTGTATTTTGTTGAAAATTTGTCTTCTTTGGTACAACAGTAATACTCTTCTTGCTTAAAAAGTAAAAAGTTTGGTTTAAATTTATTTTGTTTCAAATTCATGTTTTTCGTTCAAAAATTAAAATATTCACTCGGAAAATCATGCATTTTGTTAAAATTGTTCTTTTTCGGTCAAGTGTTTCGTTGAGCATAAATTCATCTGTTTTGGTTGAAGATATTCTACTTTGTTCAAAATTTCACAATTTTTTTAATAACTCATTTTCTTAATCAAGATTCTTCACCTTACTTGTACATTCATCTTTTTGCTTCAAAATTTAACTATTTTCCTAAGGAATCATGATTGTTATAAAGAAATGATTTTTTCAACAAAATTCACATGTGTGCACATTTGTATCTCAGAATGTATTGCTCAGAAAAATCTGAAACTTGTACATTGCCTACATCGATGTTAGATATCTTGAAAGCAACAAAAAATATATTTCGATCCAATGAAAACTTCTCGCAATTATTTTTTGTTACAAAATTGTGTTTTTTAACAGGAAATCGTCTAGGCTCTTCATTTGGTTATAAAAAATTATCCAGCCGACCAGTGTCATAATTTTCCCTCAAACTGCTGCGAAACTTATACCTGATACATACCATTAATAATATTGCTTATTCTTCATAAACTCTCTTTCTTTACTGTTTCTAATAATTGTTATAAATATAGACTCTCAATGACCCGGACTGATTTTTTCAACAAACTTTTATTTCTTTATCGTACAAAATAAAACTTTTCATTCTCCTTACATTTTCTCGTACATCAAGCCATTATTCTACATGCAGCCTTATAGAGAATACATTGTTCATAAATCTACGCTCCCCTACCAGCCGCAATCTTCAAGTTCTTCGTGACAATCTTTTTCCATATCATTAATTTTTTCGTAAACAGTAAAATGTATCCCTCTTACCATTTTCGATACCTGTTTCTTTATTTTCATAACTATTGTTATTAAGAAGATCCCGCAATTAAGAAAATATTTTTCTTTTAATTTTTATACTACTCTATGGTGCAATTTCATCACGGCCTTATAAACAATGTAGTTTTTATAAATGCGCTTCCCCTTAGAAGTCATAATCTTCAAGTTCTTAGCGACAACCTTTTTTACAACGTTGATGATTAATGAAATCGTATAAAAAATAGGCTTCATTCATTAAGGGTTTTTGTTAAGAACAATAGTTATGAACAATAGAAAGCAGGAATCGGAAGTGCCAACCAAAATAATCATACTGTTTACGGTAAAATTGATGTGATAAAAAAGGTTATCGCTAATATCTTTAAGATTATGGTTTGTGGTGGAGCGCAGATTTTTCAAAAGTATATTGTTTACAAGGCTGTGAATAAATAATTGCACGTCAGACTGGAAAATGTCACGAGAGTGAGAAGTTTTAGTTTGTGCCATGGATTATTAAAAAAAAATTTCAATCAGTTCTGGCCATTGATGTACTTGATTTATAATACTTGCTATAAACACTAAAGAAAGAGAGTTTATGAAGACTAAACAATATTATTAATGGAAGCAGGTATAGTTTTAGCACCAGTTGTAGGGAAGATTGTGACACTGATTGGCTGGATGATTTTCTATCAACAAATGAAGAGTCTTGACACTCCAGACGATTTCCTCTTAAAAATAGCCATTTTTTCACAACAATTCGTGAAGAGAAGATTTCATGCTATCGAAATATTTCTTTTTGCCTTCAAGAGATCTATCCTCGATACAAATAATGTGCAAGTTAAAATTTTTTCTGAAGAACACATTCTGCGATACGACTGTGCACATATGTTATTTTTGTTGAAAAAATCATTTGTTTATAACAATAATGATTTCTCAAAAAAATAGTTAAATTTGGAAGCAAAAAGATGAATGTACAAGTAAGGTAAAGAATCTTGCATAAGAAAATGAGTTATTAACAAAATTGTTAAATTTTGAACAAAGTACAATATTTTATACCAAAACAGATGAATTTATGTTCAACGAAACACTTGAATTTTCAAAGTGAAACAATACTGTTTTTAAAATTGTTAACTTTTTTAAAGAAAGTGCATAAAGTTTTGACAAACTAGTCAACTTTTTCAATACAAAATATGATTTTCAAAGAACAAGAATGATTGTGATACGAATGTTCAACGAAGTAGTTTACGTTTTTACTGAAAATGATAATTTTCAAGAAAGTAGCTCTACATTGAACCAAGTAGTTGAATTGCAACCGAGAAGATTGAATTTGTACCGACAAAGACAAATTTTTAACAAAATACATCATTTTTCAACTGAATATTTTAATTTTTGAACGAAAAACACGAATTTGAAAGAAAAGAAATGTAAACTAAACTTTCTACTTTTTAAGCAATAAAAGTATTACTGTTGTACCAAAAAAGACAAATATGAAACAAAATACACGAATTATCAACCAAACAGTTGAATGAGGTGCAAGTTTCAACAAAATAGTTAACGTTTCAACAAAAGAGATGAATTTTCAAGTCAGAAGCATGAATGTCCTACCAAAAAAAAATTTAACAAAATAGATGAATTTGCAATTAAAAAAGATGTACATTTCACATTATATGGAATAGTTGAATTTCGAGCTTAAAAATTAAATTTCGGCAAAGGAACAAAATGTTTAGCATAATACTCAAATTTACAGCCAATGAGATGATTTTTCAAGTATATTTGTAAATCTTGCAGTGGGAGAGTCAATTTTTCAGTTATAAAAAATAAATTTCCAAACCAAAACAATGATTTTTCAACAAAATAGTTCAATTTTTTTGTTTAAAAACTACTGAACAAGATTTCGAAAACCGAACCAAGATAATCGTAATCAGGGGACAATTGTATACCATTTCCTTCATGATGCGTGATTGGAACATTTCCGAATTTAATGATAAACTGCTTGTAAGAAATGCAGTATTTGCCTAAAAGTAACATTGTGAAGCAAAACATCAGTCGCAAAACGATTTACAGTTCTTGTTTTGGACAAAATCACGTACAAGTGTACATAGAATATACTCAAAAAAAAAAATGTTTGTTTGAATCGAACAACAAAATTTGTTTAAATTCATATCATTGAAAAAAACAAATTTTTTGCTTCAAGTGAAAAAATGTTCACTTAATTCTAACCAATGGAAAATAATTGCCTTATTGATTAAAACAAATAATTTTTTTAGTAAAATTTGTTTGATTTAAATCAAAAATTGGCTTTTATTAAACAATGCATTTGCTCCAAACCTTTTTCTTTGAATTGATAATAATATTTATTTGATTCAAACAAAAAATACAATTCAAAGCAGTGCTACAAAGTGCCGCTAGGTGAGCCAAGGCGCTACTGGCAGGGTTATGTGCAGTACTAACCTAAAATCTAAATTGACTGCTTTGATTGATTTTATTTCATGGGTCTTTTTTCTCTGTGTGATGTGATTTTAAAGGTCCTGGTTTACTGGAAAACTTAAGGTTAATTAAAATATGGACGCAATGAATTTAGTGTTAGAACTACTTGAATCTCCGGCCTTTACCTTGGATATAATTGATGACTTGGAATGTAAGTCTTTTTTAATTCTAGCCTCCTTTCTTTATTAATTCGATTTATGAAATCGATAATGTTTCATATCAATTATAATTATCGCTCTATACTTAAAAGCAGGAACGCTCACATACGAGGGCTGTTTGATAAGTCAGTGACTTTTTGAATTTTTTTGCGCAGTAACTTTAAAAGCACCACTGATCCCGTCAGCGCCATCTATAAATAAACTACTGTTAATTTTTTAGCAAACCAGTTATATATTTTTTGTTTGATAGCCATTGAAAGCAAAAAACCTCGTCAATGTTAACGAAAATGGAAAAAAGTGAATTTCGTGTGCTGATTAGGCATTATTTTTTGCGTGAAGACCCATCACTGAAACCAAGGAAAGGCTTGATAAATACTATGGAAACTCTGCGCCATCAATTTGAATTGTTAAGAAGTGGTTTACTGAGTTACGTTGTGGTCGTACCATCACAAGTTACATCACATTTTACATGAATATTTGGACATGAAAAAGCAATCCGCGAGATGGGTGCCGCGATTGCTCACATTCGACCATAAGCGCGACCGTGTGCCCACTTCAGAGGAGTGTTCGGCGATGTTCAGGCGCAATCCGAACGAGTTTTTGCATCGTTTCCTAACCGTGGATGAAACATGGATCCACCACAACACACCAGAGACCAAGGAACAATAAAAAAAGTGGGTTTCTCCGGGTGAACGTGCACCAAAGAAGGCCAAGGTGTGTCTGTCGGCCAAAAAGGTCATGGCCACAGTTTTTTGGGAGGCACGCGGTATCATTCACATCGATTACCTTCAGAAGGATAAAACGATCAACGGCCAATATTATTTAGAGCTTTTGAACAGATTCGATATTGATTTGAAGCAAAAACGACCGCATTTGTCGAAGAAAAAAGTGTTGTTCCATCAGGACAATCCAAGGGTGTACAGGTGTGTACTCACGATGGCGAAAATCCATGAATTTGGCTATGAACTGCTACCTCGTCCAGCATGTTCTCCAGATTTAGCCCCCCGCAACTATTTCCCGTTTCCAAACATAAAGAAATGGCCGGGCGGTAAGAGATTTGGGTCGAATGAAGAAGTCATCACCGAAACAAACGCCTATTTTGAGGGCCTTGAGAAAAACTATTATTTGGAAGGAATAAAAAAATTGGAAAAACGCTGGACTAAATGTATCGAGCTAAAAGGATATTATTTTGAGAAGTAAAACGCTCATTTGTCGAAAAAAAAATCTTCTAGTCGAAAAGTCACTGACTTATCAAACAGCCCTCGTATATGACAGAAGAAATCATGTGCACATTACACAAGGGACAAAAAATTTTAAGAGCTATCTCAGACCAAATAATTCCCAAGAGAGGAAAGTGCTGCCATCAAGTTGCCGCTTCATAAACTCAAAAAATCCTACGATTAATTAAGAAAACGATTAGAAACAATTTAAATTTCTTTCAATCGTTCTGAATTGTTTTCAATTAATTATTTCTAGAAGGGAATACAAAATACGTATGCTACGAAATAAAGCATATTTTATGTTTCTTTAATAAAAATAAATATATTTGCTAACGCTGAAGTAGTTGAAAAGATCTCAACAAACAACATACTCGTATTGTTAGTTTTGCAGGGCACATGTCACGCCGGACATGTTTATCAACTTTTTCCATTCCTCACCCATCGATATGAATAAAAATATATTTTCAGCATTTTAAAGCTAGAATTTGAATATTTCGGCACAAAACAGCAGTCTTAGAATTGACTTATTTCAATTTTTAAAGGAAAAGCATGAGTCTCCAGCTTGCTTAGGAAATATTGAAAGCGTCTGACGTCACATCTAAAAACGTATGACGCCACATCTAGGTGGCGACATGGCGTGACAAACACACAAATTTGAAAATGGTCTACATTTTTCTTTTTCAAATAAAAATCCGAAAAAGCCTTTTTTTAATTATTTTCATATATTCAGTACTTTTAGAGTGAATTATTTTATATTACAAACTTTTTAAACTTAGTGAATGGCCCTATTACACGTGCTTGAGAAGAGGAAGGTCGGGTCTCCCAGAATTTGGGAAAGAAAAAAATCTATGAAATGCTAATGTTCGAATATTTTTCTAATTATTTTATAGTGATTTGAATTTGAAATTGTTACTCTTTTTGAATTCGAGGGAATTCTCGATTCATTTTAACGGTTCGAAGGAAGTTTTAAAGCTTTTTTTCTTCTTATAAAAATCATGACAATGTTAGGACTTTTTGACACGTTTCAGGGATTAATTTAATGGTTTTCATTGAATTTTATAATAATTTTCGTATATTTTTCTAATTAATTTATACTGATTTGAATTTAAAATTGTTATTCTTTTTGAATTCGAGGCAATTCTCTATTCATTTTAACAGTTTGAAGGAAGTTTCGAAGCTTTTTTCCTCTTATAAAAATCATGGCATTTTTGGGACTTTTTGACAGGATCCAGGGATTAATTTAATGGTTTTCACTGAATTTTATAATAATGTTCGTATATTTTTGTAATTATTTCATAGTGATTTGAAATTGAAATTGTTATTCTTTTTGAATTCGAGGGAATTCTCTATTCATTTTAACGGTTTGAAGGAACTTTCGAAGCTTTTTTTCCTCTTATAAAAATCATGGTATTTTTGGGACTTCTTGACAGGTTCCTGGGATTAATTTAATGGTTTTCACTGCATTTTATACTAATGTTTGAATATTTTTCGATTTAATTTACAGGGATTTGAATTTAAAATTGTTACTCTTTTTGAATTCGAGGGAATACTCGATTCATTTTAACGGTTCGAAGGAAGTTTTAAAGCTTTTTTTCCTCTTATAAAAATCATGGCAATGTTAGGACTTTTTGACAGGTTTCAGGGATTAACTTAATGGTTTTCATTGAATTTTATAATAATTTTCGAATATTTTTCTAATTAATTTATAGTGATTTGAATTTAAAATTGTTATTCTTTTTGAATTCGAGGCAGTTCTCTATTCATTTTAACAGTTTGAAGGAAGTTTCGAAGCTTTTTTTCCTCTTATAAAAATCATGGCATTTTTGGGACTTTTTGACAGATTCCAGGGATTAATTTAATTGTTTTCACTGAATTTTATAATATTGTTCGAATATTTTTCTCATTATTTTATTGTGATTTGAATTTGAAATTGTTATTCTTTTTGAATTCGAGGTAATTCTCGATTCATTTTAACGGTTTGAAGAAAATTTCAAAGCTTTTTTTTCCACTTATAAAAATCATGGCATTTTGAGGACTTTTTGACAGGTTTCATGGATTAATTTAATGCGTTTCACTGCATTTTATAATAATGTTCGTATATTTTTCTATTTAATTTACAGAGATTTGAATTTGAAATGTTTACTCTTTTTGAATTCGAGGGAATTCTTGATTCATTTTAACGGTTCGAAGGAAGTTTTAAAGCTTTTTTTCTTCTTATAAAAATCATGACAATGTTAGGACTTTTCACATATACATATGCATACACACATACATATGCAAATGCATATACATACACATATACACATACGTATACATATACATATGCATAAACATATACATATACACATACATGCCATAAGTGTGAATTACCGCGGTCCTACTGGGAGCCGGTGTCATTTGTAGATGGCAATTGCTCTCAGTGTGACCCTGCGGTGGTTGTTTAACTCTTTTTTTTAAAGTATACATATACATATACATATACACATACGTATACACGTATAAAAATATATATATAAATAAAGAACGCTTTGCCGTGAAAAAGTCTGCTTTATGAGTTTATGGTGTCAAGGCCCACTGTGATCGACTTTTATGGCCGAGCTGATGAGCGCTCCGCCCCGAAAATAACTCGTAGACCTGTCAGATTAGACAAATTTACTCAGATTTGTTTTAATTGTAGCAGGCTTATTTATATTTCTCCTAATCAGCTTTTTCAAAAAATGTGCTCTTCAACTTTCGAGGAAAATATTCTTATAATTTCAGTGTAAGATATAAATTATTAGGCCCGTTATTAGGCTTTGAAAACAGTAGAAACAGTGAAAATGGCACTTTTCAAGCAACCTTAATTAATATTTTTTATGAAATTTTCATTGAAATAATGCTTTGGTTTGGATTCTGAGGAGCTAAAGAACTACATATCAAAGGTTCAAATTGAAAAGTGGATAACTTGGTGGTTAAAATCTTAAATGAAAAAAAAACTTTGTTTTGACCATGGTAATTACATAAGAACTTCAAAAACGTTGGGCCACTTCTAAACATTGTTCAAAAATTTTTTTAAATCTGGCTTCTACAATCGTATATACTACCGTTATTTGCCTTTCACTCCTAAGAAAACCAAAAGTGTTTTTTTCTGGTCACCCTAATATAGAGATTTTCATTTTGAGATCAGCTTTTGTTTTTTAAATGGGAACCCCTATTTTTGGTACCAGAATCGAAAAGAGCGGTATGTGTTTAGGCCAAGGGTTAACGTGACCTCTACAGATCAAATAAAGTTCAAAGTACGCTGTCACGGGACCTCGTAGGAATCTCGTCTCTCCGTAGCTTAGTGGGCAAGAGCATCAGATCGACGATCTGAAAGACCTAGGATCGGATCCCGGCCAAGCTAGTGAGAAAAATTTTCACAAGTTAGTAATAGAAATCGGTATTCATAAAATATTGATTTTTGACCAGCAGACAAAAAACACTCAACATCATTTTATTATTCTTTTTTGTTCAAAGAAAAAATTTAAGAGAAGTCACTATATATCAGAATTATTGCAGATACACTTCAGGAACATAAATGTTTAGTTCAAGATTTAATCCAATTGTTACCATTACTATGCATATTCTAATACAGAATTTATACATTTTTTTGAAGATAACTATATTATAAACAATTAAAAGTTTTGCATTTTGAATTTAAAAAAATTATTTTTTCTGCTAAATCATGTTTTAGCTAGGTCAGTGGTTATATTTCATCCAGAAAGTGTGGCACCAAATCTCAATGGTTTTGTCTTGATAGTGATAAATAAGTGAATTTGTCAGTTATTTTTTTATGAGAGAAGTTTTAGTCTCCGGAAGATACGATCATGGTTCCTTAAAGCAACCAATCCCGAAGCAACTGGAACGTGTACGTCATCCACTTTTGCTCCTTCTGTCCTAGAAGGTAAGCAAGAGCGGGAAATTTACGCGAGAAAAGGTCGTTCAACACTGTTCCTTGGAGTCAGGTCTCTAGCCGCGGATGACCTTAAGCGGCAGACGGGACAGTTGGAGATTAAAATTTCACCTCTGGATACTATTTTAGAGCTACCAATTGTTATATTATTATTATTGCTATTATTATTATTATCATACCATTGAGCCACTTCCCTTTCCGAGTAGGCGTGACTTACTCGATTGGAAAATAGTAGTGTTGAAAATGAGGTATAGATTTTTTAGATTTATCTAGAATTTTCGTGTTATTTATCCAAATAAAACGTTTGTTCCGCAACACTGCTCCGACCCAGGCTGCTAATCAATCTCTCTAGCGATCACCCACGTGAAGAGCCTCGCAAAATTGTTATATGTGGTTCCCTACTTGGGCCCATTTATATCCAATGTCTTTTGTTTCATGCGCCATTCACCCCATGGTCATGTCGTTTACAAACTATTTGTCGCAACACTTTTCTGTCCTGGCATACTACTCTAGCTTCCTTCACGTCCACGCATTTTTTCATGCAAGCTCACGTGTTTCTATGGCTTCTTATTTTTTTTTGGGATAAGGTCTCATTCACACATTCTAACCATTCTTTCCGCGGTCTACCTCTCAGCATACTGCCATTTACTTTGCAAACCCTTTTTCTTCGTCTCAGGTACACACAGAATATCTAGTTTCCTTACGCGCATAGTTCCTCGTAGTTCTCTTAGCTTAAGATCATTCACTGCTCTAGCATTCCAAACATCCAGTCTCCATTCTTCGTCTGAAACTCAAACTTTACGTTTACCGTGTGTATGCATTTCTTCAATCAAAGTTTCAGTTCATTCCGAGGCTACCCAACACCACCTTTATGCGCGAAATTTGTTTTGCGAGTCGACATCATGTCCAAGTTATGTAGTGATTCGTCGTATGCTGGAGAATCTAGCTGCAACGCCAGTCCCACCAAAACTTCTCTTCACGGGGGGGGGGGGGCAAGGAATCAAAACCAAGAGAGTCGGAATTGGTTGATGTTTTATGCTAAGAAGGTCACCAGCCTTCAGCAGCTTTGTATTAGATAGGAGTTCATATGTTCTCACTTGACAATTCCCGGCCTGCCTCGAGGCATGGAACTAGAAACTCTTCTTTTTTTTCCAATCATCATTTTTAATCACCATTTGTTTCAAATTGCATAGTTTTACTGTAAAATTGAATTTTTTATTTTTTATTGCTTTTTGTGTCATAAAAATGTGAATTTTCGATTTTTTAAGAAAATTCAAAAAGTCCATATGATAATCTTGTGGCGCGTCCAAAAAGAAACATTTTTCTCATCGAGAATTTTTCATGTATCATACCTTGTTTGACTAAAAATGTTAATTTTCGTTTCTTCTTTTGGATTTTGAAAATGCTGTAACTCTGAAAGTTTTTGTTTCATCGAAAAATGTCAAAGATATAAATTGTTTGAATTTTTGAGTACTATGAACAGCTGTACATGTAATTTTTGAATTGTGAAAAAAATGGTCTAAAAAATTTTCAAAATGCGCTTCCTTTTAGAATTTTTATCCTAAATGGCTGGCTAACGAACTTGAACTTCAGTTCAGGAGACTGAAGGAGTATACCAGAGGCCAATCCAATCAGACAATTCTTTCGGAAGTAATCTTGCACACAGGCAGACATACAGACAGACACATTCGTAAAAACCTGTTTTTTGGTTTCAGGGGGTCTCAAAACGTAAACATTTGAAAAAAACCGAAAGGGTCAAATCTTACACAATTCTAGTACCTTCTCTGGATGAGAATGTAAAAATTCGAATTTACTAATTGTAAGTCTTCAATTGTCCCTAAATTAATATATAGCCAAGACACACGCAAGGCGTTCTATAAGTCTCACCCCTGGTCGCCAGCGAATCTTCATTTTATGTCTTAAAGTATAATTCAAGACTAGGGCAGCATTTTCCCAGAAGGCTCACAGAACCTCCGAGGCTCATCACTAATCCGCTTTACATTTTACAGAATGTTAATATTACTTGTCTTCATCGTATTTATTTTTTATGTATTAATACGTTTGTTTGCCTGCAAGAATTATGTTGTTTGGATGGCGAATCTAGAAATGTTTACCATTTCTTGCTATCTCCAGTAGTTCACTAGATACATTGAAACTTCCCTATATGAACTATTTCGAACCTGGCCTACAATAGCTGTGGCATATTTGGGAGATTAGCTCGAAACCAAACATTCAGGGCCGTCTGAACTATTTCTAGTAGGAATACATATTATTAATTAACTTAATTTTCTACACGTATAAATTTTGTTTATCTTCGAGGATAAAATTGTTTTAATACTCGTATTTGAGTCGAACTAATAAAAACAGAGTTTTCAGCGTGTTTATAAAAATAAAAGCGAAATATGCGCGCAAATGTCCAAACTGCCCGATTTGTGGCTACGAAATTGCACAAAACCGCTGCACTCACATCGCCTCTCTATCGACCCCATGGGCTCCCGCAACATCGACCGAAATTCTACGAACTGCATATACTGAAGGAACTTATAGGGGAGTTCCAGTGTACTTGCAGAAAGTGACAGTTTTAAACTTTGTATGGAAAATTGTATATGCCTGTAGTCGCGAGCAAGACCCGTCTTGAAGTCGAATTGAAGTCGAACAAATTCCAACTCAAGTCGAAATATTTTTAATCGGGATCAAATATTTTTGTGCAACACCTACCTCGAAAATGAGGACTTCCATGCTTCTCAATTACGAGTATATGCAAATTTCAAAGTGCTTCAATAGAGCAGACCGTGCTTGAATAATATTAGCGCATGTGCAGTTTAAAAAAAATGAAAATATTCTAGAAAATTCTTCAAAAAAATTATACATAAATTTAGCTAAAAAACAACATACGGGATCGAAAATTTAATTAAAAAGTGCATAGAATCATTATGTTTATAGTTGAATTCCTCCCATAAGAAAAAACCGCGAAATTCCACCGGAAGCGGGTGGCATTCCAGAAAATGGCTCGCGCTCTCGGCGAAATCGCGGTAACGTTTCAACTGTAACCACGTCCCACGACCGTGAGATAGGTGGTTACAGTCTACGATGGATTCAATACGACGATTTGGAGAAAGTCTTCTGCACCCTAATGAGACGGAGCGACCAAACGACGATCGCCTTCTGCATTTTACCCGCAGGTGTCTTGGCATTTCTTTGACACGCAGGGATTCTTTCCCGGGCTATTAACCAGTGAAACCTTGGCACCTTCAAGAGTGCCGATAATCAAGACGATTAGCTTAACAGAATATTCCGGGTATAACCGTCGCAATTCCCTTATAAGGTCTTTACACCTCTCTTTCTTTTCGTTCGTTTCTCGAAGACAAGAAGAACTATGTCAGACCTCGAGTGTGCGACAGAAACCGTTTTCGAGAATAAGTAGTTCCAGTATATTTGGCACTGCCCATTCTCGACAATTTACTATATCTCTCGGAACGTTTGGTGGAGCGGCATCAGGGCTAATGTCATAAAAGTGGTGGGCAAAAATGTCACAAAGGTTTTGAACGCCCAAAATTGTCGAAACAGAAAATCACGGGCATAAATGTCAGAAAAATATTTGACGCGCAAAAATGCCCAAAACAAAACACGAGCAAAAACTTCAAATAGATTTTCAAAGCGCAAAATTGATCTTTTACAATTTTACAAATGAATTCACGGGCTAATCTGTCACGCCACAACTTTCTATGGTCACAATTTTCGTATCATTACTTTGCGTTCTTTCTAATTTGATGTTAACAATTTTCCAACAAAAATTCACCAGAAAATCGAGTAAAACTACTCTTTGTATGATATGGAATGCCGATGTTTTTTCATGATTTCTATAACCGTCACTTTTGATAGCTGTAATCAGAAATCATTGCAATTTAAAAAATTCAGCAGTTAAAAAAAACTTATCGCTCAAAACAAAGAAAAATTTTAGTCCAGATTACCAATAAAGAAAAATCATTGAAACTTGAGGATTTTATATTACTACTTTTAATAGTAATAATGCTATTGTTTGACTTTTATCATCATCATTTGACCATTTTTGTAGAGAAAATACTTTTTTTTTCAATTTGAAAAAAATACAGAATTTCTTCCAGATTCAAATGATGTGAAAAACATTTTTTCAACGAGAAAAGGTTTTGTACTATTAGGTTTGCACGAAATGTACTATTGATGAAGTTCTTGCTTCGGACAGCAGTTTTTCATACAAGAAATTCATGTCAAGAGTTTCATAACGACATTTCATAAATTTTTAAATCATTCATTTGTTTAAATTCAAAAAGTTGTGTTTGGTATTCGGAATTTAAATCGCACCCTCTTGTTTCACACAGTGACGATCAAACAAATAGGCAATTGTCTTTTTGTTACAAATTCAGAAAAAATCGTATCAAAGGGACAATCGTTTGGGAAAATAAAATCATCATAATTTTTGTGATGTTGGATTGTTGTATTTAAAATTTTCATCAATTTGTTATAAATTGAAACAAACTGGTTGTATTTGAAAGTGGAAAATAGATTTTTAACTGAATTCTTGTCTTTCAACATGATCAATGGACACAGGCTTGTACATTAGTTTTTAAAATTTTTTTTTATTTCTTCTCCAAGAATCTACAACATAGGTCTCACAATGTATATTTCTCATCACTGTTGAAAATTGCAGATATTTACGGGCACTCGGATTTTTTGGACGAAAGTGATTCTGATTCAGAAGATGAAGGGTGTCGTTTCGATGAAGAGAATGGAAGTGAGATTTCTGTATAGTGATTTATATACCTTGGTTAATTCATTGTGGATTGAAAAATTAGACCAGGACTTTTTTAATATCGTAAAAAACTTGAATTTTGATTTTATCTTGCTTCTTACTTATTTATTTCAGCTCCATTAAAAAATAGGGTAAGAGCTTCTTGAAAGAGAAAACGAAAACCTCATTTGCACAAGAAATTTGTGGCGAAAGAAAGGGTGGAACATGGTCAAGAGTGTGCAACAAAAAGTGGAAAGATGATACCCGCGAAAATTTTTCAAGGTTAAACTCTGTGCCCATGCGAACCTTATTTCTTGATGAAAATCGATATGGCTCGTCAAGAGGAAATCTTTCGAAGTTATTATCAAGATTTGAACAAGACACCGAAAACTTTGATCATTCGCGCAGGTCTAAGGCAGAATTCTGTGACCTCAAGAAAACATGAATTCACGCCAAACCTTCCACAAAAAAATCAAGAGCATACTTTCTAATATTTCCTTACCGATGCCAAGGGGATCGCACATAAAGTATGCAGGACTTTCTTCTTGGGCTGTTACAAAATAACCCCTCAGACAGTGTACCGATCTGAAAAATCAGCGATGACGAATCCCAGCGCCGCCAAAAAACGCGGAAAAGGTGCAGCAGTAAACAGAATCGGCGATGAAGGAAGAAATCACGTCATGAATTTCATCAATCGTTTTCCCCGATACGAGTCCCAATATGGGCGATCATCTTCATCGAAGAAGTATCTCAACCCAAACATGAATTTGGCTAAAATGTATAGAATGTACCGGATCGAAACGAAAAAATATGGAATGGAGCCGGTTTCCGAAACAATATTGAGGAACATCTTTACTCAAGATTTCAATCTGAGCTTCAAAAAACGTCACTCGGACACGTGCAAAACTTGCGATTCAATCAAATCAATTTAGGCAACGAAGACTTATCTGTCGAAGACAGGAAGAAATTCGAAGAGTTGCAGAGCGATCATCAAGCGTTAAAACGCAAAATAGCTTGTGAATTCAAGCGCGACATCCAAAACGCATCAGATGACAACATGGTCCTGATATTCGATTTACAAAAGGTTCTGGAAACTCCATCTTTGACAACGAATATCGCGTTTCCCAAAAGGCAATTGTTAACGTACAATGTTTGCATTGCCGATGAAGTACGGTAAAAAGGCATATTAGTATATTATGCACCAAGAGGGAGAAGAAGTGCCTCTCTCCCTTGACGCACACGATATTTTTTTATAACAAATGGATGATTTCATACATTTCTCGAAATACAGTCATGATTTCTGCCCATACTAGACTTTGAATAAAAAAGCATGAAATTTATGTTAACCTGTTCCAAATGATCAAAAATGATTTATCGTGACTTACCATAAATTGCCAAAAATTCAATTTAAAAATGTCTAAAAATTCTCAGAAATTTATGGAAATATACGGTCATTTATAGCCATTTCACCGGTAAATACTGCAACTTACCATAAATTACCCGACATTCATTTGTTTAAATTACCATAACTTTCCAGAAATTTATGAAAATTCACGGTAATTTTACAGCTGAATATGGTAACTTATCATAAAATCATTTTTTTTAATTTCCATACATTTCCTGAAATTTATGGTAATTTTCTGTCATTTATGGTAATTTTACAGGTAAATATGGTCATTTACCATAAATTACCCAGCATTCATTTTTAAACATTTTTATAAATCCTAGGTCTTTGACGGTAATTTACGGTAATTTGGTCAATTATATGTGGTAACTTTACATAAATAACCGCAAGATTATATTATTTGCAACCAAAATTTCCTCACAGTTTTTTACGGAGAGTGGGTCGATAATCGTAAAATGCGAGCTCATAGACGTATAATTTTCATTATTTACATCGGACGTCACTTTTCAGTCCCTAGGGAGTGAATAGTAGAGCTTTAGCCCCGCTTTATAGGCGTCGAAAAGGGCTGAAATCATGCATGTGTCAAGAAAAATGATTTTTTACAGCAGGTTAAAGAGTATTCGGATACCCGAAACCAATACCCAAAACTGGAATACTAGAAAACGCTAGATCTCTCGGAAAAGCTCAAGTCTTTGTGAAATCGAGTTACTCCGAAAACTAAAAATGCCTGAACTTCTCAAGATCAATTATATCTTTCTTGGAAATTATTGAAAATTAACAAAAATTTGTTTTTTTTTTTAAATTTAAAGATTGAAACATTCATGAGAAATGGAAACCGATAACTTCAAATGACTCGATGATTTTCCGGTGACCTGATTTTTTTGGGTACTCGAAACTTTTGGGTTTCCCTGCTATACCTGAACTAAAATTTAAAAAAAAATGGAAACCGTTACAATTATCAACACATTCTTATAGTTTATATGTACATCTGGTCGGAAAATGCTGCTAGGAGAGGAGCACAAGAGATCGCTTCGTGTCTAAAGATTCATTTGAAAAATCACATCACGAAAGCAACAAAGCATATCATTCTTTATTCCGATACATGCGTGGGACAGAATTGAAACGTTAAAGTCACACTTTTATTGACGCACGTCTTGGCTTCAAGCAGCGCCGATTTGATCAAACAGAATTTTTTTTTATCTGGGCATAGCTATAATAGCTGTGACAGATATTTCAACTTGATTGAGATAGAGCGCAAATTGCACGAGATCATCAATGACCCGACTCGACGTGCACAAGAAAAAATCAACTGGCTTACAATCAGATCTACCAAACTCGATCGAGAGAGACTATTTGTTCTTTATATGATATACGACGACGAAAAGATCCGTAAGGTGGACATCGCGAGAAGAACGATTTCTGAGAGGCATTCAAAAAATTTTCAATTACCAGCTCTTTATCCGAATGGAAATACCATTACAGTCCAAAATTATAACGATCTCATGCAATTGATTCAATACATCGATTCTAAGTATTAATAATTTTATCGCGATTTGAGAATAACCAACTCAGCTTAAGATTATGAATTAGCTAGTGGGGATAGCGATAACGAGTAATTAAAACATTAAATTCGACTTTTTTTCTTGGTGAGCTATTGTTGCAATAGAAAAGATAGTTAATAATTTGAATTTTTCACAAAAAGTGTTCGTGTTACTTTTGTATTCATGTCTGTCAATAAATTGAATGTTACTCGAAGCAAAGTTTTTTTTGTCAGTGAACAAGATGACTTAATTATCAGCAAGGATTCGAAGACTTCGAATTCTATATTTAGTTTTTGATACTTAAGACGTTTTAAAGAAAGATCATTAATTTGGAATATGCATTCATAATTCATTTATGGATTTTCGTATTCAAAGTTGGAACATTATTTAGGAAGTAAATTTGGTGTACATGCCAAACATTCAAAAAAACAAAGGAAAAAACAATAAATACGATACAAGAACAATAAAGGTAAATAAAATTTCTTCATTAATATTTCTCAAGAAGTTATAAGAGAAGAGTTCTATTATATAACATTTATTATACGATAGAATCTGAGAATGGAATAACATTATGTATATCTATTATATTAATATGGAAATGAATGATTCAAATTTTTCTAAAATGTCGTTATGAAACTCTTGACAGGAATTTCTTGTATGAAAAACTGCTGTCTAAAGCAAGAACTTCGTCAATAGTACATTTCGTACAAAGCTAATAGTACAAACCGTTTCTCTTTGAAAAAATGTTTTCTACATCATTTGAATGTAGAAGAAATTCTGTATTTTTTCATATTTAAAAAAAAAAGGATTTTCTCTGCAAGAATGGTCAAATGATGATGATAAAAGTCAAACAATAGTATTATTACTATTAAAAGTAGTAATATAAAATCATCAAGTTTCAATTATTTTTCTTTATTGGTAATCTGGTATAACATTTTTCTTTGTTTTGAGCAAAAAGTTTTTTTTTAACGGTGCATTTTTGAAATTGCAACGATTTCTGATTACAGCTATCAAAAGTGATGGTTATAGAAATCATGAAAAAACATCGGCATTTCTTATTATACAAAGTATAGTTTTACTCGATTTTCTAGCTAATTTTTTTGAAAATTATAACCATCAAATTAGAAAGAACTCAAAGTAATAATACGAAAACTGTGACGATAGAAAGTTGTGCCGTGACAGATTAGCCCGTGAATTTATTTGTAAAATTGTAAAAGATTAATTTTGCGGATTGGAAATCTATTTGACGTTTTTTCCCGTGAGTTTTGTTTGGGACATTTTTGCGCGTCAAATATTTTTTTGACTTTATGCCCGTGATTTTCTGTGTGACAATTTTGCGCGTTGAAAACCTTTGTGACATTTTTGCCCGTGAGTTATGTTTGGAACATTTTGGCGCGTGGAATACTTTTTTGACATTTTTGCTCGTGACAAAACTATGGGACGTTATAGCTCCTGGCGTGTCTGATAGTATGTGTCCTAGGTACTCATAGTATGTATGACACGCTCTGCAGCTATCATCGGGAATTTCTTGGCTCAAAATGTAGCGACGGTATGCTTAAGTGAAAATGTCACCGTATTAGCGCGCCAAAATGAAACCCTCCGTAGCCGACTACAATCTGTGTGATTTGAGGAAAGCAAAAGTTAGCTCATGCGACATCGACTTATCCTTCACTTTTCTGTGAAAGATGCTGTACATCTACTTTCTTCTGCTTTCTTCATCCAGGTTTTGAGGAGTGAGTTCTCGAGATGGATAATGTTTGATGCATTTTCCTCAGCCCTGATATTGATGTCGAGATCAAGTGTTTCAGCACCCTCATCCGATGATTTGTATGGAAACACTACGTTGCTTACATATTTATGTTTTCTAACTATTTCAAGAAGAGGGTCTCGTCCATTTGAAACTATATGCCCTATGCCCAGAATTATCCTCTTGTGAAGACTTCAAGATTCAGCATTTCGCGACCATCTTGACGGCTTGACATGTGAAGTCACGAAACGGACGACTTAATGTGCAAGCTTTTGTTCATATGCGTAACCTTCCGTGACCCAACGTCAAGGGATCTGAGTTTGTCCTTCTTCCATAGAAACTCTTCAAATGAATATAGTAGTATCCAGACGGCAAACATGTTCGTTTACGATATTTCGTTCCTCGCCGAAAGTTTGAAAGACCAAATCTGTCAGATAAGACGTTTATATCTGAATCAGAAAGCATTCTTATAGGTATTACGTCCTGAATGAGACTCTCTGGTACGCCCAGGTATGGCCAGGTCTCTACAGCGTCGAAGTGTCGTATGACGTGCTTCTTTCAAGGAGCTCCGGGACTCCGCAAATGCCAGCAAGTCTTTCTCGATTCAAATGAATCTTAGCGCATTATTATAGCTCAAACTCCATTCCTATCTCCCCAGTGTGCTCCTCGACAATCCTAAGAGCTAGATTCAGTTTCTCGGCATTTCTAGCCTGGATCTTGAAAGCATCCATGTCAAATACACGAGTGATAATACGCTTCTGATATATATATATATAATTAAAAACTAAAGATTAACAACCACCGCAGGGTCCCACTGGGAGCAACTGTCATCTAAAAAATGACTTATTGAAAAACAATTTTTCAATGCGTAAATTGGGCAATTTTAGTGTCGGAAATTTCATTTTTCTGGATTCTTCAATTCCATTCGAAATATATATTGTCTTTTTTCATTTATTTGAATCATTTTCAATTCAAAATCGTTCAACATATCGTTTCAATTTAAAAAGCTTTCAATTCAAAATTATTATGAATCTTGAGAATACTAGCAGAATAAAATAATAACGATTTAATAATAATTACTTTTGTCCTCTCATTATATAATCTCACTTCCTTGTTTAGGATTCCCCCTATAAAAATAAATTGTTATTTCCTTGAAACATTCGTTTTATGTACAGCAACGTGAACATAAAGTTCAAGGTCTAAGTTATTCTTTAAAATAAAATAAAAAAGTTACATTCCTCCTATGAAAATATCGTTTTCCCCATCGTGACATATTTCCATGCATTAATCGCAGAGTGAAAGGATAATAAAAAAATCGATTTATCTTTTGCGAGAATTTTATAGAAACTTAATACTTTTTTCAGCTTTATAAATGTAAGTAGAACAAAAAAAATATCATAATCATAAGAAAATAACTATAATCAGTTTGCGAACTTTAATATTTTGTCGCTCTATATTTGCATTTGTTGCAATTTTTAAATTTACGCCTTCCACGTCTATTTTTTTTTCAAATCAGATGCCCCCCTTTGAATTATAATATCTTTTAGAAACTAGAAGAAGCTCAAAAATACTTATTTGTCAGGATTTTTGGAATACTTCTTGTAGAGCTTAGAAAAATAGAATTTAATATTTACACACACTTTTCTCAATGCATCCCTGTACAGTCGCACTTAATCTCTTTGTATTTTTATAAAAATAGTTGCTAAATAAGAAGATAAAATTAAGTTATAACAGTTTTAGTCTTCAGGTTCTTAGAACTTAAATCTAAAGTAATAGAACGAAGCAATTTTTATTTAAAAAATTACTTTTTCTTTATCGAATATGGAACGATTGAAAAATCCCGAAAAATAACATTTCCGGCAATTTATAATATTACCGAATTGGAAAATTCCCGAAAGAAAATTCCGGAATTATAAAATATACAAACTAAAAAATTCCCGAATTAAAAAAATTGTATCAATAAATATTATTTACTTATTAAAAATACAATAATCAAATATTTCAATGAAAACAATTATTTTTAATGTTTAAAGTTACTAAAATTATTATTTGAATTTAAAATACCAATTAAAAAAAATCTCATCCACAAATATATTTTTTTAATTACTGTTATTTTAAATTCAAACAATAATTTCAGAAACTTTCAACAAAAATATTACATAATTGTATTTTCACTGAATAAATAATAATTATTAAATTTTTTTTTAATTGCTTAAATTCGGAAATTTTTTAGTTCGGATATTTTATAATTCGGCGATTTTCTGTCGGGAATTTTCCAATTGGATCGACTGAAAAATCTCGAAAAATAAAATTTCCGACACTACAATTTCCGAATTAAAAAATTCCCGAATTTGAAGAATTAAAAAATTGTTTCAAAATAAATATTACTTATTCATTAAAAATACAATCATCAAATATTTCTATAAACAAAATTATTTTGATTGTTTAAAGTTTTTAAAATTATTGTAATTTAAAATAACAATTGAATAAAAATTTCATCAAGAAATATATTTTTTAATTACTGTTATCTTAAATTCCAACAATAATTTTAGAAACTTTAAACATTTAAAATAATTTTTCTATGGAAATATTGACCACTGTATTTTTAATGAATAAATAATATTCATTTTTAAACAATTTTTTAATTGTTTAAATTCGGGAATTTTTTAGTTCGGATATTTTATAATTCGGTAATGTTCTGTCGGGAATTTTCCAATTCGGTAATATCATCAACTGTTCGAGAATTTTATTATTATGAAATTTTCCAATTTGGGAATTTTATTATTCGGAAATTTTCCAATTGGGTCGATTGAAAAATCCCGAAAATATAAAATTTCCGAATAATAAAATATCTGAACTAAAAAATCCCCAAATTTAAACAATTAATAAAATTGTGTTTAACAAATATTTATTAAAAATACAATCATCATTTATATAAAAAAATTGTTTTTGATGTTTAAAGTTTCTAAAATTGTTTTGAATTTAAAATAACAATTGAAAAAAAAATGTCATCTAGAAATATATTTTTTCAAATATTGTTATTTTAAATTCAAACAATTTTAGAAATTTCAACAAATTTTTTTTAATATTATATAACTGTATTTTCATTAAATAAATAATATTTACTTTCAGGAATTTTTTTGTTCGAATAATTTATTATTCGGCAATTTTCTAGTTCGGATATCTGATAATTCGGGAATTGTATGATTCAGGAATTTTCCAATTCGGGAATTTTATTTTTCCGGATTTTTCAGTTGTCCCTATAATATCACGAGAATAACTAATTTTAATTATGGAAGCTTCACATAATTGTAAACGCAACAAAAAATAGAATCTTTAATAAGGCATAGCGCAAAATACAAATTTCACAAAATAAAAGACCCTGGGGTCTTCTTATCCCTTTTACAAAAAAAAAGCAAAAAATTAGATAAATTTTTGTTCAATTTTGCCAAAATTCATAGAAAACCCGGAAAGAGTTTAATAAAAAATAAAAAATCAGGAAAAAGGGGGTAAAAAGAAATATATTGATATTTTTCAAAATCAGTGGGCATTTTTAATTTTACTTAACCAGTGAACTCCATGAAAAAAATAATAAGTCACCATTTTCAACTCTTAAAAACTCTAATTCTTTAGTTTTTTATTGGTTCTTGAAAATTTCTTAAAACATATTTTTTTGATTCAAATTGAATTTTTTTTTAATCGTCAGTGGAAAAAGGTCGAAAATAAAAAAAAAACTATAAACAAATAAAATAAATAACAGGAAAGTAGAAATTTTGTGCATTAATTTCATGCGAATTTTAATTAGTTTAATTAATTGATTTAATTAATTATAATTATTCATTTTAATGTGAATTTTGTGCATTTTTGTATCTTTTTTTCGACCTAGGGCGACAAACTTTATATACAATAATCTCTATAAAATCTAAAAGAGTAAAGTTTTACTTAAAAATCTGAAAATTAATCACCCCAGGTCAGAATATAAAAATTTTCTGAATGCAAAAATGTTAAATTCTTGTATATTTTCTTCCTTCCCTGGTGGAAATATATTTTCACAGTAAAATATAATAAAATACAATAAATCACGATAAAGTACAATAATGTGAAACTGTAATTTTTTAAAAAAATTTGCAAGTATTTGTAAAATTTTGTAAAAGTGCCCCAAATATAACAAAAACTTTTAGTTTCTAGTAGAATCGTTTTTCTAATTTTCCAGGTTTTTTTTTAAACGTTAAAAATTGTAGAAAATTACCAACAATAATTCATTGCAATTTATTGTGAAAATACAATGATTTAAAATGAAGTACAATCATGTGAAAATTGTAAATTTTTTGCAAAAATTTGAAATTACTTTTAAAATTTTATTAAAAGTATCTGAATTCCAGCAAAAACTGTAACTAATTTTAATGAGTTTCCATTGTTTCTTTTTATTGTAAAAATTCCGATATTTAAGAAAATTGTATAAGTTATTACAAATTTTCGCAAAAATTTATTATTTTCACATTATTTACTTCATTGTAATTTATTGTGAACATAAAATGATCAACATTAAAGTAAAATAATGTAAAAATTGTAATTTTTTGTAAAAATTTGTAATAACTTGTAAGTTTCCATTCTTTTTTTTAATGGTAAAAATTGCAGAATATTACAAAACTAATTCCACTATAAACTATAAGTTTTTTGTAGAATTTAAAAACTTACACAATTTTACAATAAAAATTTTTTTACAAAAAATTACAATTTTTATATTGTTTACTTCTTTGTAATTTGCTGTTAAAACAAAATTATTTACAATAAGATATAACAATGCGAACATTTAAATTTTTTATTTAAATTTGCCATTACTCATACAATTTTGTTTAAAATGTCCCAATTCTAGCAAAAAAAATAAAAAGTATAGAAAATTACAAAAATAATTCTACTAGAAACTGTAAGTTTTTACTAGAATTCGGACACTTTCAAAATTTTACAAGTAATACCATTTTTTTGCGTAAAATTAAAATTAAAAATTTTTTTACTTCTTTGTAATTTATTGTGGAAACATAATTATTTACAATAAAGTAAAATATGTGAAAATTGTAATTTTCTGTAAAAATTTGAAATTTCTTTTAAAGTTTTGTTCAAAGTGTCCGAATTCTAGCAAAAACTGTAATTATTTTAGTAAGTTTTCTTTTTATTTTAATTGTAAAAATTGTAGAAAATTATAAAAATAATTTTACTAGAAACTACAAATTTTTACTAAAATTCCAACACTTTTACCAAAATTTTGAAAGTTATTATACATTTCTACAAAAAATTACAATTTTCACATAGTTTACTCAATTGTGATTTATTGTAAAAATATAATTATTTACAATATAGTAAAATAATGTGAAAATTGTAATTTTCTGTAAAAGCTTGAAATTACTTTTAAAATTTTGTTCAAAGTGTCCGAACTCTAGTAAAAACTGTAAAAAGTATAACTATTTTTATTCATTTTTTTAAATTTAAAAACTGTAGAAAATTATAAAAATAATTTTACTAGAAACTAAAAATGTTTACTAAAATTCCGACACTTTTACCCAATTTTACAAGTAATTAAAATTTTGTACACTGTTTATTTAATTCTGATTTATTGTGAAAATATAATCATTTACATAATAGTAAAATGATGTGAAAATTGTAATTTTCTGCAATAATTTGAAATTACATAAAAATTTTTATGAAAGTGTCCAAATTCTAGTAAAAACTGTAAAACTGTAACTATTTTTGCAAGTTCTCATTGTCTTTTTTTTCTGAATTGTAAAAATTGTGGAAAATAATAAAAATAATTTTACTAGAAACTACAAATTTTTACTAAAATTCCGATACTTTTACCAAACTTTACAAATTATTACAAATTTCTGCAAAAAATTAAAATTTTCACATAATTTACTTAATTGTAATTTATTGTGAAAATATAATTATTTACAATTTAGTAAAATGTGAAATTTTTTATTTTCTGTAAAATTTTGTAATTACTTCTAAAATTTTGTAAGTGTCCAAATTCTAGAAAAAAACTGTAAAAAGTATAACTATTTGTGTAAGTTCCATTTTTTTAAATTGTAAAAACTGTAGAAAATTATAAAAATAATTTTACCAGAAACTACACATTTTTACTAGAATTCCAACACTTTTACCAAACTTGACAAGTAATTACAAATTTCTACAAAAAATTACAATTTTTATACTGTTTAGTTAATTGTGATTTATTGTGAAAATATAATTATTTACAATATAGTAAAATGATGTAAAAATTGTAAAAAATTATACAAATAATTTTACTAGAAAATTTTTTGCTGGAATTCCGACACTTTCATCAAATTTTGCAAGCAATTACAAATTTTTACAAAAAAAATTACAATTTTCACGTAGTTCACTTAATTGTGATTTATTTTGAAAATATAATTATTTACAATATAGTAATGTCAAAATTGTTATTTTCTGTAAAAATTTAAAATCACTTAAAGTATTTTACTGTAATTAATTTTATTTTATTGTAAAAATATATTTTCACCAGAATTTAAAAATATTAAAACTACAAAAGTATACGAAAAGTTCTAATTTCCTGTAATTTTTTATACTTATTTGCATTTTTCTGTGGATACGTAATTTTTTTAATATTAATTTTTCAGAAATTCTGGACCACAAACTAAAGTTACTCAATAGAAGTTTTGAAGATCGAAAATGGTAATTTATATTTTTCACAGAGTCCACTAGTAAAAAAATTAAAAATACCCACTGATTTTGAAAAACATCAAAAACTCTCTTTTCACCTTTCTCCATCATTTTTCAATACCACCAATAATTTTGAAATTAATCAAGAAAATTTTTTTTTTTTTTTGCCGGAAAATTTTATCAAACCTACAGCACATTTTTTTTCTCAACAAAATTGTACAATTGCTTTTTATGTAAAAAAGGAATAGTACCCCAAGATCTTTGATTTTCCGAAACTCGTATTTTACACTCGACTCTAATCTGTAATCACAACTAGTTTTGATATAAAAGAACGATATATCAAGCGGGCGAAAAAAAAAAACATGTAAAAATAAAAACTATTTGGCAAATCGCCTCGCACAATAAACCTCTAAATCAGACTTGTTTCACTAAAACCTGAGAAATCCGACTCAACTTTTATTCTACTAGTGAAATCAAACTAAAAATAATCAAACAGCAGCTGCTTCAACTAATACACACTTTTCCAGTCATCTTATCAATAAAAGAAAGAAGAAAAAAAGAAGAAAAAAGAGGTACCTGAATTCAGGTCTTAATCAGTACGCCCGACTCTTTTCCCGCGACCTACACCAATTCGAAAACCCGGTCTAGGAGCTGGAGCATTATAAATATCGTTAAAAATAACCGCTAATTTCTCATCCGTAAACTCTTCCGTCTTCTTCGCACTCTCGTCCGACTTCTCCTGATCACAATTTCGCGGATTATTCCTGAAGCTCGGAAGAGTATCCCGCTTGTCGCAAATAATCTTCTTCTGATTAGTCGCCGGGAAAAGATTGCTCTCAAATCCAGGCGGACAATTCCTCGGATAACTTCCTCGTCTCGACGGAAGATTCTCGCAGAGTGTGACCAGATTATTGGCCTGCTTCTCAATCACCGTAACAGCCGTCTCTTTATCCTCGTGTTTCTCCTGATGAGCTTTTGGTCCATGGGACATTTCTGGATTGGCGGGATGAGCAATCGGCATCAGAACCGGGCCCATTGGTGTCATGACATTGGTGAATTGCGGATACGGACTTTGGCAGTTGAGAGCCTGAACCGGAATCTGATTGCAGACATGTTGCGGACATTGTTGGCAGTTGAGAGGATTCACGTAATTCATCCCAGGTAGATTGCCCATCGGCAGTTGGACGTGAGAACATGATGGCATTCCCATTGGCAGTGTCATTGGCATGAAGGGATGATTGTGAACAAGTGGCTGATTGAAGAACCTCATGTCTAGATTCTGGATCGGAAGACATCCACTTTCCGGCGGTACTTCGTGCTGATGCGGAAAGTTTGGGTTCGGGATGGGAGCGATGAAGGGATTGGTGACATAAGTCATGCCAGCTGGTAATTTAGTCGGTGCAGGCATAGTCTGAGGGAAGAGGTTGTGAATTGGAACACCTTCTGGAGTCTGGCACATTATAGGTGGATGGAGAACCTGAATTGGCACCTTCACGAGGAAGGGATTGGTAGATATGTGAGTTTCCTGATAGCTGTCGGAGCCACTCTCAGATCCGGGATCATCTTCCACTTTTTCACAGGATTCCTCTTCCTTGAAGCTCTCCTGCATGAAGCAGAGTGAGGACGGGTCTTCGGCGATTGGCGAACTCGCACAACTTTCCCGGATGTTTTCTTCGTCCGGTTTTAGGTCAGATATTGTGCTTTTTGATTCCGGTATCTTCAGATCATCCTCTTTCTCTTTTTCGGGAGGTTGCTCAGTCTCGGGAGTAATATTTCGTTTAGGCTCGTCAGCTGAATATTCTTGGTGAACCTGACAATTCTTTGAATCCCAGTCTCGAAGCTCTTCCTTCTGGAAAGTGGAATCATGATTTTGGACCCTGTTTGGATAATCTCTGCGTTGATTGTTGCCAAATCTGTTACTGTCGAATCTTCGTTGTTGATTATCGTACCTTTGAGATTGATTGTCGTACCTGGGTGAAAATAAAAAAAAACGGGAATTAATCAATTTTGAATCGAATCGGAAAAAAGGTATTAAAAAGCGGAATAAATTTTCGACAAAAAAGTTGAATTTTTTAACAAAAATGATGTCTTTTTAAATAAGATGATTAAGAAATACGGAAATTTTTCACAAACGTAGGAGAATACATTTTTTTAATCAAAATTAATGTGGATGGCATAAAAAAAGTTATTTTCCTACCAAACATTTAAATTTTCAACCAAGAATATTTTAATTTTCTACCAAACAATACTTATTTTTTACCAAAAAGTTAATTTGCTACCAAATAGTTGAATTTCTTATTAAAAAGATGAATTTTTAACCAAAAAGGATGAATTTTTAAATAAAAAGATTAGAAAATAAGGAGATTTTTTACAAAATTAGGAGAATAAATTCTTTTAGGTAAAATTATAATAGGTAGTATAATAAATTCAATTGAAAACCCTTTAAATTCCTATCATTTCAAGTAAAATTATTTTAGTTTCAACAAAATCGAAAAATACTAATTTTCTAAATAAAAGTTCATTTTCTACCAAATATTTGAATTTTCAACCAAAACGATGAATTTACGACCAAGAAGATTTTAATTTTACCTAAAAAAAAATCCTAATTTTCTACAAAAAACTTGCTACCAAATAGTCGAATTTTCTGTAAAAAAATATTATTTTTAACCAAAAAGGCTCCGTTTTTAAATAAGATTAGGAAATACGAACTTTTTTCTTAAAATTAGGAGAATAAATTCTTCTAATTAAAATTAACGTAAGTAGTATATTAAATTAAATTTAAAACGCTTTAAATTTCTAACATTTTGAGTAAAAATATTTCATTTTTAACAAAAAATATGAACTTTTAACCAAATAATAAAATTTTCAACCAATAATATGAATTTTGAACAAAATATTTCAATCTTCATCCAAAAAGATGAATTTAAAACCAAGAAGATTTTAATTTTCTACCAAAAATACTAATTTTCTACCAAAAATACTCATTTTCTACCAAAAATACTAATTTTCTACAAAAAAGTTAATTTTTTTTACCAAATAGTTAAATTTTCTATAAAAAAGATGAATTTTCACCAAAACGGATGACTTTTTAAATAAAAATATTAGAAAATGTAGGTAGCACATTAAAATTCAATTTCAAAAGGCTTTCAATGGCTAACATTTTAAGTAGAAATATTTCATTTTCAACAAAATAGATGAACTTTTAACCAAATAGTGTAATTTTCAACAAAAAATATTAATTTTTAACCAAATAAATCAATTTTCACCAAAAAAGATAAATTTACAAACAAGATTTTAATTTTTTTTAATTTAACTTTTTAAATGAGAAAATTAGAAAATAAGGAGATTTTTCACAAAATTAGGAGAATAAATTCTTTTAGGTATAATTAATGCAGGTGGTAAACTAAATTAAATTTAAAATGCTTTAAATTGCTAATATTTTAAGTAAAAATATTTTATTTTCAACAAAATAGATGAACTTTTATCCAAATACTGACATTTTTAACCAAAAATATGAATTTTTAACCTAATAGTTTAATTTTCAACTAAAAAGATGAATTTTCAACCAAGTAGATGTACATTTCTACAAAAAACATGAATTTTTAAACAAAAAGGATAACTTTTTAAATAAGAAAATGAAGAAATAAGGCCAGTTTTCACAAAAGTAGGAGAATAAATTCTTCTAACTAAAATTAAAATTGGTATTGTATTAAATTCAATGAAAAAACCCTTTGAATTCCTATAATTTTAGATAAAAACATTTCATTTTCAACAAAATAGATGAACTTTTAACCAAATAATAGAATTTTTAACAAAATATTTCAATTTTCATCCAAAAAGATGAATTTACAACCAAAAAAATATTTATTTTCTACCAAAAAATATTAATTTTCTAGAAAAAGTTAAGTTTCTACCGAATAGTTGAATTTTCTACAAAAAAAGATGAATTTTTAACCAAAAAGGATGACTTTATGAATAAGAAGATTAGAAAATATGGAGATTTTTCACGAAATTAGGAGAACAAATTTTATCAATAAAAATTTAAGTAGAAATATTTCATTTTCAACAAAATAGATGAACTTTTAACGAAATAATAGAATTTGAACCAATAGTATGAATTTTTAACCAAATATTTCAATTTTCATCCAAAAAGATCAATTTACAACAAAAAAGATTTTAATTTTCTACCAAAAAATAATAATTTTCTACAAAAAAGTTAATTTGCTACCAAATAGTTGCATTTTATATTAAAAAGATGAATTTTTAAACAAAAAGAATGACTTTTTAAATAAGAAAATGAGGAAATAAGGAGTTTTTCACAAAATTAGGAAAATAAATTCTTCCAATTAAAATTAAAGTAGGTAGTGTATTAAATTTAATTAAAAACCCTTTGAATTCCTATCATTTTAGGTAAAAATATTTAATTTTCAACAAAATAGATGAAGTTTTAACCAAATAATAGAATTTTCAACCAATAATATGAATTTTTAACTAATTTTAATTTTTTAGATAAAATTATAAAATAAGGAAATTTTACACGAAAATAGGAAAATAAATTCTTTTAAGTATAACTAATGTAGGTAGTATATTAAATTTAATTTAAAATTATTTAAATTGCTAATATTTTAAGTCAAAATATTTTATTTTTAACCAAATAGTTCATTTTTCAACCAAATATCTGAATTTTCAACCAAGAAGATTTTAATTTTCTACCAAAAAAGTCCAATCTTCCACAAAATACATGAATTTTCTACAAAAAGATGAAATTTTAACCAAGAAGGATGACTTTTTGAATAAGAAAATTAGGAAAAAAGGAGATTTTATAGAAAAGTAAGAAAATAAATTCTTCTAATTAAAATTAATATAGGTAGTGTATTAAATTCAATTTAAAACCCTTTAAATTCCTATCATTTCAAGTAAAATTATTATAATTCAACCAAATAAATGAGAATTTAACCAAACAGTTGAATTGTTACCTAAAATATAAACTTTTAACCAAATATCTGAATTTTTAACCAAGAACATTTTAATTTTCTACAAAAAAGTTAATTTTCTGCCAAATAGTTAAATTTTCAAACAAAAAGATGAATCTAGAGGCAAGAAGATTTTAATTTTCTACAAAAAAAACCTAATTTTCTATAAAAAAGATTAATTTTTAGCCAAAAAGGATAACTTTTTAAATAAGATTAGGAAATAAGGACTTTGAACGAAAATGGAAGAATATATTCTTTTAATTTAAATAAATGTAGGTAGTATATTAAATTCAATTTAAAACAAAATAATTGAATTTTCAACCAAACAGATGAATTTTTAACCAAGAAGATTACAAATTTTCTATAAAAATAATTGATTTTTCAAACCAAGAAGATACATTTACAAGCAAGATAATTTTTATTTTCTACCAAAAAATATTAATTTTCTAGAAAAAATTAATTTGCTACCAAATAGTTGAATTTTCTGGAAAAAAGATTAATTTTTAACCAAAAAGGATTACTTTTTAAATAAAAAGATTAGAAAACAAGGAGATTTTTCAAGAAAATAGGAGAATATATTATTTTAATCAAAATAAATGTAAGTAGTATATTAAATTCAATTTAAAGCCAAATAATTGAATTTTCAACGAAAAATATAAATTGACAAACCAAGAAGATTTTACTTTTCTACCCAAAAATACTAATTTTCTACAAAAATGTTAATTTGCCACCAAATATTTAAATTTCCAACCAAAAGGATTATTTTTCAAACAAGAAGATTTTACTTTTCTACCAAAAAAGGCCAATCTTCTACAAAATAGATGAATTTTCTACAAAAAAGTTCATTTTCTACCAAACACTTAAATTTTCAACCAATATTAATTTAATTTTCTACACAAAAGTCAACTTGCTACCAAATAGTTGAATTTTCAACTATTTGGTATACAATTAAACTATTTTGTAGAAAATTAGTTTTCTTTTTTTATTGAAAATTAATTCACTACAATAAAAATTACATTACATCATTTTTGATTAGATTTATATTTTCTCGCTTGAAAATTCAACTATTTAATTCAAAATTTATAGAAACGAAAAAAATATAGACTAAAAATTAATCAAATAAAATTTTGACTAACATCACATCCATTGTTCAAAATATTTAGTTGAACAAGCGAGATTTTGGGATTGAAGCTTCCTGGGAATTCTTTGCTACTTCTCATGGTAAAAGTCCGTGCGATGGAATAAGAGGAACTCTCAAGCGAGAAGCTGCACGAGCTAGTCTTCAACGGCCAAGTAATAAACAGATTTTGACAGCCAGAGATTTATACGAGTGGGGCACTAATGCTTTGCCAAATATCAAGTTGATATTTTGTTCACAAAAAGAACACAACAGAAAAGCTCGGAGCTTGAACAGTCGGTTTTACAAAGCTGAAACAAATACGGGTGCCAGAAGCTTTCACTCATTCAACCCGATTGGCGATAATAAAATAGAGTGCAGACAATACTCGGCCTCCACAGAAACTCTCGAATTCAAAATCGAAAAGACAGCTAAATGAAAGCGATAGCATTTTTGTTACTGACACATTTATCACACACATATCAGAAATGTTTGACAATTACATTTCCTTTTGGCTTCTAAAAATCAAAATCACCAACTAAGTAAAAAGAAATAAAACCGTATTTGACTGTTAAAGAAGTAGCAGGTTCAATTGTTCGCTGGCCGCGAACTGACAGTCTGACACCGCACCGCAGTGGAGAGGCGGCGTACGGTCTCGTTAAAAGGACGATATCTTGGAACCTATAAGAGTCTCCATGAATAAAAAAAAGAAAGTTGCTTTCACAAGGAATCATTGTATCGATATTTAAAAACAAATTAAAAGGGGAGTAATTCACGAAAAATTGAATAAATTTTTTTTTTTTATTTTACTTTTTTCTGGGGACAAAAGTTTATTTTTATTAATTGTATTATATTGTTAAACTACATTATTTTAACTCTAACATGTTCAAGTTGGATCAAAATCCAATTAGCTTTTCCAGAAATATCGATTATTCAAAAAAATTTAACCCCAAAATTGAACATGGCGAAACTTCCGTAATTTTGAAAATTTTCGAAAATCCTTTGGGGCCGAACTTTCTCATGTATAGCATTATAATTTTACGAAGTTTTATTAAAATCGAACAACCACCTGCAGATCCTGATATTTCTGAAGTGTACTAACCCTTGTTGAAGATTCATTATTTTAGTTGAAAGTTAATTTTTTTTTTTTTGAAGTTTCATCATTTTAGTCAAAAATTCATTCAACTATTCCATTATTTGCGAAAAATTTATCTTTTTGATAGAAATTTAATCCTCTTGGTTGTAAATTTATCTGTTTTAGTTGAAAATTCAATAATTTTGTTGAAAACTAATTTGTTCAAACAAATTTAGAAACAAACTTCTTTTCCTTTAAAATTATTGATCTCGTAGGTATGAGGTTGCTTTTGTACTCGTACGTAAAAGACGAATTTGGAACTGTCAGTGAAAATGAAAATTTTATCCGGGAAAAGTCAGGGAAAGTCAGGGAATTCCGTAACTGGAATTTTGCAGTAACCCTTCTTGTTGGAAACAGCGATGATTCATACTTTGGACTCTACAGAGAGACTAATTCTTGTACTCAGGTAGCTATGCAAGTGGCTAAGGGTATTAGCCCTTCGGTTCTCATGTTTCAGACTTCATTCTCTGCTTGTCCATTGAAGCATAAAGTCATATTTCGGTTCGGTTTCATTTATTTCATTCTTTTAATGTAACATCAGAATTTGTCTATCTAAAATATATGTATCAAATTCATATACATGTGTGTTCATTTATTTATTGTTCTCTACTAATTAATTCACACTGCCAACATATATACATTCATTTATACATTTATTTAATAATTTTTAATTTTCACTCAAACGTGTTTCAAAGGCCATGCTTTTTAATTAAACTACATGAAAGTTACTTTTTTTTTAATTTCTCCTTACAAAACTCTTTCCGGGACAAGCCCACTATCAGTTACAGAACTTCTTTCTTTTAAACTGTTTTTCTATCTAAGAACATTTTAAAAACAATGGATGTTAAAAATTGAATTCGAAAATTCGATTTTTTGAATATAATTCATCATTATATGTAGCTGTATTACGATGGCTTGTCTTGAGATTCATGTGATCCTTACATAAATCTCCCGGAATCTATTAAAATGCGGACGATTTAAGTAAGCTTTTCACTGAAAAAGAACTGACGAAGCTTTCAAAGAATATCTAACTGAAGCTACACATTTAGAAACAGCTTTAAAGGTAGATATCAAGTTTAAAAACCTGATGGGTACGCGACAATGAATAGATGATCCCGAGACAAGTTTGAAAGTTGATTTTTACTTCACAATATTAGGCGTAATAAACATGTACTTGCAAGACCGGTTTGAGTCTATTAAACATTTCCAAAATATTTTCGGCTTTTTATTTAACAGCACTACCCTTCTAAAGGTAGATACGTTAGACATTCTCAAAAAGTGCAAGAATTTACAAGAAAATATTACAAACGAAGACGAAAATCGCTCACATATAGTCGGCGTGGATTTGTATGATGAATTTATTGCGTTATATTAGGAACTTATCTCAAGACAAACATGAGCACAAATGCAATTTTCACTTCCATACTAAAAGAAAACTTACATTTCGTGATTACAGACACGTTCATAACATACCGTATTTTAAACACTTTGCCTGTATCTGTCGCAAGCGCGGAGCGATCCTTTTCAAGATTGAAAATAATAAAAAACTACTTGCGAACAGTAATGGCGGAAAAGAGGCCGTCAAATCCGACTATGATATCAATTGGGCGAGTGATTACGAATTTATTGGATATGTCTGAACTGGTTGAATAATTTGCCAAATTAAAGCAAGGCGAGCAAATTTATTTGGAACCCTTATCGTATGTAAATAATGCGTATGATAGTAATGTAAATAATATTAATAATATTTATATAAACATAGAGCATACGTATGTAGAAAATGTCTTTTTCCTTTTTTTTAAGAAAAGGGAAAGGGGGGGGCGGATTTTTTTTTTTGCACACGGGTCGACAAATATATATTTTTTGTCCAAATGTATATTTGGACAAGATAATTTGTAAAAAAGCTGATAAAATTTGTAAGAGAGTTGTCGAGCCTGATTTTTAAATTAGGCTTTCAATTCTCTTATAAATAAACAAGTATTACGAAAAAATTGCCATTTTTTTTTAAATTGAAAGCCTTTTAAAAAATTAGGCTCGACAACTCTCTTACAAATTTTATCAGCTTTTTCTCAAATTTTTTTGTTCAAATCTACATTTGGACAAAAAACATATATTTGTCCACCCGTGTGCAAAAAAAAAATTCCGCCCCCCTTTCCCTTTTCTTAAAAAAAAGAAATCAGACATTTTCTACATACGTATGCTCTATGTTTATATAAACATTATTAATATTATTTACATTATTATTATCATACAAATTATTTACATACAATAAGGATTCCAAATAAATTTGATTGCCTTGCTTCAATTTAGCAAATTATTCAACCAGTTCAGACATATCCAATAAATTCGCAATCACTCGCTCAATTGATATCCTAGTCGGATTTGATGGCCGCTTTTCCGCCATTGCTGTTCGCAAGTAGTTTTTTATTATTTTCAATCTTGAAAAGGATCGCTCCGCGCTTGCGACGGATACAGGCAAAGTGTTTAAAATTCGGTATGTTATGAACGTGTTTGTAATCACGAAATGCAAGTTTTCTTCTAGTATGGACGTGAAAATTGCATTTGTGCTCATGTTTTTGTCTTGAGATAAGTTCCTAATATAACCCAATAGGTTCATCATACAAATCCACGCCGACTATATGTGAGCGATTTTCGTCTTCGTTCGTAAGATTTTCTTGTGAATTCTGGCACTTTTTGAGAATGTCTAACTTATCTACCTTGAGAAGGGTAGTGCTGTTAAATACAAAGCCAAAAATATTTTGAAAATGTTTAATAAACTTACTTAAATCTTCCGCATTTTAATAGATTCCGGGAGATTTATGTGAGGATCACATGAATCTCAAGACAAGCCATCGTAATACAGCTACATATAATGATAAATTATTTTCAAAAAATAGAAATTTCGAATTCGATTTTTAACATCCATTGTTTCTAAAATGTTCTTAGATAGAAAAACAGTTTGAAAGAAAGAAGTTCTGTAACTGATAGTGGGCTTGTCCCGGAAAGAGTTTTGTAAGGAGAAATTAAAAAAAAAAAGTAAGTTTCATGTAATTTAATTAAAAAGCATGGCCTTTGAAAAATGTTTGAGTGAACATTAAAAATCGTTGTTATCACGGTTTTGTTATAGGACACCAAATATAGCAAGGGCGGCGAAAACATCTCTTCTAGAATAATAATATAAATAGAACAAAACCATTTCCATTCATCAATTTTTTTCAAACTTTTCAAAAAATTTCGTGTACGGTGTATGGAGAAATATAAAAAACGTAACTTTAATGTTATTTAATTGAAAATCATGGTTTTTGAAACATGTTTAAGTAAAAATTCAAAATTATTGTTATCACGGTTCCGTTCCAGGACACAAAATATAGCAAGGGCGGCGAAAACATCTCTACTAGAATAATAATATAAATAGAACAAAACCATTTCCGATTATCAATTTTTTTTATTGTGTACGGCGTATGGAGAAACATAAAAAACGTAATTTTAATGTTATTTGATTAAAAATCATGGTCTGTGAAACATGTTTGAGTAAAAATTCAAAATTATTGTTATCACGGTTCCGTTCCATTATACCAAATATGACATGGGCGGCGAAAAAAATTTTCCAAACTTTAGTTAACTTTATAACAATGCATATATTTATTTGATTTAAGAAAACTTTGACTGATTCAATCAAACATTTTTCAGAGTATGTCGAGGAGTGCATATACAATTATACATATTTCGGTATTCGATTATTTTTTGAGTAAAACAATTAAAATAGAAGTTATTTAACCTAGTTCTACTTTCGATTTCGTAAATTTACAGAAATTCTTTGTCCAAAAGATACTTTTTGCTGGAAGATTATGGATACATTTTTGAAGGACCTCAAGGATTAGTGTGTGTGTGTATATATGAGGACCATCATAAAGTTTACATTAAAATACTCCTGAGCCTAGAAATAATTTATTATTGGAAAGAAATGGGCTTCACATGTAAATTCAGAGAAAATCGAGGAGAAAATTCCAGAAGACAAAGCCACGTGCAAAAGCCCACTCACAAACTTTATTAGTCGCCTGATAACGACCAAACCCTTGTTGGTGCCGTTTATATTCAGTGCAGTTTGCCCCCCCTCTCACCAAGAGCCAAGCTTGGCCGCCCGTGTGCCCCGCACACATTGCACCCTACTATGCGCCGGCGCCCTGACTGTACGTTATTTTTAACCAAAAAAGTCATTTTTTCCCAATGTGCGATACATATTTATTCGCCTTGTGGGGACTCATACCTACATTAAAAAAAAATTATATCCGTCATGATGCAAGTTCAATGACGAAACTAACTTCCTTTGCGCCCGGTCAACAGGGGTTGGGAACCGATTACAGGCAGGCACACATGTATTTCCAATGAGTGCTCGATGCCGCCAATCAGGTGATTTAGTCTCTTTCATTCCGCGATCATACTAATTTCGAGGGAAAATCAATTATTCAAGAATTAATTAAGGTACGTGGGTTCAGGATTTGCTTGGTCAGCATGGCGGTTCGTTATTACCCTGCAAGTAAGCTATCATTCCTAATTTTTTTATCAATATCCGCGATGAAGCAAGGTCCAGTTTCGCTGGCTCTTAAGCTAACAACTTTTAGGCACGATATTGTTTTCCATACCTAAATAGTATATGTGTCGTGCCACGTGAAAAGGTACCTAACGCGCTGAGAGAAAATTTTACAGGGCGGACGCGGCGATTTAGGGAAAGACAGCACACGAGAATCACTGACGCAGAGGGTGTGTAAGTATTGGCGAGAGAACAAATTTGAAAAAAAAGCTGATAAAATTTTTAAGAGAGTTGTTGAGCCTAATTTTTAACTTAGGCTTTCAATTCTCTTATAAATAAACAAATATTACGAAAAAAATTGTCATTTTTTTCTATTTGACGTTCCTGATGTTTGCCAATAATAGGCAAATTGTTGAAATCGCCTAAGTTTCATCGAGTAACATTAGTTGAAAATGTTCTTATATTATATAACAAACAAGAGAAATTTCTATGAACAAATTATTTGTTAAAATAATGTTTTCTACGATTATCTATAATGTTACGTTTTTTAAAGTTATTTTGCAAGAAATTTGAATGAAAACAATATTTTATTTTTAAAAATTTCCCTCAAGGTTATAATTGTTCATATTATAAACAAATGCATCAATCAGGCATTTCTTCGACAGAACATTTTGTTTTTTCTTCCATGTCAATTTTTTTAATTGGGAACTTTATGATAATTTTTAGAAAATTCATCATGGTTTGATCAATTTAATGATTTTTTCAAACAAATTTAACAAACAAATGCATTATTAGGGCATCTGTCAACGGAGAAATTCTGAGAAACTCAAACTGAAAGGACTGAGATTGAAAAAAAAATTTTTTGTCGACAAATACCCAAATAATGCATATGTTTATTAAATTTGCTTGGAACATCATAGAATTTATTAACTAAGTATGAGTGTTAATGAATTTATCATTAAGATCCCAATTAAAAAGACTGACATCGAAAAAAAAAACAATTTTTCCATCGACAGATGCCCGAATAATGGATTTGTTTATTGAATTTGTTTTTGAAAAATCATAACATTTATCAGCTAATTACGAATCTTGCTGAAATTATTATGAAGATCCCAATTAATGAGTCTGTCATAAAAAAAGACATTCTCTGAATTTCTTCACATTCTTCCAATAAAAAAAATTTGAAGAAAATTATAATATCTATTTGGCGTTCGACAAAAGTATTTATGTGTACAGAAATTGATCAAAAACTTTCATCATTTAGTTAGTTGAAAAAGTTTAAAGCTTAAATTCAAAAAGACTTTAAACCTTGAAATGAAAAAAAAGTTTAGGTGTTTACCCAGGTGAAAAAGTTATGTATAGTTTATATATAGTGGACAAGACAATGAAATTTTTCATTTGTTTTATACATTTTTCTGTATAAAAGAAATGAAATATATCAGTGTTTTATCGTCTACATATGAACTATATATAACGTTTTCACCTGGGTACGTTGAATTTCAAAAAACATGTGATATATCAGGATATCGCATGGATAACCTGGGTTGTAAACGGACCTTAAATTAAATATGTCAAATGCATTAACAAAAAAAGCAATGTTAATTTGCAAAATATTGCTTCACTTTTTATTCCTCGAGGCTTCTACATCTTGAATTTTTAGAGAATTCACTTTGATCCGAGGAAAGCCTTTAAACGTAAAAACAATTTTTTGACGTTTCCACACAGAAAATTGGTTGGTCAAGTTTTTCACGTCTTTTAGGTGTATGCGTCATTCTAAGTAAAAAATTAAGTTTGGTGAAATTTTGAAACAGCAATTAGCAGATAGGTCCGCTATATGGGACAAAAAGTCCAATTAAAACAGACAAATGGAGTATAGTGTCAACAAAAACAGAAAAATAGAAAAAATTTCATTTTCAAAATTCGAAGGAATCCTCGATTCTTGGACAAATTTAATTCTAAAATGCATCGGGGATAAAGTTCAAGAAATTGTGAAAAAGGAAGTAAACCCCGTGAAAGATGATGTGGAGAAATATATGAGGGAGATCAAAACCTCAAGCAGGGGAGCAAACTGTTGAAAAACCAACTCCAGGAAATAAAGGAAGTACAGATAGAGAACGAGATTACAGCCAAAAGATACAACATGCTTTTTTCGGATCAGATACTCCTGTGCGTCCCTGCATATGGAGGAGAAGAAGCAAGAAATTATGAGGAAAAGCGCAAATTGAAAGCATTTTTATCTCCAATGATTATGATAAGGACACACAAGGAAAAAACACTGGTGCTACTCTTCAAAAAACTAAATCAACTGGAGACAACCCGAGTCAAAATATAGGCCCTACTTTGACGCTCCAAGTGGAAGTATTGCCCCGACTTTGCGGCTGCTTATTCTACTAGTTCCTACTTAGCCACTCCTAAAGATATTTTCATTCTATTTTGCTTCTACATAAGTTTCAGCCCCTACATCATAGATCTTGCCGCATGTTCTTGAGTTTCACTAACGTCTCCTTTAATCCTCCATTATCTCCGCAGAATGTTTAAGTTCTCTTTTAACGCTCTGTAACTTTTTATATATTTTTAACTGCTCTTTGGACAGGAAGAAGTAAGAAGAAGTAAGAAGGAGTAGGTCGGAGTGTTTTTGGAGTACACCAGTACAGATAACCGAAGCAGTTCACCAGTGCAGAATTCGCTTTAAGTTTGATAAATTATAAGGAAAAAAGGATTCATAATTCATCAGCAAAAGGAATTTAAAAGCACACGAAAAGAATATTATTTGACGACAGATTAACAAAAGTTGAGTGAAACGAGAACATTGTGATATTTTGTACATAGTTCATAATATTTTGCGTCTTCATTTAACAACAAATAACAATTTTCATTTTAAGTTGCATAACTCTTAGGATTTGTTGACGAATGAAAAACCAAAATTATTTTGTATCTTCATTCATTCATTCGATAAATAATATATATTGTTTTCAACGCTTAATAAGGAATTGTTGTTGAATTATTATGCAAAATAACTTGAAATATTGCGCAAATGTCGCTATGTCTTCGTCTTGCTCTACCTTTGTTAATCTTTCGTCAAATAATTTTATTTTGTACAGAAAGGTAGCGTTCAAGTAAAAACAAAAACTAAGCCCCTATTTTGACGCTCCAAGTGGAAGATTTGGAAATTTGTGCCCATTAGAGCGCCAAAGTAGGGGCAAAAATCGCATTGAAATCGCCCCTGCTTTAAAACCTTAGCCCCTACAAATGACAACATGAAGATCGTCAAAGTAAGGCCTATATTTCGTCTCGGGTGGTATTCTATTACATTATTACAATCTGTATCTGTAACAAGCTACCACTTTTCCTTGGACCAGAAGGCTAAATATCAGAACTAAGCCCCAGTGTGACGAATCTTAGCATGTACTCTCACGTTTCGTCAAGTCTTGAGGTGAAACAGACCCTGAGGGAGGTCCGCGAGTCCCATTCAGGTAACTCTCTTTCTGAGTAAGGTACACCAGTCGTTAATTATTATCTTCCTTTTGAGGAAGCAAAAGCTGAGAAAATCGACGAATGCTAATGGTTGTGAAACATATTTAGATATGCAACAGAAAGTTTGAAAACTTCCGTCACAATAGAGTAATAGACCATGGGTTCATAACGTGAATAGCCTACTAATATGTTTTTTTTTCGTTATATAAAATCGAAAATAACTTTGGCAAGCGTCAAAAGCGTTAGAGAAACTATAATACGTATTTTATACCCTTGACACCTTATTATACATTTTTTACTTTTAACATTACTTTAAATATTTAAAAAAAAATTAAGTTTTAATATGAATCTCTTCTTTTAAAGTACTATATTAAAAATTATTATTGAAATTCAACATCGCTATAATATAATAATTAATGGTCTAAATTACTGGGGAGACTCCCAGTCTATGATTTTTATCGGCACTTGGCTGTGCGTCGACAGCTATTATAAGCGACATATACTTAATATCTGTGAAAATAATCACGTCACGACTAAGCTGAGACTCAAACCCAGATTTCTGGATTATTGCCGTTCCAGTGTACTATACACGGAAAACGAATTGTTCTTGGATCAAGTAAATTTTACTTGGTTCAAGTAACTTTTACTTGGTTCAAGTCAATGGCAGGTACGAATGAGGACAATAGAATATGGGTATGGTCCAAGTAAACAAATACTTGGTACTGTATGCTTAAAACAAGTGTACATTTTCTTGAATTGAGAAAACGTATTCTCAGATGGAATAGCACATTTTATTATTTTAAATCTTTATTGTATTGCTTCATATAGAGGCGTGTTCAAAAGCAGAACATAGTTTACTTCCAACAAATTATTTATGACACACGTCAAGAATATATTCTCTTAATCTGAGAATATGTAGTATCGGAACAATAGACTAGTGCCTCAATTTAATGAATTCAAGAAATCTGAATTCTAAGCGACAGTTTATGAAAATTCAAAACAAGATTTCTCAATGAAAAAAAAAGTTATTTTTGAAATCATTGTTATACATAATCTTCATCTTTTATACTTATTAAATACATCATTCGCACCCACTGCTACTTACACATATAATCGCACGCTTAAACGCTCTGAAAAATCACACTCACCGAGAATTGTCTTTAAAAAAAACATCTTCCTGATGATTAATGAGTAGTTATAAGCCAAATTGAAAATTTTCGAGACTTAATGGACAATTTTTTATTTAGAAAGAATTTATAATTGAATTTTACTTATTTAGAAAAAGGTTCGATACGTTTTTTCTTTAAATATTTAAAAAGTTTATATAATATCCAAAAGTAATAAGCAATAAAGAAAAGTCAAGTGCAAAAATGCTTTAATAACCTTGATGACAAAAAACCATTTTCTGCTATACAAAAACCTCCATAAAACGCACAGTTTTCGATTTATCCAATTCTTTTATAATACTCTCTTACTCAGTTTTTAATGCAACATAACACTTCTTAAACAATAATTTAAATTATGTGAAACAAAGAATTTAATTTCACTTATTTCGCGAAGGACTCAATACTTTTTGTCTTTAAATATTTAAAACGTTTAAAAACGATCCAAGAATAATAAATAATAAAGAAAAGTCAAGTAAAAAATTTCTTTAATAACCTCAATGACAACAAAATAATTTCCTGCTATACAAAAACTTCGATAAAACGCACAGTTTTCAATTTATCCAATTCTTTTATCATACTTTTTTACTAAGTTTTAATTGTGGAATAACTTTTCTAAAACAACAATTTAAAATATGTAAACAAATAATTGAACTTCACTTATTTTACAAAGGCCTTAATATATTTTTTTCTGTCGAGTTCAAAAACGCTTTAATAATCTTAGTGACAAAAAACCATTTTCTGCTGTATAAAATCGTCTATACAACGCACAGTTTTCGATTTATCTAATTCTTTTATGATACTTTCTAAATCAGTTTTCAATTTACAATAACAACTCCTAAACAACAATTTAAAATATGTAGAAAACAATTTATCAAATACATTCTGAATACACTTTTCAAATGTATTTCTTTAATTCCCATTATTTATAAATATCTTGCTTTAAAAAGACATGACATTTTTTTTAATTATTCAAAAAAATGTAATAATAGTATTTTTAAACATTTTTAAAACTTCGTAACCTTGTTTTATGCTGCCATATATATATATATATATATTTTTGATTATTTAAATAATAAAAAAGATTTATATAAGTATATGGGTGATTGCCAAAATGTTAAACATTTTTAATCCCAAACATTTTCTACGATTAATGAATCTTTGACTGAAAACCCTAATTATATTAAGTTATATTTTATTAAAACTTAATTTGATTTAGTTTTTATAAATATACTTATATTATCAGTATTAAATCTATGCTTCATTATTTAACAAAAGATATTTATGCAGTAAGAAGTAAATTAATTCAACCAATATATTCATTTTCATAATATGTGTGTAATGTGTATTGTATCAAGCGTACAGTTCTTATTCATTTGAAATCAATAATTATTCAAAGGAAAATATTCAAGAATCATTTTGAGAGAAATTATTTCTTCGCTAAATATATTAATTTTCTTGTCTCAAGAACCCGTGCAGAAATTGCCCCGGTTGGCCCTACTACAACAAGGTTTCTGGTCGGATCCCGGCCGGGCTACCCCTGGGTGAATTTCATGGTCGGGAGCCGCCCGGTTACCGGCCAGGCCAACCCTGGTTATATTTCATGGTCGGGAGCCGGCCGGTTACCGGCCGGGCCAAACCTGGTTAGATGTTATGGTCGGGAGCCGACCGGGTACTGGTCAGGATACTTTTTTTGTAGAAATTACACATTTTTTAAGAGCCGTGAAATTATCAAAATATATATATATATATATATATATATATATATATATACACACACAAGGCACTACCTCGAACCGAACCAATTTGAAAATTTCGCGCCCTACGAGATTACCAATCACAACTCGAACAGCTGACTGCCACGTCAATCCTATGTTTTCATCTGAAACAATACACTCCGTGAAATGTTAAGTTATCCGCAATTACGTCGCGAAATGTAAATCTGCCTCGGTCATCTTAAGCAGACGTATTACAGTGGAACATACGGGTTTTGCTCTAATTCAGGAGCCTTGATGTTGCAAGGCAGAAGTAAAAGGTACAAGCCAGACAAGAATGCTCCTTAGTAGAATTATAGACTCCAGACCTTGAAAGTGGAAACTAGAAGACTATTTAAGAGAGCCAGGAAGACTGTAAAATAGGATTTGTATAAGGTTAGTGTAGCAAGATATACTAACGAAATACAATCGGCTAAAAGGAGCTCATGAAGGGGACATTGTCAGGGCATTCAAAATGTATCTGGTACTGCAAAACTCCAGAGAACTTTCGAAGAAAAACCCTACATGTCAACTGAGGGCATTGATTTTGCCAACACGAGACATGACCGAAACAGCTAGCGAAGTCCTCGTTCATCTCATGCAGGTGCACTTCCCTGGTTCGAACCTGGGTACCATTCGGAGAGAGAGGCTATTAGGTCAAACCCCTCTGATGGCCCAGACCATAGGGCCAGCGGGGAAGATTGGAGGATGGCAAGCCGGATAGTATAGAATTAAAAAGTTTGATGGGTCGTTCGGCGTTTCGACACATTCAAAGCAGCTGGTAGAAAGGCAAATACACTATTGACGCTCTTCATGCATTTACCTCCCACATTCAAAAAGCAGGACGAACAGGGGATCTAGCGATAGCAGCGTTCCTGAGCATGGAGGGTGCCTTCAGTAACATTCCTACGGAATCTATATTTAATTCTGATGAGGGACATAGTGTAGGTTCCACTGTTAATAGGTGGTTGCGCTCTATTCTAACATAAGCGGTAGAATTGTCCAGTCGTTGCTCCACGTTTGCAATGTGAGAGCGAAGATAGAAAGGGAACTTTCCGCAGGGAGGACTTTTATCCTCCATCATGTGGACACTCGTCATTGATGATTTGATTCGCAGGTTAAATGAATCAGGCTTTTATACTGATGCGAAATGCTATCAACATTGTTGAAGAGCGGTGCAATGATCGTAGCCTATCCGTTAAACCAGATAAAACTGAATTATTGGTTTTTACAAGACGCAGGAAACTCACTGACCTTGTGAAACCTAAATTCTATGGTGAATAGGTTTAACTATTCACATCAGCTAAGTATTTAGGAGTCATCTTCGACCTTAAAATAACCTGGATACTACATGTTGATGCGGCAGTAAAAAGGCCAAAGTAGCCTTTCAAGCTTGCAGAGGCGCAATTGGAAAAACCTGGGGACTTAAACCCAAGGTAGTATACTGGTTATATACGGTAATCATTAGACCAATTGATGCCAAGAACCAGTTTGGTTCACCGTAGGTATACCGCATCAGCACCTTCTAATTAGACAGAGGGCTGCTGCGGAGGCATACAGAATTTCCCTAAGGGAAGTTCTTAGAGATTCTGATAACATGCTGAAAGAATACTTGTTCGTGGAGCCCTTCAAGGTGATCTTCTCGAAAAGGGAGGACTGGCATGATGAACAGAGAAGAAGCGAATTATTTACAACGAGAGGACTAGTCTGGTATACAGACGCTCTGGAGCTGGAGTACTTAGGATGAAACCTAGTGCGAGGATAAAAATCGCACTAGGCAAATTCGCTACCTTTTTTCAAGCTGAAATCGTGGCTATTAAGACATGCCTGGAGAAGATTCGTAAACGTGGGTTTGGTAATCACCACATTTACATATACTTTGATAATCGAGCTGCTTTGAGAGGTCTCCAATCGGAAGAGTTTACATCCAGACTTGTCTGAAGAGCTTTTCGTAGGGTCCGGAAAAAACTAAATCAAATTGATCTTGGTACCTGGACAAGAGAAAATTGAAGGTCAAGAGAGCGCAGATAGTTAAGAAAAGCTTAACGACTGCCTTCACCACAAGACACAGATTGATTTTGAAGACTTTTCTGAACTCAGCAAACAATATCAGGGCAATCAACACCTATGCCATCCCTGTCCTTACGTACTCATTTGGGGTCATCAAATGGTCGATCACTGACCTTCAAAGGTTAAACAGAAGTATCCGCGTAGAAATGACGAAGCACTGAATGCACCACAGTGATTCGACGATTGAGAGGGTAGTTTTCCCACGACATAGAGGGTGTAGGTGCGTTGTAGATGTGAAGAAACTGTGTAAGTCACAAGTTATACAGTTGCGAGACTATTTTAACAGCAAGCGAGATGTTGCGCTTTACAATAGCAAATGTAAAGCGGATCTTGATTACACGCCCTTGAATCTGTCCTCAGAGGAGGCCTTGAATGTCAGGGTAGAAACCATAAAGGAATTAGAAATGCAATGGAGTTGCAGATGGTAGCTATAAAAAAGCATCCAGAGGCGACTGTTGTCACCTCCAACACTCGAGGCAGCTGTGTGAGGATGACAGAGGTAAAATACGAATTCCAAATTACACCATGCTCCTAATTTTGTACCTACTACATCATCGCAAAATATTTCGAACATCGTATTAAATTAACTTATGACATCCTCATTTCATCAGTCACTTGACTTAATCCGCAGCTATGATGAAAACCCGCGCTCAACCGACAGTAAGTATGAAAAAAAATATAATATCAAAAGTGAGTGCGAAAGGTACAAAACACACAAAATACCAAAACCTGTTCCAGTTACGATGCAATTCGACGCACAGTATTGCACGTCTGGTTGCCGCACACAGTATGTAATGAATGATTAATTAAATTATTAGTAAAAATTCTTAGATAAATGCTAAATACACCATTTTATTGGAATTGAGCTGAATGACGACGATTCGGAGGCCTCAAGCGAAATGAGATTTTTTAATGAAAATGTAACTATTCCATTTTTGCTTCAAAATTTATCTTTTTTAATTTAAAGTTCATGAATTTTATTGAAAATTTGTCTTTTTTGGTAGAAAATTCATATTACACATTGAAAATTCAAAATTTTTTGAGTTGTAAATTCAATTCTTTTTGTAGAAAATTCATATTTTTGGGTTAAAAATGTAACTTTTTTGTTTAAAATTACGAATTGTCTCGTCGTCCCGAAAATCGCGATGACTAGTCCAATATTTTTCATAAGCATGGCTAGTTGTCCCGAATTTACGGGACGACAAGACACAGCCTAAAAATTAATATTTTCGGGTTAAAAACTGAACTGTTTTGCAGGAAATTCGTCTTTCTAGCTTAAAAATTCAACATTTTACATGCAATTTTTTTCTCTATTGTCTGAAAAATCTTTCTTGTTTGAAAATTCAACTTTTTGTTGAAAATTCCTTATATGGTTTGAAAACAAATCTGTTTTCATTAAGAATTCAGCTGATTGTTAGAAATTTTACATTTTTTGTTTGATTCAACTGTTTTTGATTGAAAATTAAAATAGTTTTATTTGTTAGAAATATCAACTACTGCACTTTTTTGATCGAAGATGCATCAATTTGACTGAATATTGAACTATTTGGTTGAAAATCAATGGTTTTCTCTAAAAATTTAATTCTTCCACTTTTTGTTCAAAATTTATCTTTTTGAGTAGAAAACTCAACTATTTGGTTGAAAATTCATGTATTTTACGTATACCTTACGCAATTTGTTGATGTTCTCTTGTGAAATTCTGTATGATTGTTGTCATTAAAAGTGTTTAAAATAACTTCAGAAACAAACCTTTTTTTTATTAACATTATTGATCTCTTAGGTGTAAGGTTGTTTTCATACCTCCAAGAAAAATTCCGAATGGTCAGGGAAACTAAAAAATTGGTCAGGAAATAGTCAGGGAAAGTAAGAGGATTTCAAAATTAGGATTCTGTGGCAACCCTGTTAGCAGGATCCTTGAATAAGTTTTCCCTCGGCTAACATCTTGTTTAACATTTCTTTTATCAGGTAACTGAAGCTTAAAATTGTTATGAATAGGAAAGTTTGATAATCCCGCCTTCCAACTTGTAGCCAATCAATAACGTTTTGTCTGACTCTCCCCTAAAAGTGTTACATAATTCCCATTTTTTATTAAGGCATCCTTGCGAATCCTGATAGCTGTTCTTAAGCTGGGGCGGATTTGTATGTACCTCCTTATCAACCTCATTTAATTCCCCTCAACTTTTTATGTAATTTAAAAAATATTTCTTTGAGCGCATTTATCAGAAATGTGAGCATTTTTATGTGGACACATATTTCCGTACAACTGGAAGCTAGTCCAATACTAATTGTCTCCTTGGAAGCAGAGAATTTTTTCACTTCAATCCTTCAAAATTCAACAATATTTTGAACTTAATAATATCATAATCTGCGTCAAAATTTTAGTAAAAATTATAATTTTATCCCACGATACCCAATAAATCTTCCACATTAGGCTGAGCCGAAAAGTCAAAAATATGGAAATCGAAATTAGAAATATATGGTAAAGTAGTGCATTAGTACCCTAAAAAAGTATAAATAATTTGGGGATGATTGATGAAAGCCTATAACTCGAGCGTTAACAAATTGTCCTTTAAAAAATGTATATTTTCGCTATGTCATTTTTTAATGGAGTCCTGTTAAAAAAAAAATATTTTTAAAATCTACAGGAATGAAGAAAGAGTTTTTTCAGGTGTTTAAGGCTTTTCTGCTGGTAAAAATACATTCGCAAAAAACGTGATAGATTTGGAAAATTTAATTTTAAAAAACACAAAACTCAAATTTTAAAAAATTTACTATGCTTACACATGAAATAATTCTTTCGTCATTACTGTAGATTTTACTTAAAATTGTTTTTCAAAAACAGGGGTCCAATAAGCATAAAGCTGAAAAAATTTTACACGTTTAAGACCTCCACAAACATTTTTTAAAATCAACATAGGAGAAAATATAAAATCTATAAAAATAAAAATGTTTTAAAGCACATTTTGTCAACGCTCGAGTTGAAGGCTTTCATCAATCGGCACCAAATGAATTATATTTTCTCATTTTTTACATAATATTTTTTTCTACCCACCCTATTCCACATGTATGTAATTATCGTCCTCATCAAGTATGAATAAGTTCGTTACTGTTCTAGCGATACGTTTGAAATCCCCTTCGTATATCCCCGGTATTTCAATTTCAAACTCATCATTACAATTATTATATCGGTAATTATTACAATTATAATGAGTGTTTATATAAAGCGTAGTAATATTTTATAAATGTAAAATTAATCGATTGTGTTTATAATTGAGAGGTGATCAAAGCCCCTTTATATATAATCTATAGACGAGAGCTTGTACACTTGTTTATTATATTTTCATAATTCAGTAGAATAGTCGCAGAATTTACTTATTAATTATATTATTATCGGTCATTATAATTTCTTAATTTTAATTCACGCTGTATTTTTAGTGCACTTTTTACACACTCGGTTCTTCGTACCTTCGTGTCGTTTTGCTCGAGCTAAGAATTCAAGGTGAGTTTAAAACATTTCAAGATGAATTAAACAAAAACTAAAAAAATGTTATAAAAATACATTGAATACAGTGAATCTAGAAGAATTCAAGCGAATTCAAAAAATTGAAAAAAGCTACAAGGAATTCAAACAAATTTAAAAGAATTTATAATAAATTAATAAAAATTCAGGATGAATTTCAAATGAATTTAAATGAAGTGCAAAAAAAATATCTTCAAATCTTTGAAACCCTACAAAATCTCTCACTTCTTGCGAAAAAATTCTTTGAAATGCATTAAAATATTACTAAGTCCCGTAAAATTCTTTTAAATTTGATGATATTCAATGAAATCTTGGAAAATTTATTAAATTACCTTGAGAGCATTTAAAATCCCATAAAATCCTCGGAAATCCTTTGGAGTCTTTCAAAACATCTTAAAACCTTATAGGTCCTGTAAAATCGTTCCATATCTTCCGAAATTCTAAGAAATTCTTTGCAACCACATGAAAATTTATTCAAATCCGTTAAAATCCTTGGAAATCCCTTGAAATTTTTGTTAATTTCTTGGAAATGCCTCGGAATACTTTCAAATACCCTAAAATGTTTCAAATCCCTTCTAAATCACTTCGAAATATTGAAATCAATTAAAAATTCTTTGAAATCTTTTAAAATTCCCTAAAATATATCAAGTACTTTGAAATATTTAAAAATCCCTTGAAATTTTTTAAAGATTTTGTGAATTCCTTGGAATTTTCAAAATACTCTGAAATATTTCAAATCATTTGAAATCTTTCGAAATCCATTGACATTTTTTAAAGCTCTTTAAGATTTTTTTGAAGTTTCAAAAATACCATAAGATCTTCAACATTCCTGAGAATCTTTTAAAATAACTTGAAGTATTTCAAATCTTTTGAAATCTTTTTAAGTCCTTTGCAACTTTTCAATGCTCTTGAAAGTTCTTTGGAACTTTTTAAAATATCCTAAGAATTTTAAAATCCTTCGGAATCACTTGAAACTATTGAAATCTATTACAAATTTTTCAAAACATTTTTAAATGCCCTAAAATACTTTAAAGGAATTAAAGAAAATCCAGAAATCGACCTGAATTTAATAGTCAGCCCACGGGTTAGTTTATTGCAAAAAAGTGACTAAATTCACCTTTTCATTTTAAAAAGTGACTATATTGACTTTATCCTCAAAAAGTAATTTGAAAAAAAAAGTGACTAAAGTGACTGTGTGGCAATCCTGATTACACTCGTCAGTCATACATACATATTTAAAGTGCTTCTTAGAAAAACTTCCTGACTTTTTCAATTTTTTGTAATCCTTGTCTTTCCCTGACCAACAAAATTCCCTGACTTCCCCTTGATTTCCAGGTTTTCCCTGACATGGGACCACCTTGGTTTCCCTCTATTCTACAACGCACGTGAACATTACATTTTTTGGCAACTTTGAATTGTCAAAATGAAAATTCTAAATAAGAATAAATTGATTTAATTTATTTATTTAATAAATATGTACATTTATAAAATTGTGCAATTATATCATTTCTCGTGTACCTTATAAAAATTTTGTATGAAGTACAAAAGATATCATATAATCTTAGAATTGGCTTTGCACTACACCCAAATACTTTTATTGCGAAACTAGATTGCGAGGTGTCTAATAGAGTTCAGCGAACAATAAAACTGCAAGAAGCGAGAAACTGGTGTAACTCTAGTTGAAACGTAGTTTCAAACTGAAAAGAGCTTTTTAGCCAAAATCATTAACTTGAAAGGTTTTTGAAATAGAATAAAATTTTCTTCTAGTATTCGAACAAAATATTTATTGTAGTTGAAGCATTTTGATGGCAACATTTTTTAAAATTCTGCACCTTTTCTCCAGTTTTTGTATTCAATGCGATGTCACCAATTGTATGTAAATTTAGCACAGTTGTTCTAGCAATTTTATTATTATTATTATACCATTAAGCCATTTGATTTGTTATAAACATTTTGTCAATATTGTAAAAATATTATAATGATCCCAAATATTTTTCTCTTCGTACTTTTAAAGCAGAAGGAGCTTCGGAATTCAAAAATTAATTGAGATGAAAATACTCTTATGAAAATAAAGATTACAAATTGTTTGTGATTTTTTATAAAATACATAAATTAATGTTCAGGATATAATAAAATAATAATCTAGTCTAAAGTTTGAATTTATCAGATTTTGATCAAATGAAATATGGTAAAGTTATTATTGAAGTTATTAAAAATTTGTTGTATTTCCTTCCTTCAAAATTAAATATATCTGAAATTGTTTTAATATTCTGAAATGGCTTGCTTTCAAATTTAAATGTAATGCAATTTGGCACTCACTGGCAGTACTTGGCAGCGTCTTCAAATACCAAATATGGATCAATATTAACTTTTTCTAATAATTTATTGATGTTATCATTATAAAAAAATCATTGTGCGGAATATACCTTACATCAGTGTTATATATGAATACAAACAGATAAACAGGAAGAAATTGTTAAAAATTACGAATATTTAGTTCATCATTTAAATAATGGTGAGTATTGCACAAAATTGTCCTAATGCTTTGTTTATAACGAAGGGTCTAGGTACACTGAAAAATTTGGTCTACGCTTACCGATACCGAATTTCGGTTAACCTAGCCACCCTTTTCACTTTCTATCCGAAAATATTAGTTCTAATCTTACCAAATTTAAGTGAACCGTATTATGAATATTGTTATTTTCGGAAATATTTAACATTTTTAATTTTCTGGCTATTTTTTAAAACGTATTTTTCTACAGAGGCTTTCTACAGTGGTTGAACTTGCTACAACAAAAAGTCGTAAAAATTAAGAAAAATATCATCTTTAAATTATTTTGTATCAAGTGCAAGTTTTGACAATAAATTTTTTTCTTCCGAGTAAAAAGTTATCTGTACAATCAACATTGTTTGCAAAATCAAAGTTTATCAAATAATTGTAAAAGATGTATAATTTGTTTTGATTTTTTTAGTTTGATAAATGAAATAAATTTTCGGAATATAATGGAAGAGGAAAAATGAAAACTTAGCGACATTATTATCATTATTTTAACAAAAAGAGAGAAAATCTGGCCAAGTTTTCAATCTAAACAAATTTAACAAGATATCCAAGATATTCATCTAATGGAGTCATATTGCAAATTTTATACAAATGTTCAATTAAAAGGGCAAAATCTTGAAAAATAATCAAGGATTGAACGTTTTGCGAGACATAATCCCAGATATTTATGTAACGGACGTTGAAAATCTTGTACAAATTGGCTTGATAGTGTAAGTTTCAGTTCACCAGAATTGCAAAAAATTCAATTTTTTCAATTAGAAGTCGAGATTTTTGAAAAAGAATTATTGAATCAAAATTTTGCAAAAGATAGTCCAAAATCTTCACCTAATGGCATCATGTTGAAAATATTGTACAAATCGGTAGCTCTAGGTCTAAAAAATATTGTCTAAAAAATAGAATTTTTCAATTAAAAGGGCAAAATATTCAAAAACATTTAACGACTCAAAATTTTGCTGCATATAATTTTAGATATTTATCTAACAGAGTTACGTTGAAAATTTTGTACAAATTGGTTCGATAGTGTAGCAGGTCGACTGAACTGCTAAAAAATGGAATTTTGGGCATAGCAAATTTAATATTTCTAGAAATAATTACTGAATCTAAATTGTCTAAAAAAAAATGTTACTTGAGCTTCAACTAGTAAATTTATCCTGAAATTTGTATACAAATCGGTTCGGTATTGTAGGCTGCAGAGGGGTAATTATGTAATTTTTGTGCTTTCACTTATACTTTCACTTTCTTTAAATACACGTTGCTTGCCTTTTTTTGATATATTAATTGTCACTTAAGAAAAACGATGTGATTTCGGCAAAATAATGAAAGTGTAAAAGTTGCATAATCACCCCCCTGGTCGACTGAGCTGCTAAAAAATCGAATATTGGGCACAAAAAGTGAAATATTTCTACAAACAATTACTGAATATAAATTTTCTGAAAGACTACTTGAGCTTCATCTAGTAAAATATTTCTAGAAAAAATTACTGAATCTAATTTTTCTGAAAAAACTGTACTTGAGCTTCATCTAGTCAATTTATTCTGAAATTTCTAGACTAATCGATTGAATATTGTAGGCTGCAAGTCTACTGAACTATTCAAGATCGAATTTTGGGCGTACAATGTTCAAGTATTTCTAGAAATAATTACTGCAACAACATTTTTCGAAAAATTGTGCTGAAGTTTAATCTAGTCAATTTATCCTTAAATTTCTAGACAAATCGATTAAATATTGTATAGGCTGCAGATCGACTAAACTGCTTAAAAATCGAATTTCGAGCATAAGAAGCAAAATATTTTTAGAAATAATTAATTCATGAAAACACTTTTCATGTTTTCTTCATCTGCTGTAATCAGTTTCTAAGAAATGGACAATACATATGCATACAGAAGTTATTTTTAAAATATTTTTTAATAATTCCAAAGGTGTAATGTAAATCAATTAAGAATTGGCCGAGATATCCACAAAAGGTGCAAGTGCATAACTGCATAGATAGTTCGAGAAAATATATTCGCGTTTTTTTTTGCTTGGCGGCGATTCACTACCGCGAGTCTTGATAATGCTTTGTAAGTATGACTCATATCCTCTTCTCGAATTTCTTTGATCAAAGGGAGAAGTTTCTAGAAAGATTGACAAGAACAGTTTCATTGTCTGTGATTGAAAATTCAAGCCTCTTAATAAAGAATGGGTACGATTAGGACTAGAAAGAGCTTCGTGATGGGTATTATTTCCTTAAATTGTTGTCGCTGGTTGCACTTCACCTACTATTTAGAGGTCAAAAGCAACGACTTATGGAATAATAGTCTTACTGCGACGTTGAGATCGTATTGAGCGAATTATTTAAATTACCACCCACCATGAGGTCAGTCATGTGTGTGCATTATCAGTAATATAAGAGGGCGTTCGTGACCGGCAGGAGCATTAAATCTGTTCATCACACTCCAGCGAAATGATCGCCATCCTGATACCATTCTTCTTGGGTAAGTACTCACATTATTTCAATTCAAAAAGAAAATTATAGTCATATTCAAAATCATATTCTATCCTATTCTATTCTATTCTATTCATATACACTACCGGTTAAAATTGTGCGTACACTTATGAAACTTGCATTAAAACCCGGCTTGTCTTAGAAAGTGACTAACACTTCGAAAAATTAAGCTAGGGAGTTTTTATAAGCCCGTTAGAAAGCTTATTAAATTTTGCGTTGACCAAACCCAACTTGAAATATTTTTGACGAATAGAGTCCGAGATAGAAATGTGAGAAAAACCGACCTATTTTCCGTTTTTTACTAATTATCGTACGTCCATTTCACAGGGAAAACACTATTCCTATCATAAATATATTCTACACAGTATATACTATACACAAAGTATATTAATTATATTTTTCCTAGAAAAAATATTTTCTACACAGAATATATCTTACACCGAATTAAATAGTATCATATTTTTCCTACACCAAATACTTTCTACACAGAATATACAATATATCCTACACAGAATTAAATTAAATTATTTTTCTCTGCAAATATTCTCAAAACATTGTATACAAAAATATTATGTCCACTAATTTTCCTACGCAAAGTAGATCTTATACTGTCTTTTATGTGTCTATAGACACATAATATTATTATTATTTTTATGCGAAGATTGTTCTTGCTCTATGTATATTAAAAACATAAATATTCTACATAAAAATATTATGAGTAAAACTGTTCCTACAGCAAAAAGATTTTACATAAATTATTCACCACGGCGGATATAAAAGATAATTTCAGTTATGCCTTGAATGTAAGTGATGCTAGCGGACTTCGCATTATGTGTAACAAACTTGATTCTGAACATTTTCGTTGCAATATCTAAAAAAATTCTCATTGTCATGAACGATGCCCGAGTAAACGAGTTATGTAACTGTTCTAGAACAAAAAGGTAACAGATCTGTTCTAGAACTGGAAGGTAACAGTGTTAAGGTTCTAGTTTTGTGACAGAACCGAATATGTTCCAAATTTTTTCTAAAACTGTGTCATAATATTCTTACGTCGAAGTTCTAAAAGTCTTTTACAACTAAGTTTTAGAACAAATTAGGAACAATTAGAAATATTTGTCTAAACTGTTGCTAACCATAATATTTTTTTATAAAATATTTCTGTGTTAAATATCTTCACTCATAATATTTTCCATAGAGCAGGAACAATATTTAAATAAAAATAATTATTATTTCATTGTGTGTAGGATTTAGTTTGTGTACACATTATTTCACTAACTTTTTAAATATTTTGTGTAGAAAATATTTTGTGTAGAATATTTATATATATATATATATACCCAGTCCTCTTACAGAGGGCTGGAGAGGCCATCATAGGGCCGCTAGTGAGACTTGCTAGGGCTAGTCTGACGCTGGCACATGTCCCGGCGGCATGGAGGGGTACGAGAGTAGTCTTTATTCCGAAAGCAGATAGGATCGGTTATACCTTGCCCAAGGATTTCCGTCCCATTAGCCTAACATCTTTCCTGTTAAAAACAGCGGAAAGACATGTGGATAGATATATCAGCGATAAGGTCTTGTCAAGGAGACCACTTCATAAAGAGCAACATGCCTATGGCCTGTTGGCCACATGCTGGCCAATAGGAATTTAACTACGACTAAGGGTGATACCACATTATGTGGAACCGTTGACTCGGGATGTCCGCAGGGTGGAGTTTTATCGCCCTTGCTGTGGTGCCTAGTAGTGGATGAACTGCTTCATCTACTCTTGAGTCAGGGCCAACACGTCATAGGCTATGCGGACGATATACTAGTTATCACGCGCGGCCAGCATCTGGATGCGCTCTTCGGAGTAATGCAGCAAACACTGATGATAGTGGATTCATGGTGTGAGAAAACTGGACTATCGGTCAGTCCGAGTAAGACAGACGCGGTTGTTTTCACCAGAAGGTATAAGTGGGGAACCACGAGTACACTTAAACTTGGAGGACAACAGCTGGAAATAAAAAAACTAGCTAAATACATATGAGTTATTCTGGATAAGAAGCTGTTATGGTCACACAGCGATCTTGCGAACAAGGCTAAGCTATGCGGCAGTGGTCTGGTGAAGCAGGGTCGATCTGTCCACTGTGAAGTCTCGACTGGAAAGGATCAGGGGACTGATTTTAAGAGGCATCACTGGTACCTTGAAGTCGTCACCCACGATGGCACTGGGGGCACTAATAGGGTTGGAGTCCCTCTATCTCACCATCAAAGCCGTGGCTGCCAAGGCGGCTAGGAGACTAAATTTGGTAAAGGACAGAAGGATCTCGACAGGAAGAAGATCCCAGTCGACATCGCGAGGAGGCCGATCCTGAACATGCCCAGGGACAAAATGGCCACTCGCTATCTCTTCGATAAGAAGTATCGAGTTAGCCTATCCACGAAGTAGGAATGGGTTAACGGCGACGCACACCTGCCCAATGATGGAGGCAACTGGTTTACAGATGGCTCCAGGAACGAGGAGAATGCAGGAGCCGGTGTATATCGTAAAAGGAATGGAATGGGCTTCACAATCGAGTTGGGGTCCTACGCCACAGTACTACAATCTGAGATTATGGCCATACTCCAGTGCGCCTACAAGGCAAAGGAGTATGACAACAAAAGAAACATCCTTATCTGCTCAGACAACAGGGCTTCTATACTGGCCTTATATGGAACAACGACTACGTCGCTATTAGTATGGGAGTGCTTTGAGGCACCAAATATGCCAGCGACGGAAAACCGAGTTACTCTGCTATGTATCCCTGGACACAGCGGTATCAAGGGCAATGAGTTATCGGATAGGCTAGCCAAACTAGCAGCAAGAAGAAATTTCACTGGACCCGAGCCAGTTGTAGGTATTTCCAGTAGGTCAGTCACTGAAGAAATTAACAGTTGGCTGACGAAGGAACATCAGAATGAGTGGGATTTGGTCTCTAGTTGCAGACAGGCCAAAACACTCTTGCGCTTAAAGCTTAGCTTTAACCGAGCAAGAAAAATACTCAAGCTCGGGAGAAAAGAATCAAAGTCCTAACTGAAATGTTTTTAGGACATGGGAACCTCGGATATCACAAACATAAGATAGGCCTTGCGGAAGGTTCCCTCTGTCGTCTGTGTGGAATGGATGATGAGACATCTACTCACATCCTTTGTCACTGCCCTGCAATTGCGGGGAAACATCTAACACTTACTGGCAGTTACTGGATCAGTGAGTTAGAGATATCAGCCAACAGCGTGGCTGCAGTCCTCTCCTTATGGAGAGAGCTTTGGGGTCACGCTTAGGCTCACAAAGGAACGCAACGGGATGACCCAAGCGTCAGGTGCTGTGAAGCTTTCAACTTAAGTAATAATAATAATTACCCTGGTCAAAAATCTTAACATCAAACATGAAAATTTAAACTTGCATGTTGGAATTAAAAGTCTTACAAGTATGAGGAATTACCTTGGAATGCAACTAGTAGAGGTTGCGAATAAAATATTCTCATATTTCCTTAGCTTAGAACATCAGACCTGTAATCTGAAAGACATGGACTCGAATCCTAGCGGAGCTGAAGAGCATTTTTTTCAAAATTTCAAAATAATAAATATCCAAGAATATTGATTCTCGACCAATAGACAAAGAAAATTAACATCAGAATTAATATTAAAATAATTACCCTGGTCAAAAACCTTAACATCAAAAATAAAAATTCAAACTTTAATGTTGGAATTAAAAATCTTACAAGTTTAAAGAATGACATTAGAATTCAACTTGTAGGAGTTGTAAAGAAAATATTCTCGTCTCTCCGTAGCTTAGTATAAAAAATGTGTAGCTCCTTTCTGAGTGAACAACTTTTTTAATTTTTATCACAAATGGCTAGCTAACTAACTTTACCTTCATTTTGGGACACTTAAAGAGTATAAAAAAGCCCAATCCAATAGATTAGTTCTTTTAAAAGTTATCGTGCTAACAAACTGAAAATATATACAGACAGAAAGACGGACAGACATTTTGTAATGCCCTGTTTTTTGGGTTCAGGGGGTCTCAACCTTCTCTGTTTGAGAATATAAAAATACAAATTTTCAAGCACCATGAGCACTAATGATGGTTATTTTATTCCTTTTGATGGTTAGATATAGCATTGGGGACATACAAAAATTAAATATTTTAAAAAGCCACACACGAGATAAAAAATAAATTAAATAAGAAAAGCTGGCTAACGAACTTGATCTTTATTTTAGAACACTTAAGGAGTATACCAAACCCCAATTCAATAGATTAATTCTTTTGAAAGTTATCGTGCTAATAATCTAAAAATCTACAGACAGACTAACAGACAGACCGCAGACGGATAGACATTTTGTGAAAACATGTTTTTTGGGTTCAGAGGGTCTCAAAACGTTCACATTTGACAAAAACAGGGGGGGGGGCAAATTTTACACAAATCTAATACCTTCTCTGGATGAGAATGTAAAAAAGGACACAAATCTGTCAGGCAATCTCTAGATAAGAAATCAGTCAAATAGAGACTGATAATTCACTAATATTTGTATGATCCGGCCTATGATCCGGCCTGACATTTTTGCCTGAGATGTTCCTCAGTTTTCCTCTCGGTAGGGATATGACAATCCTTGCAATAAATTCCATAAATGAGGTTAGTTTTTTCGAATTTTCGTGCCTGGTCTTTAATAGGTGGTAAAAGGATATCAGAAAGTTGATTTTTAATTGTAAAGACAAGAGAGGTATTCAATGCGGTATATATTCTTATCATTGAAAGATAAAGGCCTTTTTCGTATGGAAAAATTACAATTTTTTCTCTTTATATTATTAATAGTAAAATTATGAGAATAGTTATTGTCAAGTAAAACCTTATAAATGAAGCTAATGTTTTTTTCCTAGAAGCGAGGTTCTTAAAGTTTTATTTCTCTATCAACAAGAAAGAAGATAATTCCTTTCATGTGATTTTCGTGATGATTTGAAAGGTAGTTTAAGATTATATCGATTTATGGTACCAATCTGTTTCAATATATAATGTTTCAAAGATAAGTGATACATCGAAAAAGTTGTTTCTTTTATTAATGGATTCTTCATCCAAAGTTTAAAGCTCTACCTTTATTATTAAGTTCTTTTAAAATGTTATGAAACTTGTTTTTCAGTAAGCATACTAAGGTATCGTCTACGTAGAGGTAGTGAAATAAAACTCTAAAGATCGGATTTTGCATAATTTCACCTTCCATATCTTGGAAAAATTTATTAATGAAAGAATCGTCTTTTTAGATCTATCACTTACCTTTGAGAAAGGATATATTGAAAGAGATTGGTATCATAAACCGATATATTTTAGCCGAACCTTAAACTACCTTTCATGCCATCACGATAATCACAAGAAACGTATTATCTTCTCTATTACTGACGGCATTGGCTGCGAGGTGAATTTCGACTAGGGAAGAGTCCAGCTGTCAAGCCATTTCGAACGCGGATAACACTTGGATGGGTGAGCATCTGAGACGTATGACCGGGTTGTGTATTCGCTGCGTTTCAACTGATATCGAGCGGGAGGTTTCACGCCGAGGATGATTGTGTGCATTTAATGGGTAGGGTCCAATGCCTGCCTTTGAACTCGACTGTGAAAACCCGGCTGAACTCGGGAGGTGGTTTTTCTGCAGTCTTCCTCTCCCCTGGCCAAACGTCCAGACAAATGCGAGTACTTCTACTAAAGTCGGATGCAGCCGCGGGTTAACACTGGTTACGATTATATTCATACAGTGATTCTAAGCCCACCTTAGTAAAAGACAAATTTCCACAGGCACATATCCAATGAAATAGAGTCGTCTGCCGGGATATGTACTTGTTATTTTTGGTGGCGAATTCAACACAAAAAACATTCTTCTTCTAGTTTCAATCTTTATTCGATAATCACAAAAGTTCTCTTACAAAACTCTCGCCTCCTGTGTCGCTCAGACGATACTGAATTTCCATCCGAGCTTGGCGCATGCTGAACACGAATTCTGCCGAACTGTACCGAACTGTACTGAAATGTAACATCCTCCCCCCTCTCTGTGAAACTTTATTAATATATAAAAAGATCAGGTTTTATAATCTTACGCCCACTTGTCGTAGTAACAAGCTTTGCTTTCTTGAAATTATCGGATACTTCGTCCTCGTAGACTTTTAGTAAACTCTGTGTCACCCTGTGAGATTCCTAATGGGACAATTCGCTGTATTGGTCTTTTAAGTAAACAAGCTTAGGTTTTTACAATGACGACTCTAATATTGCCATCGTGATCCGGGATCACATTCATAATTCGTGCTAGATGCCCGTCCATGCGTTTGTATGTGCTGCCCTGTGTCAAGGCAACATCGCCTACTTTTACCTCTCGAGTTTCTGTCTCATCCTTTTTTAATACCAACTGACCCAGATACACGGTCCAAAACCTTGCGCATAAATCCTAACAAATCTTTTGCCTGTACTTTAATTTTTCGTTTATCTAAGCTCCCCCCCCCCTCATTTCGTGAAGAATAGACCAGCAAAATCTACTCCAACTAATTCAAATATTGCTGCCTCTCGAACACGATTAAGAGGCAAAGGAGTAGTCTCACATTCTATGTTTTTTGCCTGTTGTCTCTCGCAGATAAAACACATTGAAATAATCGATCTTGTCACCCTATGCAAACAGATGATCCAAAACCGTTTTCTTAAATTGTTCATAATTATCAGAACACCGGCATGACCTAATCTTCCGTGAGTTTTTCTGACAATTAGATGAACTATCTCTTGACTACCATCCAGAAGAATTGGACAGAGGAACTTCGGATCATCATCCCGAGTAAAAATCTTAGTGTTTAGAGTATAGAGGCCATTCTCGTTCATTACCGTCTTAAAGGACGATAGTTTATTCTTCTTTGTATCGATTGTCATGCACCCTTGCAGATACTTCAGTAGTTTCAATTCCGCGGCTTTTATTTCCCCAAAAGTGATACATAATTTTAGACGTTTATTCTTGGTTGCATTAGCTAGCTTTGAAGATTCACCCGTGCCTCTATAAGTTTTTCTCTTGTCAACGATATTCCTCCGAATTTTGAAGAATCTCTGCATCCATGCAAGCAAACGAAAAAGTTTAGTATATCACAAAAATTAAGTATTCGCATCCAAATTCTTGTTCTCGAAATTAAATATCTGAACGTAAGATGTTTTTTGAGCTTCACTTCTTACGTCCTCCTCATTTACCACTAGTTGGACTGTAGGCCATTCTGATTCAGGACTGTAAAGTACATGTTTTCTTTCATTTTGCTTATTGGTTGATCTCATCTCTTTCACTCTATTGCGATCAAAAACTCCCCACTGTGTATCACGTGCTATCCAAGATAAAACCGTAGTCAAGCCTGTCCAATAAATTATTTTCGAAATAACACGAGTCAAGGATAGAGCCACACTTGTCGCAAGTCTGACGGCTATGGTAGCCGGTAGCTATTCCAGCCCTGGGATCGTCGCACCATTTGGAGCAACTCGAGACTTTGCGTTAAAAATTTTGACAGCAGCTTCTCCTTCGTATTCTATTCTCGCATAAACTACCGCAGCGTAAGCCGATCCACTCGCTTCCCCAAACGTATGTAGTGTAAGATTACCTTTTGCAAGACTTCATGAAATTTGTAATCGCTTCAGTAACGGCAATTCTTTCCTCCAATGCAAAAATTCTTTAGCTTGACTGCTTTCAACCTCTGCATCTCAATCTATTTTTTCCTCTCACAACCTACGGAGCAACAATTTTGGCTGCAAAGATACCGGGCATGTAATTCCAGTTGGATCCAAAACTCGATGTGTTGTGAATAATATCACTCTCTTAGTGACAATAATTTCGGAATCGACGATATCTAACACGGACGGGTTAATCGAAATTGTGTCTTTTCTTTTATTCCATAAGAGTCCTAAGACAAGAGTTGACTCATCATCGCCTGTGCTTTCCCAGCCACGAAGATCGAAACCACCCATTCCTATGATACCCGTAGCTTCTTGCGCAAACTTAGTCAATCGATTATTGGAGTCAATACTTGTGACACAATTAACAACATGAAAAGAATTTTTGAGCTTTTCTACAAACTCTCTATACTAATTTATTTCTATATTTTGCTCATACTTGTCCAGAGCCGTCTTGAACAGCAATATGGTAGTAGCCGCCAACAGAAGCAGACTACATGCCAATCCGAAAACCACTTGAAAATTACGAAAAGCCTTGATATTACCGTCCACAATCCACAGAAAACGGAGATAATCTCTGTTGACTTTGTTTACAGAAAATTGCAAAACGGCCTTCTTTATATTCGATACCACTCCGATTACTCCTTCTCGAAAACGATTTAAATTCGAGGGTACCAGATCTAACAAATTTGGACTTCTCTCTAGGCACTGATTCAAAGACGGGTAACCTTTTTTTCTAGCCGATTCGTCAAGGACAGGCCTTACCTTCGTCGTTCCCCAAGATTTAATTACTAGACGATGTGGAAGATAATGACCCCAATTATAGATCTCGTCTGTCGGAACCCTCTCAATAATGCCTTCAGTCAGCCACTCTTCGAAGATATTGCTGTATGTATCAAAAAGTTGTTAGGTTTGAAACTTTTCTACAGTTTTTTTCAACCTTTTCCTTGCAATATCATGATTACGAGTAATAGGTCATGATCTTCCACCTACACTCCCAAGTCAAGGCGTAAACAACCGTGCCGAAGACTGAATGGCACCAGGGTGTGGTGTACCAAACGGTGTCTCTGGGATATCAGGTCGCCGCCTAGAGTATGGAGTCCTTTCTCCTGCAAGCGGGGCTCTGCGGGGGTGGACACATACTTTCCTAGCTACTCGTGGGAAAAAATGGCGAGCTATCAACAAAACATACTTGAAGCGTGTGGGAGAAGTTAGCTGGTCCTTTGGACGTGACAGAGGAGCTTGAAGTGAGTCAAAAGACTGAGTCCAAGCAAGATATACACAAGGTGGAAAAGAATATGGAAGACGCCCAAGAACTCATTAAAGAGTTACAGGGCATTCTAATAACGGTGAAAAATTTCTTCGACACAAAAAGGACAATTTTATTCCAATCAGGCATGGACTAGACGAGGCACAGAAAAAGGCGAAAAAGATACACAATGTCATGTACCGCGCTGATTGGTACTTTGGTTTTGTGCCATCAGAAGTTGGATGTACCTCCGGCAGAAAGGCGAAGGTAGAAGAAAAAAGAAGGCATGACGGAAGAAGGAGACAAGTCAAACTGGGACTCAGACTGAAGAAGCCGTGAAAAATACTTCGGTAAATCAACTATCGGCGAAATTAAGGTGAGTTTAATGAAGAAGGCCATCTTCTATTTGATCCTTCCCCAGATTCACTGTTTTCACCTTGCAGGACGAGGACTCATCCACTATCAAAGAACCTGAGACTAATGGCCGTGAAATTATCCGGAGGGCCTTTTTAAGAAAAGGCATTCCTGAAAAGTCGTTGCGCCTTTACATGTCTTCAATAGCTGATACGACCCTCAAACAAAATTCAGGACTCTTGAAAGAATGGTCTCGTTTCTCCGAGAACAAAGGCCTAGATATTTATCAGCCAGATAGTAATTCAATAATAGAGTTCCTAGCGACAAAATTTAATAATGGCGCAAAGTATGGAACTTTGAATACTGCTCTTTCATCAGTATCATCAATATCGATGAGGGATATATCTATACTGCAAAAAATTTCTGTTGGAAACTTCCAATAAATGTATTGGAAGCTTATTTCCGAAACGTAAGGTACTGCTACAATACATAATGTATTGGAATTTTACAATATCTCGTAGAGTTCGCGCTACGGTGTCTCCACCAATTACAAAACTTACAATACATGTATTGCAGTTTCGCAATTCCAATATCTTGTTTGGAATTTTACCTTACGCTTGTATTGTAGAAGTGTTGCAGAATTCCATACATTTTTAACAGTATAGTGGTCCTTTGATGAAGAGATTTTTTAAAGGAGTCTTCAGACAAAGGCCAATTAGACCAGAATACTCCACTACGTGGGACACGGCACCAGTTCTTCAATTTATTGAAAATCTCTCATCAAAGCAGCTTACGGCCGTGAAAATTTCGGACAAAACAGCAACCTTGGTGGCCCTCGTATCAGATCATAGGCTCCAAATTCTAGCCTTGATCAATATCAAAAATATACAAGTAACATCTTCGGAACTTTGAATCAAAATACCTGATTTGATCAAAACCTCAAAACCAGGTCGCTGCCAGCCCAATTTAATCTTACCCTTTTATCAAAAAAGGCGTGGAGTTTGCGCGGCCAAGGCAGTCTTGGATCAATTAGAGTTTACGGAAGGTAAAAGAGGCAATAATAATTCTTTGTTCATATCAGCGAGGAAACCTTACAATTCTGTGGGTTCCCAATCTATTAGTCGCTGGATCAAGTCTATGCTACAAAGAGCAGGTGTAAATATGAACTCATTTACTGCGTATACGACAAGAAATGCGTCTGCGTCAGCAGCGCTGAAAGAAGGTATTGAAATTTGTACAATTAAACGTACCATAGATTGGACTGCGACTTCGCAAGCCTTTGCATGCCACTATAATTTACCGATTCAGGACAAAAATGTTTCGTTCGTGTTATCTGTATTACAAAAAGAATAAAGGTTATACAGAGAAGAAAAATAAGAAAATATCTCCTTATATATATGTGTGTATGTGTGTGTGTGCTTGTGTGTGTGCTTGTGTGAGTGGGCATGTGTGTGTGTATCTCTCTGATAATCAAACGAACTTACCTGTACGAGAAGTTCGATTACAATTATACGAAGGCGCCTTGTTCGAAGATAATTACATCCCCCCCCCCCCCCCTCCTACCCAATACGGGTTTTTTACCCAGAAATCATCAAATTATTTATTTTCTTGTTTTGGACCTTAAATAGACTCTAAAAAATATGAAGTTGCCTGCGCATACGAGTGGATACAGGTACGCTACTGTTCCATAGAAAAAAGTTTTGAATTTAAAGCTCTGAACGTTGTGAAACTCCTGATCACTGGATACTATTATATGCAATCATCTTCAAACGATGCGCCTTCGTATGATTGTAATCGAACTTCTCGCACAGGTAAGTTCGTTTGATCTTACAATTATAAGCGCTACGATATTTAAATTCTTGTTTTTTTACTGGCCTTCTAATTCACTATAGTAATCATGAAAATTTTTGGGATTATTTTCTTCATATGCAGACCGCTTCTTGAAAATTACGTAAATATTGCAATGAAAAATTGGCTCAAGTTTGCCTCACAAGCACCCCTAAAACTTACGATGCAAGTTTCCCTCAAGTTCACCTCGCAAGCTACCCGCAAACTCACGCTGCAAGTCTATTTCAAGTTTGTCTCGCAAGTTTGCCGTAAGGCGAACATTATCTTACTTGCTGAAAACTTGCCTAAATCTTCCGGTGTAAGCTTCTGAACCTTGCACAGCAAACTTTAGGCAAGTTTATTGAAAACTGTTGTGCTATCTAGGTTATTTGGAATAGTATATATATTTTCAAAAAATTGAGAATGATTTTTCAAGATCAATTTTAAAAACCTTTAACTTTTTGAATTGTAATTTAAATGTATGGCTTTCTCAAAGCGAAAGCTTTCTCGTGATAAGAAATGTCGAATTTGACATTTTGACTTACAGTGACTTAATGTGTGTGCCAACACAATACCTTTAAATAATAAATCACAAGACATGGATGGGCTGAAACTAAAAGGTCACAAAAATTAAAAGAATTATATTCCTATAAGGTAGCAAAAAATTATAAATAATAAATTTATAAATAATATCAGTTTTGACCTCGCAGTTTTAGAAATGAAACCCGTTTGATTTTTAAGTTATTTTATGTCTTTTTTTCAATTATAATTTAGAATTTCGATACCCCTTAAAATCGGTATAACCGAGCAATCTAAGTTCGTAGAATTATAGTCTGCTTATCAGCTGCTCATTTTTTTCACTGTAAGCATGCGCAAAAATGAATTCACGTCCGAGACGATAAGGGAGGAAAGAGACTAATAGTACTAATAGTCTTATTTTTCATAGTTAGATGGCACTACTTAGAATTATTACTATCTTAATTAAATTTAACCAACATTAGTTATGCGCATACGTACTCAGAGTTCGAGGCAAACTTCGACTTCCTTAAGCGATGGAATTTTTTTTTTTTTAAGTAATGGTTTTTGAAGAGAAAAAAGAAGGTTGGATTTTGAGTCCCTTGGCAACATTTTTTTTCATGTAAATTTGCTCAAAAGTGTAAACCTGTATCGTAATCACTTAGTGTAATTAGACATTTCATGAAATGTCTACATAGTTCATGAACTGCCGGCGGATTGTGTGATAATCGACAGTTACAGTACATGTCTATCTATTTTAGCCATTTCATGAAACGACTAATGTTATATTGAGCACATATAGGGTAATAACGTTTAATGAATATAATTTCAAGTAATCATCACTTAACCCTAGGTTTTCATTGTTTTTCAAATATTAATTTTATTTAAATTAAGGGAGTATTTTTAGGATGCAAGTATTGAGATGTTGTGCAAAAAATAAATTACTTTGACAACGTAAAACTTTAACTTTTTTGTCAAATAACCTTTTCATAATTATTACTGAAAAATTGCGACAAAATTCGAGACAACAAAAATGTTGTATTGTTTGAATAAATTTCACGTTTCAAGAGCTATGAAATAAAGACTACTTATAAGGAGTCTCTTGTTTGAAGGTATTTGCAGTACAGAACTAGATAACATATATTTTGATCGAAAATGGATTGACTGAATAGAAACTTATTAAATTTCAAACTTATTGTCAATGTATTCAAATTATTGAAAAAGAACTTTTTAAATTGTTTTTTCTCGGATTTTCAGCAAAAAAATGTATCTTATACTGTGATAGTACAATTTTCAATTTTGATTTTCTCGGAACAGTATAATTTTTTTGAATCTAAAGTTCTTTATTCTCATTTAGCATCCCCATATCTAAGGAGAAATTTTTTGTTAATTTTTTTTTTTCAATTACAAATTTGTTTTTGTTGTACGTGCGTAAGAAATGCTACTTTGCACGTCCGTGATATCTTTTCGCGCAAAGAATGAATTTCTTCACGCCACGTGTACTCGATCGTCTAGACTTTTTATGAAATGTCTAATAATATTAACGAAATATATATGATACAGTTCTCGCTAAGCGTAGAATATATATATATATATATATATATATATTTGGAGAGGGGTATACAAGATCCCGAAAACACTAAAGTTGAAAGAAGATACTGACAATATCATCTACTTCAAGGAAAAGCTCAGGGTCCTTGGGAACGCCAACAATCTTTCCTTTCTTCAGATGAATTTTGGCACATTTATCCAATCCAAAGTTCATCTGAATCTCTCCTGTGTACTTTTCGACGATATTTATGGCAGTTTGAAGTTTGCCTTTACCACAGGCATGGATCTTCAGGTCATTCATATAAAATACAAGAGTGACCTTATGCTTGCGCTGGTTAGGGTCCCCACATTGGTATGCAGAAGAATTTGGTAGTGCGAGTGATAGAGGCAGAAGTGTAATGCAAAAAAGCAAAGGGCTCATGATATCGCCCTGAAAGATGCCTCTCTGGAAGGTGATGTTCTTCGTTGTCCCATGATAATTTCCAGATGAGATACTAAATATAGTTTTCCAAAGAGCCATCCATTTCTCTATGCATCTCCCTATGTTTGGATGTACCTTCAATCTTTCCACCAGACATATGATAAGTCTATGAGAGCTTGAATCAAAAGCTTCGCGATGGTCAATCCAGGCCATTGGCAGGGCGCGTTAATGGGTCGCAGCGTCTTTAAAGACACACCTGTCAATTAACAGGTTCTCTCGACAACCTGCTACACCTTTCTTCGAGCCACTTTGTTCGTACATCTCACGCCACACTGGCTCAATTCGCCTCAAAGCCGCATTCAGGACGTAACATTAATAAAGGAGTCTCTCCGAAGCAGATACAAGCATCTTCTTCGACAGAGTTGGTCACCCAATCTATCGGCGTTGAACAAGGTCTCTGCGACTAACATGCTTGCCGTCCCGGTTCTACTCTACTCGTTTGGAATGGTTCAATGGACAAAGAACGAACTTGAGGCCCTTGTGAGGAAAGTGCATCACTCCATCAAGATGCTTCACTTCTAGAAGCCAAAGTGAAGAAAGCAGAGTCTGCAACATTTCACTAACAGCTGCTTGACAAGAAAATGAACGGAAACTTTCACAAAAATGTAGAAAAACGGTCTTTGTCGAAGGAGCAATCTTATGCTTTTCTCAGATCATCAGGGCTTAACTCAAGTACAGAAGGTTTTATTTTTACATGCCAAGACGGTGTTCCTTTCACCTTAGCATACCATGACCGCATTTCATGTCAAGAAGTTTCAAGCGATATCTGCAGAGCCTGTCATACACACGCTGAGTACCTAGAACCCATACTATCGGGGTGTCCCACCCACGCAGAAACAACGTATATCTACAGTCATAATGCGGCCCTAAGAGTGCTTTATTACCATCTTTGTCACTCTTATGGTGTTCTCCCTTGGGTCAAAGTTCTTATGACGGTTCTTCAATTCCTCTATCAGCTATTCTCAGTTTATCTTTTTATGTTTTTCGTTCGATAATCATTGGTTTCTCATGAGCACTTTTAGATTTTTCACTCAATATATCAGACTCACTGCTTTATAATGGTACCGTAGTATCTAAATCATTAACTGTGTCTTGATTTTGGAGTGGGAATAATCTTGATGGACAGTCGGCTGCTGTATATGCTTCTTCTTTCACACATACTACCTCGTACTTTATTCTTCAAGGCGTAATCTCCATCGAAGTGATCTTGAACTAGGGTTTTTCACGTTGTGAAGCCAAACTGAAGCTTTATGATCCGTTTAAATTTCAAAGGGGTTTCGTAGTAAACACTGTCTCAATATTTTCGCTGCCCAAACAATTTGCTAAAAGCTCTTCTTCGCTAATGCTATAATTTTTTTCTAGATATAAAGAGGCATGGGTGTCCTTTTTGTGACAATACAGCTCCTAAACGAAGATTAGATGCGTCTGTTCAAGTCAATTCTTCTTGAACATTTGGAAATCATGGTACTGGTGCATTGCATAAAAGCTATTTTAATCTATCAGAGCTTTCTTGACATCTGGGTATCCAATCAAATATTACTTTCTGCTGTGTTAAGTTGGTCAAAGGTTTAGCTATAGTGGAGAATTTTTTTATGAACTTTTTATAGTATCCAGCTAATCCTAGCAATAATTGAACTTCTTTAACTGTGGTTGGTGTTTTGAAATTTTTTCAGAATTTGTTTTTGCTGGATTAGATATAACTCCATCTTTTGTTATTGAGTGATCTAAATATTCTAATTCCGGTCTGAGGTACTCACATTTAGATGGTTCCAGTCGTAATTCTGATTTTTCAATTTTTTCAAAACGTCAATTAAATTCTGGTTATGTTTGTCTAGTTTTTTGTCGAATACTACTATATCATCAATATATGCAAAGCATTTATGGCCTAGAAGTCGTCCAAAGGCATTATCCATCATACGCTGAAATATTGCAGGAGAAGTTTTCAAACCAAATAACATTCCATTATATTCGAAATGTTCTTGAATTGTCGAAAATGCTTTAAATTTTATAGGCGTTACATCCATCGGTATTTGGTGGAATTCTGCACTCATATCAAAAGCTGGAAAGAATTTTTCTTTTCCGAAATGATTAAGTATATCATCCATCACTGGGAGAGGGTATGCGTCCTGGTCGGTGTCTTTATTGATTTGAGGATAATCTACTACCATCCTAAGTTTCTTCACTTTTTAGGAAATACCCATAATGGTGAATTAGAAGGTGTGTTTGAAGGTCGTATTATTCGTTTCCTCAGGAAATTATTCACATTCTTTAAGAATAAACTGTTTGTGGGCTTCAGGGTGTTTGTACGATCTTAGTTTGATTATTCTGCCGGTCTTTAATGTTACTGTATGATTGATTATATTTGTGCAAGGCAATGGATCCGTATCTGATGCAAAGATTCCGTTATATTTAAATATCATCTTGATATCCAAACCTCTTGAGTATTTTCTTCTGTTTTAATTCGACAAATTAGGCTTGAATTTTGCGAGATATACTCTCCATGATTGTGTAATGGTAGTTTTTTATCTTCTAAAATTAAGTAGTGAAGAGTTAATGAGTATGTACTAAATCTTTTGAAGAATGGTAAACCAATTATACCTTCTTCTGGTAGAGGAAAGTCATCTTTAATCATATGAAAGAGATGATTCTTTTCTAAATAATCAAGTTATGTGGCACTATTTTATTGATGCTCACTGTTTTCCATTATAAAGATTTTTATGAATCGATGCGTAGATTGATTCAACGATAGAGCTGATTCTTTGATTAAACTGAGGAAAGATCCGGAATCTACTGATAATCGGAATTTCCCTCCGTCTGCTTCTCTCCCTTGTACGCATTGCAATTGTCAAGACATCGCTGATGCTCGGCCGTTTCCTCGTAGTTTGTCTGTTCTTGAATCTCCTATTGTGTCATTTCCTGATTCTCTAAGTAATTTTCCTCTTCTTCCTGTTCCTTCGTTGTCCTGATTTGAGTTTGTGGTGTTTGGGGTTTTGAATGAAAATGGTGTTGTATTCGTCTGAGGTCCAGATATAAATGTTGACATTTATGATTGTGAAAGCTGGAATATAGGTTTATTAAATGTCAGTGGGCGATTTGGCTGCGCTTCTCGTAACCATATATCTATTTTTATTGCTTAATTCCGTGTTTCTGTCATACTAGAGGGCGTTTGGGCTTTAACTTGAAGTCCGATTTCCCTTTTCCAATTCAACAAATATCATTTAAATATTCTCCGTCTTTAATGCTTGAAGCAAATTTTCTTCCTGTCCGATTCGTATCTTCACTTTGTACTGCGTATTTTAATTCACCAACTAGCTGTCGAAATCCTAAATTAAAATTTTGAGTTAATTCCGTTCTTCCTGGTTTTATGTTTTCTAACTCGGACCGTAATGCAGATACTGCTCCTAGCTGTAAAAATTATGTCGTAATGCGTTGTATAATTCATCAAAAGAATTTATTCTTGTATGTCTAATTGATTTCTCAACGCTAAATTTTAGTTTTTCGGCTATAACAAAATCTAGTAGAAGGTCGGGTTGGCTACATCTTTTTTTTCCTTTTCTCACGGATTTTATAAAGTCTTTTCTACCTATATCGCCGTAGCCGTTTACTTCCTTTAAAGTTCTGCTCATATCCTTTCCTGACAGTAAATCGATAAAACCCTGATCTTTCTCTTGGTTATTCGAATTGTGAAGTGGTCCAGCAGGTGGTACGGTTGAAGAGTTGAATGAATTATTGATTACGCGGGGTGGTTTATGGTTGCGCGATGTGGGATTTAGCGGCTATGCTTCTCTTTTTTTTCCTTGCCCTTACTTTCGTCGCTTGTGGTATGTGGATTATCCGTTACTATCTCACCCTTAAGACCTAAGGATTTTTCTACCTTTTGTATTTCAGTCATTCTCCTACCATTTTCCCCAGCTACAGCGTTTACGCTAATTATCACTTGGGTCATCGTAGACTACATTTCGTCTATTTTTGTTAGGAATAATTTTAATAATTCGTCTGTGGACATTAAGGAAGTGGATTGCGTTCTGTTGGCATTAGGAAAGGATGCACAGGACATATTGTCTGCGGTGTAGAAAGGGTTATTAATTTTATCATTTATTTCTGTCGAGTCTGAGCCCGCGAATGAGTTTGTTCCAGTTGTGTAATGTTTATTTTCTCGATGATTCGAAAATTCCTGTTTTCGAACATTTTCTTTCGATTTTATTTTGCATTATTTTTCTGCTTTTTGTGATGTGTACTTATAATTAACTTGTTTATGTACGGGTGTAAATTCGCGGTATAACTTTTTCCGAAATTTCCTTTGCCTAGATTTTGCCTAATTTTTTCTTTGTCTAATTTTTTCTAACTCTTCTTCTACCTAATTTTAATTTCAAACAATGAGACTGTCTCACAGGGCTATATTCCGCGTACAAACAAACTAAAAAGAATGTTTTTGTTTTTGAGGAACACAGATGCCGGGGAGCACCATGATCGTGTGTACCTTCACGAGCCTAATGAGTTACAATAGTTTGCATAAATAATTTTTATAAACAAATTAAGGATTAAGCTACTTTTCAACGAATAGGCTCAATTTTCACAAAATCCACTAAGAATGTCTTTTCGATCACTCTTTGCTATGCCGTTTTTTAAACTGGAAACAATCATCAATTATTTAAACAATATTCATCAACAAATTCATATTTTGTCTATTTTGCAAATAATACGCTAAATTTTTGTTTAAGAATCAACTAAGAATGTTTTCGCGATGAATGTTCGCTATGATGCTCTTTAAACTGATAAAAAGTGTTAATTATTTTAAAAATATCGATCGTTTAAATCACTAATAATTCCTGTGAACTTACAAATTATCACAGCAAATAATCATCGGAAATATATTGATTTCTCTCACATCATATATAAAAATTAATCTATCACCCTGGACATTATTATAGTTTTAGCGCAGATATAAAACCTTGTTTGATAAATCTGAAAATGTTCAGAAAAAAATGGTACTTCTCCGAAGTTGAAAAACATGTTAAGTTTATTCTTAAATAAGAAATTAACCCAATTTTGTATAAAAAATCCAAACACGCTTATCTTTGTAAAATTAAAAAAGCTTTCATTAAAAGAAAGCATCCAAATCGAATGAATAGTGTAGCCTTAAAATTGACTTGCACACAAACTTTTTTCTCCCACTGTGGAGGTAGTGTACGTTAGTACCAATAGATGAAATATTTTTAATTTGATTTATTATATAAGATTTGCAAAAAAGCTTGACGCGTCTTTCTCAGCATCTTCATTTTTTCAAGTTGGACTCAGTATGATATTACTTGGCATAACAGGATACGTGGTAATAAAATTTTGTTCATACTAAAAATCATTAACCTTCGAACGGCACACTTCAACCCAGCATAGCTAAGCAGTACACTAGTGAGAATTTTCTATTTTTTTCAATGGTAATAATAAATATTCAACATATTGAACATAAAATAAACGTCTAGCATATATTACGCATATTTAATATATATATATATATATATATATATATATTTAATATAGTGAGGATAAGCGGCTGCAGCTATACCTGCGTAAACGCCAGCAAACTGAAAATTATTCCGGTGCCAATTCGCACCAGTGTGCCGTTTGAGGGTTAAGATAAATTTGAATCTGAAATATAGAAAATTAAAAAAACAAACAGAATATCACATTGTATTTGGAATAATTACATTTGAATTAGTTTTTTTTTTTGAATAGGCAAGCTTCTTAAGACCTACCTGTTGGAAAGCGGAGTGAAAATGCTGAAATTATTCGAAGCATTAGAGTTGTGAAAAATATCAATATTAAGAGAAGTAACGAAATTTTCTGGTGGGCTAAACCTTTATGGTAAATTTCGTTTGGGTACAGTTTTTATTAGCAAATAACGACTAAATTGGCTGTGTCTAGTCGTCCCGAAAAATTGGGAGAGCTGCAAAAGGGGATGGATTAGTCGTCTCGAAAATTCAGGACGAGTAGCCAAGCTTATGAAAAATATTGCACTAGTCATCCCTAATTTCCGGACGTCGAGACACGTCGTTCAAAATTATGAATAAAGACAAATATGTTGGTAAATTTTGGATTTTTTTAATATGTACAAAAAACTTTTTTTAATTCAGTTATTTGCACATCTTTTTTAAACTGTAGATATGTCAAACTTGGAATCTCTTGATAGTTCATATCAACAAAAAATTTAAATCGTTAACAAAAAATTAGAAAATTCAGGATTTCGAAACGCTTCCTAAGGTACAAAATTTGTATTGTAAAAAATTAATAAATAAAAATAAATTTTTATCAGTTTTAATTTGTTATTGCTGTTTAATATTAAAACGTGTACCTATGAAAAACTCACTGTAACTTTTTAGCCCATAGGGAAAATTTTATGAGTTTCCAAAATATTGAACTTACGAATTAATATTTTCTTTGATTCTTTTGGATGATGAACGAAGATAGAATAATAATGATGAATAATTATACCACTTTCTTTTTTGTAGACTATTTTGAAATTGGACGTACCAGATGAATTTCTGCAACTCTGTCCGTACGTCGTGAGTCAAATAGTTTTTACTTTTTACCTCTGCTTGCCAGGTCAAAAAATAATAGACTTCAGTGAAAATATTGTCAACTCGATGTAAGAAATTATGCTTTTCGAATTTTTACTTTAACTTCTCAGAAAAATTCTGGATGATCTTTGAAAAATGTCCGAGTCTATGATCATATTTATGAAAAAGTTCTTAATTTCAGTTATAATTCGCAGTGGTACCGGATGCCAATAAAAACCCAAAAACTTTTTATATTGTTGATGGTTAGAAGTTCTCGTCCATGTTGTTTTCAAGCAGGCAATGTTTTTGTACTCTCACTGCAAACATTCAGCGTGGTAAGAAAATTATCAAAATTTTTATCTTCTTTACTTTCTAATTTAGATTTTATCGTTTAAACGAAATTAAGAAATTAAAAAAAATAGTAGGTAATAATAATTATTTGTTAAATAAAATACAATTATTATTTTTCAGTGCATGCAGAATGCCTTTTCCGTTTTCACAGTGTTAATGACTATGAAGAAATAAGGAGCAATCAATTTAATAAATGACAAGAAAAAAGAAGACTACAACAATGATGTTCGTGAAAAGTGTAAACTTTCAATTAATGAAAGAATAAAAAATTCCCAGAATCAATATAATGGAAGGGTTTTCATTGAATATAAAACATATTCCCACTGCATTTTTTTCAAACTAAAGGCGCGGTCAGTTAAATAATAATATACCAATAATAAAATAAATAAAATAATGTGCGGAAATTTAGAGCATCTATAAAATTCGAAATTTATCGGAAATTTTTGGTGATTCAAATAAATCTGTGGTGAATTCTGAGAACATTACCGAATTGAAAGAAATTATAAATATTTTAACTCTAGTTATGAAGAATTCCAAACAACTTATAATAAATTCCAAAGAATTTTAATAAATTTATGTTTTATTTATGATTTCCAAGAATTTATAGTGAACTCTTCAGAATTCTTTGTAAATTTTCAAGAATTACAAATAATTCAAGGTAAAGTCCTAGAATTTTATTGTGAATTTTACAGAATTTTTAATAAATTCCCAAAAATTTCAAAGAAATCATGTAAATTCCACAAATTTCAAGGTATTTACACAAATTTTAGGTAAATTCCAAAAAAGTTAATAATTTCAAATAATTTAAGGTGAAGTTCGAGGGCTTCAAGGAATTTGAAGTAAACATGAATATTTGAAGATTAATTCCCAAGAGTGACAAAGACTTTATAATAATTTTCTAAAGAACTCTGATGAATTCCAAAAAATTGAAAGTGAATTATAAATTTTATTTTCTTATTTCAAAGATTTCACAGTAACTTCTAAAGAAATCTCAAAGAATTCAAGGTCAATTTCACAAATTTCGAGGGAAAGTACAAAAATTGTATGTCAATTCCAAAAAAGTCGATGAATTCAAATAATTTAAGGTGAATTGCCAGGGCCCTACAGAATTAAAAGGAAATATAAATGTTTTGAGATTAATTCGAAAGAATAGCAAAGCATACATGATGAATTATAAAGAACTCCAATGTATTAATTGTGAATTTCAAAGAACTCATAGGGAATCCTGTTTGAAAAAAAAAATATTAATTTATAATAAAGTCTGCATTATCAGCTGAGATGTTTGAAACAATGCTCGAACAGGCAATGGCGTTCGGTCGTTGGTTTCAGTTGACGTGGTTCTCCAAGAGCCAAGGAATCCTGTCAACAGTTTTGTGTTTTTTTCTCGAAATCTTGAGCATTCATTTCTTGTGATGTGATTTTCAACATTTCCTCAAGTTGAACAATCTGGTGGAGAATTAATTAAGTGTTTTGCGACGTGAAATCGTGGGCTCTTATAAAAATTAGGACACTGTGCTCAGTTCGGTGTCACTTAGCTATCTCGAGCAAAAAGCATCGTGTTCCTTGCCCTTCATGAAATTGCATAATTATCAAAAAGAATGAATGCTTGAGGATCCTACAGAATGAAACAGCGGATTATGGTATAAGATCAGAAAGAATATAATGCAAATTTTTATTTTTCACATGTATAACCTACTGTATGTTTCGTCTGAATCACGCGGCCCTTTTCCAATCGGTCACACCCGATACAACAATTTAGGGAACCAATCGGTCGCAATCGGCAATTACCTTTTAAGAATGCTGATTCGAATAATTTTTACTGCCGATTCAAATGCATCCAATCGATTTTTATTTCCTCGGTGGGATAGTCTACTTACTCCCTTTCGCCATGTTTATATATGACACTTCGGTTCACGAGGCGACCAATTCCTCAACATACCAATTGGTTTTTGCTCAATTGGGCAGAACTCCCACCTCTTTCCCTCAGGAGAAAGAACTTGAGACCTAAGAGTCATACAGCTCGACTTCTAAACAGAAAAATATGCGACAATTCTTAAATTTAATTGCGCTCGGGTACAATAGAAAAGGCGGAAAATTCTTGGATCAGAATCACGGACCCTATACTATTGTTGGGTTAAACGACCACAATAACGTGACCCTATAAGACGAAAACGGAGAACGTTTCATCAAACCCGCAGATAAGCTACGTGTGCACCGTTGAAGAAAATAGACACTATTCACTGAAGTGTGGAAGAAACGTTGAAGTTAAAAACATGCCATCCAAGTTAAAGAGGAAAAGAAAATGACAATAAAATCAGTGAGATAAAAATTCAGAATTAGTTTCCTCAAAACGCATTAACCTTTGAAGTAAATAGCCTGCATTTGAATTTCCGTTATGTAACATTAGGAAAAAATATAATTCACACTACTTTTCGGATCCAAAATGGAAATGTTGAACGTGTGATTTTTGCTGTTCCTATCCATCTCCGTAATAATATGCCCCAAGAGATTAAAAGGCAAACTCACAAAAAACTCCCATTTGATTAGAACAATTGGGATTGATGAAACGTAGTAACAGAACATGAAGGTTAACAGTGTTCTTAGATTTCGTCAAATTGGACGCATACCTGGACGAACTGCAAATACAAGTGGGTTGACTACCATCTCTTTGCGAATATCTAATGGAACATGAGTAGAGTATATCAACTACAACAGAAAATTTCATTGGTTCAAAAACTTAGAAAGATGCTAGGATGAAAGGTTACGTAACTTACTGTTCAGTCAAAGATTTCAGTAGAAACGAAGCTCCCGGAAGGGATGAGAAAACGGCAAAATACGCCTTTTCTCGGATTCCTAGAAGGAATGATGAGAACTGAAGCTGGTCTTCTCATATATGACAATGGGCGACAAATTGAAGAAAACATTTAGAACTTTATGATGCCTTCTCTGAAATCTCGTATCTTGTGGCTAAACAGACCCGTCTCGTCCGCGCTCTGAGGTCCATCACGAAATACTGGCTAACATAAAGAAACTAGATTATTCAAATGAAGAACGGTCCCGCATTGCCTACAAGATTATTCGATGAGATTCGCCTTTCCAATTAATGGGCCAAAAATCAGCTTTGAAGATCTCATCAGTGGAATAACCAGCACCATTTTCTGCGAAAAAGGCATACTTAAAATTCTCTTAGACCGTCCACTATTAGACAAATTGGATGATAGTATGTACCAGTTACATGCAGTACCATAAGTCCAATTTATTCTGAAAAATGTCCATAGAATAGCGTATGTTTGACCAGAATCCTCCTATATTGCAACTAAGAAATTTCAAAGGACATATCTACTGATGAACCCACAAAATGCAAACGAATGCAGGCAATTACCAACATACTTACTCCGTCCAGGTTTACCAATATATGAGGAATCAAAACACGCCTTATGTGAGATGGAATTGTTGTAACTGCCTACCATCGAATCCTACGGGTATTGCCACATACAGATTTCCGACAAGAAGCAGCCACATTGTAAGACGATTGCATCAGTGAGCAGATAGATTCACTCGCTGTTGAACGAAACCCCTGCTGAGGTCGTACGCCCATCTTGATCATGCCTGGAAATCCAACTGCCTGCAGCCGGGTTGATTCAGATCGCCCTTGTACAGAAAAAAAAAGTTTCATTTTGAACAAAGAAAAGGAGTCAAAATGTATGAAACAAAAATTGAACGATAATTGGGTCATATTAGTAAATATGAATGTTGAAAGAAATTCAATTTTTCCTTAGTTTTTGACATTGATCAACTTTGTGAACATAACTGACGAAATTAAAAAAAAAATTGAATTGAAAAGAATCTATTTTGAATTCTATAGAATTTCTAGTGAATTCTAAAAAATTCCAAATAAATCAATAAATTTGAATAAGTTAAAGTAAATTTCGAAGAATTCATTGTAAATTTTAAAGCATTCATAGTGAATTCCAAACAAATAATTTTGAATTTCGCAGAATTTCAAGTTAATTGTACATTTAGAATAATTGAATGAATTCAAATAATTTAGCATGGATTTCGAGGTATATAAATATTTGAAAATAATTTTAAATACTTCAGGAATATTTCACATGAATTCCAAGAATGCACAGTGAATGCAAATAATTTTTGAAGAATTGAAGGTGAATTCCAAAGAATTTGAGGTGAGGTAAATATTAATGCTACTATCTGCAAACAAAAATTTCCTAGCATTGCGGGCATATGAATTGCGGATAAGTTTTTCAGAAATGAGATATGCAAAATGACTTCGGGTAGGGAGCCAACCCAAAAACCCGAACCGGTCCGAAAGTATAACTTGAAAATTTTGAAAAAAACGGCAATTGCTCGTACTTTCTGGTAATTTACCATAAATCATGGCTAAAGCTACCGGAAATTTTTCAATTGAACTTTTGGACCGATTAGGGTTTTTGGGTCGAGCTGCGAATCAGAAGCTCGACCCGAATCAATCTTAAGCCGATCCTTCGAGTTCGGGTTTTTTTAAGTTTTTGTGAAATGCTATGATACAGACGGGACAGTAGACGCTTTAAAAGACTCGTTCGAAGAATTATCAGGAGGTAAAGATATAGGGCAAAAGAGCTGCGAGATAGAAAATAATACATTAGGAAACCCAATTGAAGATGTCTGCGTCACTGAGGTTATTGATATAATTAAGAGTTTAAAAAATGGTAAGGCTGCTGGTGTAGACAGTATTAGTTAATTTTTTTTATCCTCTTAAAATAAACAGAATTGGTTCTTGAATTTTTCGCAGAACCTCTTCAGTACCCACTATAACATATATCTTGACCACCAAGATCGGTCAAGCCGTTTTCGAGAAGATTTGATTTTATGATTTTTCAAAATTTGTTTATAGCTTTTGTAAAAAAAATTTTTTTCAGTTGATACTTGGGGTAAATTTGTTTCATAGGGGTAGCCACTTACCCCTGCAATATGGATCACATTCGAGCAGGGGCACCCAGACCATGCTTATTCTGCTACGGCCTTTGGTTAAAATTTCGACTATTTGTTTGAAAAGTGAACTATAACTATAACTATTTTTGGTTCATATTTAATTCTTTTTGGCTGAAAAGCCTACTGTTATATTTGTGGTTCATAATTTTTTTAATTTTGTTAAAAAGTTGACTAGTTTGTTAAAAAGTCATCTTTCTTGATCGACAATTCAACTATTATATTGAAAATTCGTCTTTTTTCATTAAAAGTTCAAGTATTTGGTTAAAAATTAAATTTTTTGTCAAAAATTCATCTTTTTGTACTTCAAAGTCAACGGTTTTCTAAAACATTTGATTTTTTAGCCTAAAAACTCTATTATTTTGTTGAAAATTCATCTCTTTTGATTAAATTCAACTGCTTTTTGTTTAATTTTAAAATATTTTTTAGCTCAAATATCAACTATTATATTTTTCGTTGGTAATTCATCTTCTGCGGTTGAAAATGTAACTAATTTGTTGAAAATTCTTTTTTTTTGATTGAAAATTAATTTTTTTTTACCTGAAAATTCAATTGTTTATATTGCTGAAAAATCGTGTATTAGCAGAAAATATTTTTCGATTGAAAATTCAAATATTTATGAAAATATTATATTTTTAGTCGAGAATTTATTTTATTCATTTTAGTTTAAATTCAACTACTTGATTGAAAGTTGAAATTTGGTTGTAAATTTAATTATTTTGTTCAAAATTTGTGTTTTTGTTGTTGTTGAAAATGTATCCCTTTTGATAAAAATGGAATCTTTGTTGGTTTAAAATGCAACTGTTTGACTAAAAATAATCTGATTTGATTGAGTATTCCACTATTTTTTTTAATATTCGGCATTTTTGTTTAAAAATCTACTTTTTTGTTGAAAATTCAACTATTTAAAAAAAAAAGTGTTTTTTATCCGAAAATTCAACCCTTTGGTTAAAAATGCCTCTTTTTGGTTTAAAAATTAATCTGTTTTGGTTGAGGATTCAACTATTTTATTAAAAATTCGTATTTTTTGGTTGAATTCAAATATTACATTTTTGTTTGAGAATTCATCTTTTTTGTTTGAAAATTCAACAGCTTTGTTAAAAATTCACCTTTTTGTATAATTTTTTTTTAGTTGAAAATTCGTCTATTATGGTAGGAAATAAATTGAACTATTTGGTGTAAAATATATTTTTCGATTGATGATTCATCTTTTTAGTTGAGAATTTATTTCTTTGGTGAAAAGTTTAAATATTTCGTTGAAAATTAATCTATTTTGTTGAAAATTCGTTTTTTTTTGGTTGACAATTTATTTTTTGAACTGAAAATTTAACTCTTTTATTTTCGGTTGAATATTTATCTTTTTCAGTTGAAAATTCATGTATTTTATAGAAAATTTATATTTTTGGTAGAAAATTCATCTTTTTATTTGAAAATTCATCTTTTTATTTGAAAATTCAACTATTTGGTTAAAAATTCCTCTATTTGGTTTAAAATTAATATGTTTTGTTTGCGAATTCAATTATTTTGTTATGATTTCATCCAGTTTGGTTGAAAATTCCACTACTTGGTTGAAAGTCGAACTATTTTGTAAAAAATTACTCTTTTTGTTTTAAAAATTAATCTGTTTTGATTCAGGATGCAACTCTTTTTTTAAATATCGTATTCTTTGCTTGATTTCAACTATTAAATTTTTGTAGACCTAATCGTTTTTGGTTGAAAATTCAACTACTTAGTTAAAAAGGAACTGCTTTGTTAAAAATTGATTTTTGTGGTTTAAAATTGATCTTTTTTAGTAGAAAATTCGTCCAATTTGGCAGGGAATTTATTGAACTATGTTATTTAAAACTATTTTTTGGGCAATGATTCATCATTTTAGTTGATAATTCATTTCTTTATTTAAAAGTTTAACTATTTAGTTGAAAATTCTTTTTTTTTTTGGAATTCAAGTATTTTGTGGAAAAATGATCTTTTTTGGTAGAAAATTCATCTTTTTATTTGAAAACTCAACTATTTGATTAAGAATGTAATTGTTTTTTAGAAAATTCGCGTTTTTGTCTTGAAAATTTTACAGTTTGGTTAACAGTTTTTTTTTGGTTCAACTTTTTTTTTCAATTCGTCTTTTTTGATTGAATTCAATTGTTTTTAATTTAAAGTTAAAATTACTTTTGATTAAAGTATCAACTATTACATTTTTCGTTGAGAATTAATATTTTTTGGTTGGAAATTTACCTATTCCATTTTTGGTTAAAAATAAATCTTTTTTTAATTGGAAATTCATCTATTTGTTTCAAAATGCGTCTTGTTTGGTAGAAAATTTATCTTCCTAGTTGAAAATTCAATTATTTCTTAAAAATTCATTTTTTTGCTTGAAGAATAATTTCTTTGGTTGAAGATTCGATTTTTTTTAAATTGAAAATTAATTTTTTAAATTGAAAATTAAACTATTTGGTTCATAATTCATGCATTGATTTTAATATTCGTTTTTTTTTGGTAGTGAATTAATCATTTTATTTGAAAATTTATATCTTTGGTTAAAAATGTAACTATTTTTTTTTAAATCCATGTATTTTGGTAAATACGTGTCTTTCTTGGTAGAAAATTAATCTTCCTTGCAGAAGATTCAACTATTTGGTTAAAAATGTATGTATTATTTTGTATATTCATCTTCTTGATTGAAAATTCAACTGTTTGTCAAAAATGTATGTAATTTGTTGAAAGCTCGTCTTCTTTGGTAGAAAATCAATCATTTTAGTTGAAAATTTATCTCTTTGGTTGAAAATCTAACTATTTTGTTAAAAATTTTCGTATTTTGTTGAAAATTCGTCTTTCCTGGTAGAAAATTAATATTCTTCGTTGGAATATGTATCTTTTGTAGCAACCCTGATCTAGAGATACCTGGAAAAAACCTGGAAAAGTCAGGGCATTTTTTCAGGGTTTGACTAAGACACTTTGGTGACCTTAGATCTGATAAGCATGTGACCATCTTGACAAAAAATCAATAAGAAAAGCTGATTTCTAGCATTTTTTCAGATAAACAATCGCAGGTCACAAGAGTTGTTGAACCAGAGCTTTAGTCACTTTCACTGTACTTGTGACCCGAGGCTATCATGGAATAGAAACTGATAAACTATCCGAGAAGCACTAGCTATTCGCCAAAGAAGCTGCAAGTATCATTTAAAGGAAGCACTCGTTATTCGACTACGTTTACATTAATTGTGGTGCACCTTATGTAACGGATTTGAGTGTTAGTCACGCATAATGTTGAAGATAAGGTATCACGTCAGGACGCCATCAGCGTAGTTCGTTATCACTTATCACAAGATGATGGACGACCATCTTGAGCAGTGATCTATGTTCTTTATTCCCTTTCTTCATCTTTTTCCTGAAGCCGATCAGTAATCGATGGGAATTTCTTCTTTCCACACTGCTCAAAACACTCTTCTTCAAGTTCCTGGCTTCCTCGAGAGTCACTTGAAACCCTTGAATTTCCGTACCAATTTTCCATCGACGATTTACTGGATCAAGATCAGAGAGAGAAATGTTGTAGAACAAGGGAAAAGAAAAGTGAAGATTCGTTTTGCAATTGATAATTTCGACTTATTTATGTCTCAGTGGTCAAGGTTGCAATGTTGGAAGTGACTTGTGATCTGGATTTAAATATCGGTTTTACATTCTTCTCGTCGAATAAACGCCGCAAATAATTGACTTGGATCAAAATAAAGGATTTCTGAGTGACTGATAAAATGGAACTTTGGGATTTTATTGGGATTCGATCTGCTTTGATCAGAAGTGAAATAGTGATTTTAGAAATTAGTCTTCTTTTTGTGAGAAGTGTTGAAAGTGCAGGATTATGAGAGTGATTCCAGATATTGACCTGCTTATGCCAGGATATTATAGAAGAAGTAGTGCAAACATTGATGAAAACTCTTCTTTGCTCTTTTCTGTGGGTGACAGTCGATCGAGTTTGTCTTTTTCGTCTTGTTCGAGTAACAAGAGCAATAAATCTTATGGATCTTTTCTCTCGATTCAAGGTCTAAAATCTCTCTGGAATCGACGGAAAAAGGTACTTAAATTTTCAAAAATTCGAGCAAGTGAAAGATAAAAATATTAATTTCTTTAGATTAGATCATTCCAAGTCTTTCAAAAAATCAACAAAACTTCCAAAAGAGGATTTAGTTTTTTTTTTTTTAAATTAAAGTTTCCATGGAAAGTTTGTAATACAGGTGTCGACATTTTTATTTGCTAAGCTTACATATCAATATTTGTAATTCTGACAGAAATCTCTGCTCTGACGTCAATTACTTTCTGATAATTCTATCATTTGGAATCGCTACACATATTTCCTTAAACTTATCTTTTGCATACTTTGGAGTTGAGGAATGAGTGATTGCATTAAATTTAGAAGAATCAGTTTTATGAAAATTAAATTTTCCAAAAAGGCATACCTCTTTTTTTTCTCTTAGATGCGAACTTACTCATTAGAACAGAATAACGTGGATGCTTTGAAAGTTAATTGTTTTTAATTGAAAAATCTACTGTCAAATTTTTAGTTCAGAATTCATTTTTTTTTTCTGTTACAAATTCTACTATTTGGTTCAGCATTCGTCTTTTTGGGCAAAAAATCTCGTCCTGTCGGATTGAAAATTCATCTTTTGGTTAAAAATTTATCTTTTTTTTTTTTTGAAAGTTAATTCTGTTTAATTGATAAGTTTACTGTTATATTTATAGTTTAGAATTCATCTCTTTTCGTTAAAAAGTCATCTTTTTTAGTTTAAAGTTAATTCTTTTTAATTGAAAAGTCTACTACTATATTTTTGGTTCAGATTTCATCTCTTTTGGTTAAAAACTCTCTTATTAAAAATTAAACTATTTTGTGCAAAAGTAATATTTTTTGGTTAAAAATTCAACTACTTGGTTAAAAATTGAACAACTTTATAAAAAAATTATTTGTTGGTACAAAATTCATCTCCTCGGTTGAAAATTAACTTTTTTGTTGAAAATTCATATCTCGAGGTTGAAAATTCAATTGTTTTATAGAAAATTCGCAATTTTGTTTTCAAAATTTCACAGTTTGTTTAAAATTCTTTTCTTTAAGGTTTTTGGTTAAACTACTTAATTAAAAATTTATTTCATTGTTGAAGATTCATCTCTTTGATTGAAAATTTAACTATTTTGTTGAAGATTCGATTTTTATGAAAATTTGTTTGTAACTGAAAATTTAACTATTCCATTATTGGTTAAATGTCTATCTTTTTTAGCTGAAAATTCAACTATTTGTTTGAGAATTCATGTATTTTGTTGAAAATTTGTCTTTTAATCTTCCTGCTAGAAAATTCAATTATTTGGTTAAAAATTCATCTGTTTTGTTGAAAATGCATTATTTTTACTTCTAACTTAAAAGTGTGTTGTTGAAAATTAATCTTTTGATTGGAAATTAATCTTCTTCATTGAAAATTCATCTTTTTGGTTGAAAATTCGTCTTTTTTGTTGAAAATTAATCTTCTGGGTTGAAAATTCAACTATTCCAGCTGATGATTCATTATTTTAATTAAAAATTCATTATTTTGGTTAAAAATTAATTTACTTAACTACAAATTTAACTATTCTATTTTTAGTTGCAAATTGATCTTTTTTAGTTCAGAACTCAACAATTTGGTCAAAAATTCCTTTTTTTTTTGTTTAAAAATTAATCTATTTTGGTTGAGAATTCAACTATTTTGATAAAAATTCATTTTTTTTTTGTAGAAAAGCAATCTCATTAGTTGAAGCGTCATCTACTTGTTTTAAAATTCAACTGTTTTGTTTTTAATTAGTTTTTTTGTTTAAAGTTTTATTTATTTTGTTGAAAATTTATCTTTTTGGTAAAGAATTCAGCTTTTTAGTTAAAAATTGATCTATTTGGGTAAAAATTTGTATTCTTTCGTTGATTTCAACTATTAATTTTTTTTAGAATTCTTCGTTTTTAGTTGAAAATTCAACTACTTAGTTAAAAAAGAAACTACATACTTTGATAAAAATTGATATTTTTTAGGTGAAAATTCTATTTTCGATTGAATATTTACCTTTTTCAAGTGAAAATTCATGTATTTTGTGGAAAATTTATTTTTTATTGAATTCAATTGTTTTTAATTTAAAATTTAAATCTGTTTTGATTGAAGTATAAAGTATTACATTTTTCGTTGAGAATTCAACTTTTTTTATTGAGAATTCAACTGCTTGGTTAAAAGTTGAACTACTTGGTTAAAAAATTATTTTGTTGTTGAAGATTCGTTATTTTTGTTGAAGGTTTACCATGTTAATTGTAAATTTATCTCTTTTGTTGAAAATTGAACTATTTTGTTGAAAATTCATGTTTTTTGGTGGCGAGATAATTTTTTAAACTGAAAATGTAACCATTCCATTTTTAGTTAAAATTTCATGATTTTGTTGAAAATTCGTCTTTTTTTGGTTGAAAATTATTCTGTTTTAGTTGAGGATTCAACTACTTGGTTCAAAAATTCATTTTTTGTTGTTAAAGATTTATTAATTTATTTGAAAATTCATGTTTTCTAGTTGAAAATTAAACTATTTGGTTGAAATATCAAAATTTTCGTTGAAATTTCAATTTTTTTGGTTAAAAATTTAACTACTTGGTTGAAGGTTGAACTACTTGGTTAAAAATTAATTGTTTTGTTGAAAATGCATAATTTTTAGTTACAAATTTATGTCGTTGGTTGAAAATTTAACTATTTTATTGAAAATTCATGTTTTTTGGTGGCGAAATAATTTTTTTAACTTAAAATGTAACTATTCCATTTTTAGTTGAAATTTCATGATTTTGTTGAAAATTCTTTTTTGGTTGAAAATTGTCCTGTTTTAGTTGAGGATTCAACTATATTTGGTTAAATATTCAATTACTTGGTTCAAAATTTCATTTTTTTGTTGTTAAAGATTTATCATTTTATTTGAAAATGCATACTTTTGGTTGAAAATGTAACAATTTTGTTGAAAATTCATGTTTTTTGGTCGACAAATAATTTTTTTTACTGAAAATTGATCTTTTCTAGTTGAAAATTAAACTATTTGATTGAAATATCAAATTTTTCTTTGAGAATTCAATTTTTTGGTTGAAAATTTAAGTACTTGGTTCAATGTTGAATTACTTGCTTAAAAATTAATTTGTTTGTTGAAAATTCATCATTGTAGTTACAAATTTATCTCCTTGGTTGAAAATTTAACTATTATATTGAAAATTCATATTTTTTGGGCAAAAAATCATTTTTTTTTTTACTGAAAATTGATCTTGTCTAGTTGAAAATTAAACTATTACGTTGAAAATTCATGTGTTTTGTAGAAAAATCAGCTTTTTTTAAATATCAAATTTTTTTGCTGAGAATTTGATTTTTTTGTTGAAAATTCAACTAATTGGTTGAAAGTTAAATTACTTGGTTAAGAATTAATTTTTTTGTTGAAAATTCATTATTTTAGTTGAAAATTCATCTATTTTGTTGAAAATTGAACTATTTTGTTGAAAATTCATGTATTTTGTTGAGAAATCGGGTTTTTTGGTTGAAATATCAAATTTTTCGTTCAGAATTCAACTTTTCGGTTAAAAATTCAACTACTTGGATAAAAGTTGAACTACTTGATTAAGAATTAATTTTGTTGTTGAAAATTCATCATTTTAGTTGTAAATTCATCTCTTTTGCTTGAAAGTTCAACTATTTCGTTGTAAATGCAACTGTTTGGTTGAAAATTAATTTTTTTTAATTAAAATTCAACTATTAGGTTGAAAATTCATCTTTCTTCGTTGAAAATTAACTTCTTTTCAAAAATGCAATATATTTTAACTTGAAATCTTAGGAATATGGTACCTACAATAATTTTATCTAAAAGAATTTCTTCCTCAATTTTTGTGGAAAATCATCAATCAATTGGAATGAATTAGTTTTATGTCAATTACATTTGTAAAAAAATAAATTTAATGTCATGTTTTATTAATGAGACAAATTTCTTGAATTAGACTAGCCAACTATTTTATGTTCAATCTTTTTAGTCTGCCAGTTTGTCTGCTACACTGTATTTTATATATTGGACGACGGCCAATTTGTTTTAAGCGTGATTACATTACAGAATGTAATTAACATACATAAATCGCATTGCGATATGTGCCTAACAATTTGATTATATAGTTTATAGAAGATATTTATTGCTAGATCAGTGAATCATTTTGGACAGTGAATATAAATTTAATTAGATTTTTATAAATTATATGTATTGTTTGCTAAAAAATGTAACATTGTATTGCTTTTCAGTTTGAAGGTTTTAAAGGCTTTTTATATATTTCAAATTTAGGATTTTATATCCTGATCGTTTTGCACATTTCTACTAGGTGATAAAATTTCCATTAAAATATCTGTGTAAAGTAGTGGTGCCGAAATACATTTTGGCAGAGTTACAAATTTTAGATGACAGTATAGAAATTACAAAAATACGAGTAAAATCTCTCACCAAGTACTTGAATTTTCAACCAAAAAAGATTAGTTCTAAACCAAAAATGTTATAGTTGCTTTTTTGACCAAGAAAAATTTGCATTTTGAATCAAGAACAGTTGAATTGAACAAAAAGGACGAATTTTTAACCAAGAAAGATTGTTCATTTATTAAAGAAAGATAAGTTCGGCCAAAATGTTTTCAAGCCAAGAAGACGAGCTTTCAACAAAACAGTTGAATTTTCAACCAAATACTTAAATTTTTAACCAACAAGATGAATTTTCAACTAAGAAGATTAATTTTATACAAAAAAAAAATGAATCCGCAACAAAATACATAAATTTTTAACCAAATAGTTTAATTTTTTATCAAGAAGATTAATTTTCTATCATAAAAGACGAATTTTTAACAAAATACATACACTTTTGACCAAATGGTTGAATTTTCTACCAAGAAAATTAATTTTCTATAAAAAAAAGACGAATTTTCCACAAATTAAATAAATTTTTCACTGAACAGTTTGAACAATGGATGTGATGTTAGCCTAAATTTTATTCAGAAGTATTAATTTTCAAATAAAAAAAACCGCATTGTCTACAAAACAGTTTAATTTTCAACCCGGAGATATGAATTATCAAAAAAAAGTTAATTTACAACCAACCGGTTGAATCTGAAATAAAATAGTTCAATTTGAAGTTGAAGAAATTAATTTTGAACAAAAAAAAATCGAATTTTCAAGTAAAATTATGAATCTTCGATAACAAAATGTACTTTTACGAAAGTATTTAAACTAATTAAAAAAGAAAACGATTGAATTTAACCAACAAGGAAGAATTTTCAACAAAATACTGGATTTTTAACAAAAAAATTTATTTTCTGCCAAAAAACACGACTTTTCAACAAAACTGTTGAATTTTCAACCCGAAAATGTGAATTTTCAATAAAGAAATTAATCTACAACCAATCTGATGAATTTTCAAGTAAATAGTTAAATTTTGAATTTAAATATTTACTTTTTAACAAAACAAGATTTGTCAACTAAAACTATGAATCCTCAACAAAAAAATAATAATAAGAAACTTTGAAGAAAGTTGTTCAACTTTCACCCAAGAAGTTGAATTTTAAACCTAGAAAGATAAAGTTTTAACGAAAAATTAAATAGTTGATATTTCAACAAATAATATTTTAATTTGAAACAAAAAACATTTGGATTTAACCAGTAAAAATGAATTTCGAACAAAATACTTGAATCCTTAACTAACAATAAAACAGATTATTTTTCAGCCAAACAGTTTGAACCAACAAAAAAGTTGATTTTCTACAAAAAAAAATACGAATTTTTAACTAATACATCAATTTTCAACCAAATAGGACAATTTGATACCACATTGTTGAATTTTCTAGCTAAAATACGAATTTTCTACAAAACAATTAAATCCGAACTCGAAAATGTGAATTTTCAACAAAAAAGTTCATTTTCAAGATTTAGATTTTTTTCGATTTTTTCTTCTTTCTGAATACAAAATTCAACTATTTGGTGAAAAATTGAACTATTTTGTTGAAAATTTTATAATTTAGTGGAAAATTCAATTATTTTTTTTAAAAGTAATCTTTTTTGGTCAAAAACCATAACATTAAAAAAATACAGCAATATGAATGTTTAATAAAATAGTTGAATTTTCAATCAAAACAAATTTGTTATTCAAGAAAGAACAACAATTTCAATCAAAATGGTCAAATTGTAAATTTAAAATACAAATTTTCAACAAAATTACTTAACTTTGCACCAAATAATACAGTTTTTAAATAAAAAAATTTATTAGTAGACTTTTCAACCGAAAATAATGAATTTTCAACAAAAAAATAGTTGAATTTTCTTATTGGGTTTTATTAATTCAGTACACATTTAAGTTGAAAAATGAAAAAAGGGGATGTTAGGTCTGCGATAAATAAATAGAAATTTCGATAGACTAAATAATAGCATTTTAAATAAACGTTGCAGTTCATTTTTAAAACCTGAAAAATTTTATGTCTAAAAAAATCTAATCAAAATCATTAACCAAATTTTCCATAATTTTAAATAAATTGTATTACTTTCAAATTACAATTTTGTAGAGTTTTCGAATATTTTTGAAGGCTTTTGAAAAACCAAAACTCAATATTCTATATATAAATTTGGAATCAAATAATTTGAATAAATTTAACTGTTTTTTTGAAGATTTCTCTTCTTTAGTAGAAGATTAGTAATTTTGATTGAAACTTAACTTTTTTGTTAAAAATTCATATTTAAAGCTTGAAAATTCAACTATTTTGTGGAAAATTCGTCTTTTTGGGTTAAAAGTTCTATTATTTGGGTACAAAATTCAATTATTTGGTTTAAAATTAAGTTTTTAGTTGAAAATTCTACTCCTTGGTTGAAAAATAATCTGTTTGGTTGAGGATTCAACTATTTTATTGAAAATTTAATTATTTCCTTGAAAATTCCACTATTTTGTTAAAAAGTCATCTTTTTGGGTCGAAAATTTGACTGTTTTCAGATTAAAAAATCACTTTTTAACAACAAAAAAAGACTTTTCAACTAAAGTTATGAATCTTCAACCAAAAAGTTGAAATTTTAACCAAGCAATATGAATTTTTAACGAAAAATGAAATAATTGATATTTCAACAAGTAAATATTTTAATTTAAAACAAAAACCATTTCAACTAAATACATCAATTTTCAACCAAATAGGAAAATTTTCTATCTAATTGTTGAATTTTCTACAAAAAAATGGAGTTCCAAACCAAAAATGTGAATTTTCAAGAAAAAACAAATTTTCAAGATTTCGATTTTTTAGATTTTTTCTTTTGTTAAAAAATCATCTTTTTTGGTCAAAAACAATAACATAAAAAAAATACAAAAAGATGAATTTTTGACAAAATAATTGAATTTACAATAAAAAATACTAGACTTTTCAACCGAAAATAATGAATTTTCAACAAAAAATAGTTGGATTTTTTTATTGGGTCATTTTGGGTTAGAAGTTCTATTATTTTGGTATAAAATTCAACTATTTGATTGAAAATTAAGTTTTTAGTTGAAAATTCAACTCCTTGGTTAAAAACTAATCTGTTTGGTTGAAGATTCAACTATTCTATTGAAAATTTAATTATTTCCTTGAAAATTCCGCTATTTTGTTGAAAAGTTATCATTTTAGGTTGAAAATTTTACTGTTTTCAGTTTAAAAAATCACTTTTTAACCATCAAAAATAAGATTTTTCAACTGGACCTTTAATTTTAGTTCCGGGAAGGTTCAAGGCAGACAGGGCGCGCTGCGGTAAGTCAGTCGAAATCAAATACACGGCATGCGCAATCTCCCACCTCATCTCTGGTATAAGCATAGGACCTGAAGATCTCCCCAGAGTGTAGCAATGTAGCGTCGACGCAACATTGATGCAGCATCGACGTGATGTGTGCGCAGCCGTTTCCAACTGTTCGAATTTGCTGAGATTCAAGTTTACTTGGTACTGAAAATTGACATAACCTCACTTTGACCAAATACGATTGGCAGCAGCTGCGCGCGGATCACGCCGATGTTGCGTCCGCGCTACGTCGACTTACGAAGTCCCATTGTGAAGAGACCTTGAGGCTGGCTCCACAATAGTCCTTTTCATCTTGAATATCGAACACCTTCACGCGTGAGGAATTTAATAGGTATATGTGACGTGTGCCGAAGAAAGGGGGCTTACTCAAAAAAATCGAAATCAAGGTTTTTACACATTTCGATAGTTTTTGAGTTGCTCTTTTTAATGAAACCATCGACAAAAATTTGCGAGCGATATAATTGCTAATAATTAAGTTATTAGGTACCCGAGAAATCGGGCTTTCACTCGAGAGCTCAAGATCCCGTGAAACACCTCACACCACTCAACACTACATGTCCGCGTCTCATCTATACCCCGTCCATGAGCCGCGTCGCTATGTGCGTCATAATGTAGTGGTAAGTGGAGAGGGAAGATTTCGTGAGTCTTCTCTCTCCTAAAAGTCGCGTCTATAGGGTCGACTTAGACCGCTCGCCCTGCAAAATCTCACTTTTCAGAGTAAGCCCAAAGATATCTTTGGTAAGCCCCCTTTCTTCGGTATACTTTTCTAGTAAATTTAAAATGCATATGCTCTACTATTCTAGGGTCCCTAAGGCCCAAATCATTAAAGATGAAAAGGTCTATGTATCCCAAGAATTGTACGTACGGCGACGTACGTTGATATCAACGCGTATATGTGCGTTGTTGCCCATTGCTACTAACTGTCGCGCATGTTCCGTTGGTTCACATTCCAGTGTTCAGGTAAACATTGAACTGCATTAAACCAACGGAACACTAGAATGGAACCAATAAAACACGTGCGACAGTTGGTAGCAATGGATAACAACGCACATATATATGCGTTGATATCAACGTAAGAGAAATTCTTAGGACACATTGTGGAGCCAGCCTCAAGTTATGCAGCGACGTGGAGTGGTATAGAATGGAGGTGTCGATATACAGAATCACTGCACAAAAACTTGCCAATGCTTTCAATCTTTGATTCTTTCTTTTCAGAAAGATTATCACTGCATAACTAACAGTTTTACTTTGTATTGGACAGGATTGAAGTGAGAAGAAAATATTTGAGGTTCATACGATATAAATCGTTAACGGCAGAAGACACATTTATTTTTATTGAAAACGTTGTGAATTCGACCATATTTGAAATAATTTTAATCCATTCCAATACACCCCTTCTTACAGTGTTGTTAGATAAATTCACGCGGAATTCTACGTGAAAATCTACTTAGATATCCGTGCGATCATTTTCATGTGGTCAATTTTAAATTGTACTTTATATCTTTTAAAGTCGAACATTTTATTTTTGAAAATTAAAACTTTCTAAATTAAAATATAGAAAATAGATGCAGGACCGGCTTGGGTTCTCGAAACTTGAAAGATTTCGGTTTCGCTGAACTTTCACGTAGCTTATTTGTTTTTAGAGTTTTTAGGGCGTATATATAATAAAATTAGAATTATAGGATCTTTATTTTTGACTTGAATTATAATATTCGAGTTCAACGTGATTTAAAAAAAATGTTCACAGTTGGCTGCTCCAACGCCCTTAATATACTTTTAGATTTTATGTCGACAGTGTTATTGCTGTTACTTCTTCTTGCTGTGAACATTACAGTAAAGTTGTAATTTATAAACCGAACTTCATAAAAAAAAATCAAAATTATATTCTTTAATTGCATTTCTGTTTATTGGAACTTATACACTGATCGAAAAAAGTAACAAATAAATTACTTTTGAGACGTAACACGCTGCACACTGCTAACATTTTTTATAGTTCGAGTGCGAAGAAATAATTTCATAATATAAAAATCTTAACCCACCAATGATTCAAATAATTTCAGGTAGCGAGAACAGATACAGTGCTCTCGGTGTGGCTGACAATTCCAAAGCTGACAGAAATCTGTTGGGATGCACTAAACTTCTACTACCCAAATCTTCAAAACTACACGCCCGACGAATTACTGCGACTTGGAATACCTTTAAAATATGTACGAAGATTCGAGCATGATTCTGTCAAATGTATCGATCATCAAAACGATTTGATTAAGTTTTAGCCAAATATTGAATGCGTGAGTAGATGCTCTTGGTTTTTGTTATTTACTTTTTTTATACGAATTATATTATACGATTGAATGGCTTTTTTTATTCGTGAACTTGTTTGTCAAGACACAAAATGTTATTGATTAGCAACTGTTTTCTTTTGTATCCTCATCAAGCTTAAAAATCTGTATGTATATTAATTTATCAAATGTTTAATTTATTTATTTATAAATTTTATATATATTATTAGTAAGTTACACCTTGAGCATCAAAAATAAATATTAAACAAATCTTTTTTTTAAATTCAGCCATATTTCCATAGACGTTCTTCCAAAAGCATAACATGAAATTCATTTGAATAATGTTGTCAAGGATTTCCTAAGACTTATAATAATGTTTTCAAGGATTTCATAAGACTTATTTTACATCGATAAAATATTTATTTGGTTGAGTACTGAAATTATTGTTACTCTGATTATTATTTGACTGTCAATCTTTAGATTGAAGTAAAACTTTCGGGCATTATAAATCGATAATAATGCTTTTAAATCTCATACTTTTAGAATTGTGTGGTCTTGTTATCAATATCTTTGAATATATTCTGTAAGAATTTGAGCATGAAGCGAAAGTGTGTGATCAAAATGTGATCTTTGAGTCGAAGGTGTATGGAAAAAATTATAGTTCTAAAGTGAATAAGACTAAAAATGTTAAAACATGATTCTTGACTCAAAAGCAATTCACCCTGTTTTTACTGCAAAATGTAAGCCATTACATGCTAAGTTTTTCCACGTTTAAACATTCGCCTTTCAATACTCACTGTGTTATGCATAAAGTGCATTATAGTATATTGTGCACCAAGGCAACGAAGTAGTCTTTTCATGGCCGAGCATGACTTTTTGCAAATACTCATGGCCGCAAAAAGACAACTTCGCTGCCTCGATACGCACGATATTTTATATAATAAGAGTATGGTTTCCGAGTTTTTTCATGAGATTACGTCACAGGTTTTTAGTTAGTTTAAGTGCCGCATAGAGCTTTGCGCTTGGGCTGAAGTAACGAACGCGCATTTCCCGCGGATAATAAAGTGCACTTTATCGGCCTAGAGCGGTAAAGTACCCCACCACCAACAACGACCTACTTGGCTGCTCCAAAACACGTCCAGAAAGCAAGGAAAACAAATTCACGTTACAGAAACCGGTTTACTTTTCTTTTTCCGTAAAATAACAATTTACTTAATAATTAATTCCAGAAACTTGTGTTTACAATTGTACTTAGATATATGTTTGATGCGCAAAACGTTTACAAAATCAAAATTACAGTAGGACCTGTCTGATCGGACTTCGAATTCTCAATATTTATAATTTTAATAATCTAGAGAAGGGGTAATAATTGTAATTTTTGTAACTATTTTTTATCTTCGTATAAAAATTACAAATTTATATTATTACTTATACTAAACTTAAAAAAAAAATCCGAGGTCCGATCCGAGAGGTCCTACTGTATGAATAAACCGTAGGGATCGTATTCAAGTAGGTTGTACATGGGCACAAGCTACAAACATTATTTAAAAATGATAAGGGCGGTTTATATTGACACTCAAAAATAAATTTGTTAAAGAATTCTAATGTAAGTTGCTAGATTTTGGGTGCAATAAAATTGAAAACAATTAAATTGCTTCAAACGTTTCAGTGCCATCGTGTGCTGGAAGGTTTGAAGCAATATCATTGTTTTCAATTTGATTGGACTCTAAATCCAACAAGTTATCAGAATCCTCAAACAAAAATGATTTTAAAAGTTAATTTGAAATGGAATAAATGGACAAGGGAAGATCATTTCGGGATATTTTTTCTTTTTTTTTATGTGTGTAAATCGTTGAAATTATAAGATATACTAATTTTTAATCGCTTGTCTTTTTAAGCACATTATTTTTCCCAGGGAAAAAATTACGCAAAAATCGAAAAAAACTAACCGATAAAATGTTGCAACTTATAAATGTAGGACGATACAATTCTTAGCGAAAGTTTCAATAAATTAAGTATAAGTTTCCTTTTTGTTTTGTGCCACAACCGGAACAGATTAAAAGAAGAAGAAAAAAAGCAAGTAAAGGGTTCTTAACGTCACTACATTAAAGTCCCTCTAGGTAAAGTCTGGCAGAGCTTTCCCACCACTTTCCCCTTCCGACATTGTTATTTCAAACTGGAAGTGAAAAAAATGTGGTACTCTTTTTCATTACGATTTAGAATAGGTTATAAATTTAAATCTTATTTACAAAAATGCCAACGTCCATAGATCAGAATGTTTCAATAACTCTAGAAATATAATTTTAACTTTTGAGAGTGGTTCCAGGATCCTTAATTAAAGAAGAAAATTATGTTTTAAACCCATTGGTACTGCGTTTGGTTTTAACCTTCAACCTTCGTCTACCATCAACGCGCTGCGGTTCGAGCATTTCTTTGGCAAAATGTGCCCACGTAAATATTCATATTTGGTATATAAAAATATATTTTCATTTTTATTCTCCCCATAAGAGCAGAAAGAAACTAGTACCTCGCACACATTGGCGTAGCCAGGATTGTTTTCATGTCATGAAAACTCTACATTATCCTGCACATCCATTAAACTTTCCTAACATATTTTCAATTATCCATTAATTAAGACCACATCAGAGCCATCCGGTTCTATATAGAGTCCATATGAAAAGGGGTTTTATGACTGGTTCTAGTTTACGACATATTCGTGTATATATAAGTTGAAGTCAAAATTATCATTTTTGGATTTGAGTCGAACGGCCGAAGAAAATTTACAGTGTGGAAATACTCCAAATCACTGAATATACATATACATATAAATAATAAATATGTAGTACTGTAAACTGGAGCTAAGCGGTGCGTGTGGGAAAACCTGCTCACCCGCAACTTTATTTTATATATTTAATTATCTTTTTCTTTGAATAAAAAATCGAAAGATAAGCGATTGTTTTCTTTTTCACATGTTAAACCTGATTTAAAGTCTTACTTAGTATACATTCGTCAGTTACAACGAATAAAAAATGCATTCGTATAAGATTCTTAGTTTTGGAAACTTGGTTAGGTTGTGTAAAAAAACTCGTGAAAATCTTGACTTGTAGAAGTCTGTAAACAATTTTGCAATGGATCATATTTCCTATTATCTGAACAAGATTTATGTAAATTTTCACATGAACACAATTTTTTTTTTCGTCCTGCAGAATGATTTTTGTAAGAAAAATTAAAACAACATTGTGGGGTAAAGTCGCTCACACTTCTAGGGATGATACACCGTTGTTTAATAATTAAATGTACTCGTGTGTTTGTTCTTTATAGGAACTATTCCCGAAATTGTGTTCCTAGAATTATTAAATCATTGTTTTACTACAAACGTAGGTATTTCTGTGATAAAATTTAAGTTTATAACCTTTCATATTTCGTAATGAAAAACAGTTAACCCTTTTATTAGATTTTTAAACTTCATTATAAGGCGTTCTTGGCGCAATTTTTCTCTCTGGCACCAAAATAATACGAAGTATTTCATTGGTTGGGAATCGTCAATTCCAGTTTGTGATAAAAATGGCGGACGGGGAAAGGTGGTGAGAAGGCGCTGTGAAACTTTACCTAGAGGTACTTTGTAAGACACAATTCTTTCATTTGTTTATTCATTCTCCAAATTTAACACTTCTTCATGCTTCAAAGTTTATAAAAATCACATCACGAATGTGATATTGATTTGTTTCGATAGGTTCTGAACGCATGTAAAGCATTGAATTTGTGCCTGGTTACCAATTTTATTCAGATATATTTTTCGAATTCCGTCGGATAGGTTGGATTGGGAAGAAAAATGGAGGCAATCAAAATCTCGAAATTGGTTATTATTTGAAGAGCACGTTTTGGAAACTTCTATTCATTTTCAGGACTAGTCAAAGGATAATAACCCTCAGGATAAAATAGGTACAAAATGTTTTGGAAATGATTTCTTCATTTGACCCTCGCCCTGTTCCCTAACGGTCTACCTGTCTAACTGCGTCATGACGTTGCGACAGTTCACTCGAAGCGGGAGGCACATATAGTGAATAAGCACGATGGCGATCTCACGTCAAACAGCAGTGGAGCTCCGATGCTGGAAGCCAACTTGAGCCGATGGGACTGATTCACTAATTAACCAGTGCGCCATCTGATACGCGAATATATATCGCAAAGTAGTATCTTGGATTTATGGGAGCAAAGTTAATGAAAAAGAGTGGTGCATATCAATTCATTGTGATCAAAAATGTTTTACTACGGTTTCAAATTAATTATTTACTATAATATTTCTTGTTAATATTGAATTGACATTCAAATTTCTTCTAAATTGGTGGCGCTGTCGTTGGCTGTCGCCAACAGGCTCTACGATTCGATAAAGAAAACAAAGGAGAAGTATTAGATAGAGAGAGACAGTATGATCACTTCGAAACGAAAAGACCTGTCATTAGAACACAATCGGATCGTCTCTCTCTATTTCACATGGTAGAAAGAGGTGTTCGATCGACTTCAAGCATCGGAGTCCCAACCTCCAACTGTCAAGTGTTGACGTAACAATTGTGAAAACTGTGTTTTTCGTGGACAGTTAATCTAATATTTATAAAAGTAAGTGATTTTCTGTGAAATAACTTCTTCGTATGTCTGGTTATGAAACTGCGTGATGCATCATGCGCTATATGCAGAAGTTAGTGCTTCGCACTTGAAGTGTTCCGCGAGTTGTTTTGGTGCAAAAAAGTGATTTGTTTTTCAACGCTGTTATCTTCGAATGGTTTAATTAAGCAAGAGAAAGAGAATCTGGACCCATTATTCAAGAGAAAGCTTTCCTTTTAAACGAGATGTTCAACACTCCGCAAACGTTTCAAGTACGTAAGCAGGAAAGACATTTATTTTAACGTGTAACAACAAACTTTCTTTCTCATTTCCGTTAAATATTTACTTTAGCCTTGTCTTCGTATTTAAGAAAAAAACGTGCGCATGGATTGAAGTAATGAACGCGCATGCGCGCTCATTTCCCGCGGACGCTTGAGTGCACTTTATCATCCTGGGACGACAACGTATCCCACCACCAACAATGACCTACTTTGCTGCTCCAAACCACGCCCAGAAAGCGAGGAAAACATACTCATGTTACACAAAAAACTTTATGTGTTATCCAAACCATAAATTTGTCCTTTTTTGAGCAATTCCCCCACTACAGTCCAGGATTTTTTATTATAAAATAATTACATCTTTCTTTGATCCGAACTGAAAAGCACAATATTTTCATTTTTTTCTAAGTATTAATACACTTAAAAAATTCACCAAAAGTGTTTTTTTTTGCATATTCTCACTCAGCTATAACATTTACATAACTTTTTTTCAAAATATGAAGGGGCGGTCACATTTCTACCAAATTAAACTGAATGTGGCCAAACTTTATACAGCTAATTGTACAGACTGAGACCACGCGAACATATTTATTTAAGAAATTAAATATATTAAATTTAAACTTAACACGGTTAAATCCTACACCGTAGAACTGAACAAAAAGTTATAAATTAAATTTTGTGAATTTTAATGAACTGCACAAGAAAACTCTACACAAGATGATTTATTAAATAATAATCTAAAACTCTAAACTAAACTAACATACATTTTAAAAACCTTACTCAAGTAAGCCTTACGCCGTCAAATTCTACGCCGAGTTATAAATTAAAATCTTCGGACTAAATTAAACTCTATACAATAAAATTCTGCACGAGAATACAACATACAAGCGAATTTATATATTTTTTATTCTAATTTTAAAATCTTTACACAAATAAATTCTACACTGAAAAACTCTACACACAGCAATGCTTTTTCATTTGTTTTGCATTGTTGTGTATAGAGTTTTGCAATGTGTACTTCATTTCTGTCAGGTTTTTGAAAATAAAATAAGAAAAAATTATTAAATTGGATTCTGTAGAATTGTATGGTATAGGATTTTGTCTTATAGGATTTGAAAACATGTATTTTGGTTTCATGTATTTTACACAAGATAATTTGTTGAATAATATTTTTTAAATTACACAAAACTCGTATAAATCTTATGCAGAGTTTTATTGCGTAGAGTTAAATAAAGTTCGAAAAATTCAGTTCTTTTTAGTAAAAGTTTTGTAGAGTTTTGTCGCGTAGAGTTTAATTCTGTAGTATCGTCATCGCCCTCAATTGCAATTGTTCGCTCGATAAAAATACAGGTACTTATGAAAAAATCAACATAATTTTTTAGACAGTAGACAATTAGTAAAAAACTCGAGACTTTGATGCATGGTTACAGAAAAATGATTCCTTTACGTGAAAATCCTCAACATATATGAAAACATATATGAAATGTTTGGAGCTCTCCACACATGTAACAATTCCATGTATGGAATTCCATACATGGGATTTTGTCGACATTGATTTAAAATTGTCAATGAACGATTTCATTTCGCGAAACACAAAACGAAGTGCAGTTTTGCAATATTGTATATAAAATACGCTTTTTCGTTAGAATTAACATTTTTTCCGTCAATTTGCGAAAATTTTAGCCCCCCTCCAATCAACAAAATAAAATGTGAGCATTCGTAAGGTTGTTGTAGGTTGATAATTAATTGCTTTATTCAAAACATATATGGCAATCCTGATACTTATCCAATTTCCACTTATAGAGTCAGGGTCCCAAACAAAATTAAGGGGCATTTTTCGATTATTGCCAATTATTTTTACACGTTGAAAATAGTTTGGCTACAAACTATGCTGAGTACGTGAATGTATCGAGAAAAATGGTCATCCACAAACATTTTGTTTGCCTTATATAGTTAAGTTTTTTATCAACTTTGACTCCTAAAGAATTTCAATGTGAAATTAAAACTTAATTTTATATCAGTATGCCTGGATACGTTAAAGCCAGTTCGGAGTAAATGGGATCAATTTTGCACTCAATAAAATATATGAATTAAATATATATTCGCTCTTTAGACGTCACTCTTTTTCAAAAATAGCAACAGGATTCTAAAATTAAAAATGTCTCCTTTTTATAATACTTGTTGCGTAAATAAACGATTTGATTTTGAGGTTAGAGTTCACATACATCCTGCCATCCCATATATATGACACCCTTGAGCATCAGTCAATTACGGGTTTTATGGTACTCAAATGGTACATTATTTTTCGATACTTTTTCGTACCTATATAGCTTAGTTTTAAGAACAATTATTTTAAATTTAGCGCAACATTTGAAAAATATCTCATTCAGATATTCATTCAGATCCCCGTTATACACGTATTTCAGTTGTGACTTATGCATTTTATTGTAATTTAGATTTAAACTTGATTAATGTAAGGTACTGTGGTGTTTACGAAAGTGATCTCGACATTATAATCACGACAAGTCTGTGCAAAAATTTCGAGTACTTACTGCAGACATATAGTGTAACACGAGTTAATGACTAATGACAAATTTGTTTAGCATTTACAATAGGTACAAGAGTTTCCCTAATATCGCTCTCGTATTTTTTACGTGGAAGATTCAACTGAAATTTTCAACGTTTATAATGATAATCCATCAACCCGGGGTAATTATGGATCAAATATGTTTTAATTTTTTTGCGGCTGTTGTGAATTTTTCGAAACTCTGCACTAGGTCAGTTTGTCAATTTGGATCTTTTAGAATCGAAAAGGAATATGAAAAATATTCGAAGGGGGAGTAGAATAAGTACTGAGACGAAAGTGTACGCATTACGCTAACTATTTAATTGCAAGTTTTCTTGTATTATTGCAAAAAAGTGGGATGTCGTTTTTTCCGGGGGAAATGATGGATCAAATTAAAAAAATAAATTTGATCAAAATTACATTTAGTAAATATTCGGGACCCTACGGATTTTTCTTTCAATAACATGCTAATATTTTTATGCCCGGAAATTAAAAAGTATCAAAATGATGCATGGTTATCATGGTTATAGACCGGTGTAACCCAGCCTAAAAATATGACATTCGTTAGGAATTGAGCAATTTTGACATAACTTTTATAACTGTGAATAAAAGTATTTAAAAAACTATATTTCAAATAATATTAACTTAATGGAAAAATATAAAAAGTACTACATACAAATTTTCTAAAGATTATTTATATTATTATACTATGTAATGCCCAAACAATGATTTCCATATGATCTGGACCACAGAAAAAATTATTAAATATTTTTGTTAAGAAACACAAATTTTGATCCGTAATTACCTCATTGAGAGTATAAATATGGATCGAACTTTGATTATTAATAACTTCGAAGGAGAATTTTTGGTTTAAATGACATTTGTAGGATATCTTCAGAATGTGTCGGTGAATAAAACGCAGGTGGCCGATACGGATATTTGGATGAATTTTTTTTGTATTACCTTACATCAGGTACAAGTAATTAAAAAAAAAAGAAAATTCAAAAATTTAATATTTCCATTTATATAAGCGCTGGGAATTTAAGTTATACCTGAGAAGCGAAACTTCGATTGCTTTCTAACTTGCACATTACACAACAACGTAAATAGTAGATTCCTTGACTGACATGTGTAAACTTCAATGTTCAATATCCATACTAAGTATGTATGATATATGTGCTGAAAGAAATTCCTTACAAACGAAAAGGTCGTAATTGAAAAGTTGATGACATACGCAAATATATACTTCTGTAATATTTTAATGTCAAAGCCAAACGATTATGGTAACATTAAAATACAAAAAATGTTGAAAATATGAATATTAAAACAAATACGAGAGGTTATTTAAATGATTTACAAAAATATTTTATTAATTCTGCAGGGAAAACAGTCCAGAAGAAAAAGCATTTTTTAAAATTAAATAACTGTAAAGTATGCAGGTAATCTTTTGAGCGGTAATTGAACAAATGTTGAATGTTTTCTATAATTCATCTTTAGAATCCTTCATATTATTTTATGCAAATAATTTAACCCTTTCACAATGAAGTTACAAAATAACACGTAATTATTCAAGTTCCTATAATCGGAGATTTAAAGCTAAATTGTACAAGTTCAATGGAGTTGATTAATCAAAAAATATTTTAGGAAATCGAAAAATGAACGAGAGCATCAATTAAAAAAATACAGTAAAATTACGAAAGGGTTCAGCATAATAATTTAGCCTCGTATTTAGTTTCATTCTTTTTTTAGTGATAAATGAGCGGCTGATAATACAAAGTGGAAATATCTCGAGGGTGAGTAAGAAGCAGCTGTAGAAAAGTGCCTAAAAAAATTGGATATAATTTCACGTCTGCAAAAAGCAGAATTAGAACAGGGGTAGTAAAAAGTAAACAACGGTACTTGGGCCGTAAGAAACAGGAATAGAAAAACTCGGCAGTAAAAAGTGTACACGGGCGAGTATTCGGCAGTATTCGGTGAGTCGGCTCTGTTACGTGATGCGTCGGCCAACCTCGTGTAAAGCCGAAAATGCACGATGCGTGAAGCACGAGCACGAAGCCGAGCTCCCCGAGGCAAACTTCACAATTTGGTTTCATCGGCTATTGGAAGGTTTGACTTGATTTTTCTTTTCAAAAATTGACACCTTAAAGAAATACTTCAAATACATTCATCAAATTACAGTTGTTAACGCTTTGACTTTTAATTTTAAAAGGTTTGTGCACAAATGTGTGGAAAATACAAAGAACGAGCGCGTAGCGCGAGGTAAATACATTATCGAGCGCGAAGCGCGAGATGAATATATTCTCGAGCGCGATGCGCGAGAACCAACAGTCGCGCGTGCTACGTCACATCAAGATGGCGGAATGGGCGCGAGAGAAATAGGAATATTAAATATGTACAAATTTTTCTTTTTCAAATATAAATTCGAAAAAAAGTTTTTTTGCACTATACTTGTATTATTAGCGATTTTAGAGCATATACTTTAATATGCAAAAATAAAAAAAAATAGTGGATGACCCTATTGAATGAGTAATTTTAATTTAATTTATATCCAAGGAATTTCTACTTATTTTAATGGATTTTTACGATTTCAAGGGATTTCAATGAATTGCTAAAGAACTTGAGGAAATACAATACATTTTATTTCAAAAGATTTCTACTGATTTCAACATTTTCAAGGGATATTAAGGAATTAGAAAAATGTCAAAGGTTTTTAAAGATTTTAAGCTATTTTAAAAAATTCCAAACAATTTCAAGAGATTTCGATTGAAACATTTTTATCACTCCTAATATTTAAAAATGTAATGTTATACATTTTTAAATAGTTCGAGTTTTTCATATTAAAAAATTAAAATCCAAGGACGTGAGCGCTTGCTTTGCTTTCAAGAATGAAATAACTAATCTTGGAATGAAATATTTAATTATACTAATAATTATCACGATTTAATTATTAATGAAGCAATTTTTGAAAGAGAAAATATTCTTGATTATGAGAACGATTTCAAAAATATAAAAATTGTTTATTTAACAAACTTTTTTTTTCTCTGACTTTTTCATGTCGCTCTGAACTCGACCGTAAATTTATTTGCACCGATCTAAATATATCCTATTAAAAACAGAAAATCATTTAAAATTATTTAAAAACTATAAAATTTCTTATAACAAAATTTTCTTTTCTTTTCTACATGTAAACATAAGTTCTTAATCTTTCCCTTATTTTTCTCCTTTTTCGTGAAAAAGTCATCCTATGTCCCCTTTTTTAAGCTGGATTTACGCTGTGATCCCTGTATATCATCTAATTTTCATTGATTTTTTAGCAAATACATTTAAACATTTTACAAAAACCTCAATTTTCTCTTTTTCTATCTCACCAATAGGAAGACTCGATGCTGGATGCCATAAACAGCATAAATTCCGAAAACGATTTGGATTACCTGCAAAAATGTGTGAGCAGTCTCGAAAGCAAAGATTCAGGAATAAACCTTTCCCCCGAATCTGTCAGCGTTGCAAGTTCAGATTTACACTTAGAACATCTCGACGATTACAATAATACCAACCATGATCTGCATAAAGTAGACATGAGATTCATGAAAGGAGAAAACGTATTTCTAGATTCAAAAATGATAGATGATGACCTTTCTAAAAGAAAAGAAGATTCGAATTCTAAAAACGATTCTGAAGCTTCACTCAGTTTACACGAGGAATCGAATGGCATTCACGAATACGTTGTAAATACTGAAAATGTTATCAATTACCATCTCCTCGATACTTCACCGATCACAGATAACTTCGAGCACTTCGAGGACCCAAAATTCCTGGGAACTATTGATGAATCTTTGCATAAAAGTTCCACTTTAGAAGATTACAGTATTATCCCCTCGTCCAGCGAATGTTATTTTAGAAGCAAAAAATATCTGAGCAACGAATCCGACGCCAAAGAAACTGGTGTCGAAATAAACACCACCGAAAAGAAAACGTTAGAAACAAATAAAAAGAGTATAAACAAGGACTTAGAGTTAAAAGTTTGCTCACAATGTCCCATGACTTTTAAATATAAAAGACATTTTGACAGACATATGGAAGGACACGATAAGAATAATTGTTCCCACTGTAATGCTAAATTCGCAAGGCGAAAGCACCTTGATGTTCACCTTTATAGGATTCATGGGGAGAGTACTAACAACCGATATCCCTATTCCTGTGATATTTGTTTACGCAACTTTCCAAAGAAAGTTCTCCTAAATCGCCACAGAACTAAACATCATTTTGAAAATGGTAACGTCTGCGCTCAATGTGGAGAGATCATTAAAACTGATGCGGAAATGCAACAACATAAACTCAAACACGAGAAGGAAAAACAATTTCAGTGCATGAGATGCTCTCATCTTTTTAGCACTGAGCAGACTTTCCGAAGCCATATTCAAAATCATGATAATTATAAATGTTCCAAGTGTGATGCTTCTTTTGCTTCTAAAAAAGCTTTCAGTAAACACTTTAGACTCGCTCATTCAACAAAAAATCAGGATGTAAAACCTATGAAGGATGGTAATTATTTGATAATTATTTTATCTGACGCAAATTTTAAATTAAAATATAAAATTAATATTAAAACACAATTTTTGTTATTTCATAGTATCTATTATCTAAAATAATAGAAATGATATGAAAGAACAACATTTTTGATAGTTGATTAAAAATAATATCTCAACGCCAGAATTGATATGTAATATTTTTGTGCAATAAAAATACAATCAAACCGTTGCTTTTTTTGTTGAAAGATACCAATTTTAGACGAGAAACACTAACATAACGTAACAAAAAATTGTTTTATTATTATTATATTATTTTCTAAAAAATCTTCTTTATTCAATATTCGTTATGGATTCGAAATGTTTATTCAATAAATTCTTGTATATAATTATGTAAACATTACATTTTTGAAACTTTTTTTAATACAGAATTCGCTGTTTTCTTGAGTTATCAACAGTTCAAGATGGCATTTTCAATTTTCATCTTTTTTCAATAGCTTAATATTTTCAAAAGTTAAATTTCAAACTATTGAAAATTGAAAGTTGAATTTACAACTGTTAAAAATTAAATTTACAATTGCCTTTCATTTTCAGTTTTCTTCTATTTTTAATTGTTTAAAATTCAAATTTTTCCGGCAAAAAAAACACTAACATAATCCAAAGTGGTAAAACAATGATAAATCTTGTCGAAATTATAATAAATTTTGTTTAAAAATGCCAATTTTCGATTTCAATCGCCAATCTAACTTAAAATTGTTGAAAAGTTATGAATTTTCTTTGAAATCTAACGATTTTTTAATAAAAATGTAAATTTCTTACGAAAAAAACTAACATAATCCGAAATTTTTCATGCTGATAAATCCTATTATTTTAAACAAAAATCATTGGATTTAATTCTAACTATTTTTCTTTAAAAATACCGATTTCTTGTTAAACACGCCAAAATAGCCTAAAGTTGTTAAAAATTGTAACTATTCTTTGAAATCTATTTTTTTTTAAACATCAATAATCACTGATGCAAAATACTAGCATAACGTAAGAATCAAGCAATCCAAATTGTAAATTTTCTTTGAAATTTTATGATTTTTGTTCAAAATAACCTCTTTCCTCTGAAAAACATTAACATAACCTTAAATCGTTCCAAAACTGTATATCTTCTTTGAAATCTATATTGAAGACCACTAGCTGAATATACAATTATATTAAAAATTTTAACTTTTTCCTGAAATCTAATGATTTTTTTATTAAAAATTCCGAATTCTGGTGGAAAACGCCAACATGGACTAAAATAGTTGAAAAATTGTGAATCTTTGTAATCTAATTTAATTTTCGACGAAAATTCTACCGTAAACCAACATTGTTAAAAGATTCTAAATTTTGTTCAAATTATAATGATTTTGGTTCAAAAATACTAATTTTCGATGTAAAACGCCAACGTAACTTAAAATTTTTAAAAGATTTTGAATCTTTGAAATCTAATGATGGATTTAAATCTAATTATTTTCGTTTAAAATAAGCAATTTCTTGTGAAAAACGTTAAAATAACCTGAAAGTGCCAAAAAATTAATTAAAAAAAAACTCGATTTCTTTGTTAAAAATTAATCTATTTTGGTAGAAAATTAATCTGTTTTGGTTGAAAATACAACTATTAGGTTGAAAGTTCAGCTGCCTTGGTTGGAAATTACTTTTTTTGTTAAAATTGCATCTTTTCCAGATTAAAAGTGAAAGGTTTTCGAAAACATTCGATTTTTCAACTTGAAAGCCCAACTTTTTCCATGAAAATGTATCTCTTTTGGTAGAAAATTAATCTTTTTTGGTTAAATATTTAACTCTTTAGTTGAAATTTTAGCTTTCTTGGTCGAAAATTAACTTTTTTATTGAAAATTCATCTATTTCTTGGTTAAAATTTCTTCTTTTTTGGTTAAAAATGCAACTGTTTAGTTGAAAAAAATCATATGTTTTGGCTGAGGATTCAACTATATTGGTAAGAAAATTTATCTAATTTTTTGAAAATTAGTGCTTTTGGTTGAAAATTGAACTATTTTGTTGATAATTCATTTTTTTTGTTTGGTTGACAATCAATAGTAATTTGAAAATTCATCTTTTTGCTTGAAAATTCAACAGTTTGATTGCAATTTTTTCTCTCCCTTGACTGAAAAAACTTTCTTAATTGAAAATTCAACTCATCTTGAAAAGTTCTCTTTTTTTAGTTAAATTCAACTTTTTTTGATTAAAAATGAAATTTTTTGTTTTGAATATCAACTAAGACAGTTTTCGTTCAGAATTCATCTCTGTCTTTAATGAAAATTTAATTACTTGGTTGAAAGTGACACTCTTTTCTATTAAAATTTTTTTTTTCTAAATGAGAATTTTTTTGAAAATTCGTTTTTTCTTTGGCTGAAAGTTAATTTTTTTACTGAAAATTTAACTATTCCAGTTAAATGTTTCGATATTTTAGTTAAATATTCCTCTGTTTGGTTGTACATTCATTTTTTAACTAAGAATTTAAGTATTCAATTTTTCGTTGAAAAATTATAGTTGAAAAATTTATCTTTTTTGGTTTAAATTCATCTCCTTAGTTGAAAATTTATCTTTTTGATTAAAAATTCAGCTAGCCTAGTTAGAAAATCATCATTTTAGTTGAAAATTCATCTTTTTGGTTTAAAATTAAAATATTCCAGTTAAAGATTCATCATTTTATTTGAAAATTCATCACTTTCTTTGAAAATGTGACTATTTTTTTTTAAATTAGTTTTTTTCGTAGAAAATAATGTTTTGACTGAGCACGTAACTATTCCAATCAAATATTCCATCATCTTAGTTGAAAATTAATCTTTTTCATTGAAAATTAAATTTTTTAACTAATAATTTAACTAATCCATTTTTGGTTGAAAATTGACCTATTTTAGTTCAAAATTCAACTTTTTGGTTGAAAATTTGTCTTTTTTAGTTCAAAATTCCAGTATTTCGATAAAAATTCATGTATTTTGTTGAAAATCGTCTTTTTGGTAGAAAATTATTCATTGGATTTGAAAATTAATCTTCTTATTTGAAAATTCATCTTTTTATTAGAAAATTCATCTTTTTGGTTGCAAATTCAAGTATTCCATTTAAATATTCGTCGTTTTAATTGAAAAATCTTTTTTTTTTATAAATCTACTTGGTTGAAAATTGAACTCTTTTGTTAAAAATTATTTTTTTAGTTTAAAATTCGTTTATTCCAGTCGAAGTTCTGTCATTTTAGTTGCAAATTCATCACTCAGATTGAAAAATTTTTTAGGGTGAAAAATCAATTTTTTAGTTCAGAATTGTAGAATTTGGTTAAAAAATACTCTCTTTTGTAGTTGAAAATTCAACCATATGGTTGAAAAATCATCTTTTTGGACAGAAAATGTATCTTTTTGTTTGAAAAGTCAACTATTTGCTTAAAAAATCATATGTCTTGATGAAAAGGCAATATTTTTACTTGAAGAGTTACGAATTTTAAGCGGTTTAAATTGATTTTAATACAGTATGTTACTATGCACTGAATTTTAAGTAAACGAATATAAAATAAAAATTGGTTTGAATTATTATTGAAATTCATGGACTTTAGAGAAAAATTCAAGAAACGATTAATTATGTTTTTAGTATTATTTAATTAGTTAATTAATCGATTATGGTAATATATTGAAGATTATCTGGTAATCTAATTTGTCATAGCTTTCTAAGTTAAACATATTAATTGAATCCCTAGAAACTGAAAAAATATGATTTATAATTAACTCGCGAAACTGTATACACATTCCAAGTCCATTGTTTGAAAAAGTGCGAAATATTTGAATGGCTTGGTGCTATGAAAAATTATACCTGAAAAAAACTTGAGATATCTGGAAAAAACGTGGAATTGTCAGGGAATTTTTTCAAGTTTTTGATTAGATGCCTTATATATAGTATTTAACAAAATATTTATTAAACTGTTCCAGGTCTCTACTTTTGTACAGATTGTTGTCAAAGTTTCATGAACAAGAGCGGCTATTGTCGCCATTTACTAACAGCGATGCATCTTAGCAAAGTTAATCAACAACCACCTGCAAGTGCTTCATGTCCCGTTTGTAAAAAAATATTAACAACACGACAAGCTTGTGTGCAACATATTAGACGGGTTCACAGAGGTGATAAAAAATTCGTATGTGATGCACAAGGTTGTTCTTTTCAGTGTGCGTATAAAAACGACTTAGAGAAGCATAAACAACTCCACGTTGAGGAGCGCAACGTCGTCTGTGAATATTGTGGAAAAGCTTTCACCAGCATCAGTATTCTCAAAGATCACATTCTTTACGTGCATAATAAAGAGAGGCAATTCGTCTGCGAAGAATGTGGTAAAGCCTTTAAAAGAAATAGTCTGTTAAATCGTCACAAACTTTCCCATCAACAGCTGCGACCTTATGCTTGTGGACAATGCTCTGCAGCTTTCAAAAGATCTCATCACCGTACAAGACACATGGAAAGTTGCCACAGGCTCACTTCGGAGAAGAAGAGGAAGGTATAATCAAGCTAATTTTTAAATTAAATTATAATATTAATATTAATACAAAATTTTTTTATTTCGTAGTATCTAATATCTAAAATAATAGAAAAAAAGCAAGCACAATATTTTTTATAATTGCCAAAAATTGATATTTAAACTGATAAATCTTCAACCAAACGAATGACTTTTTATCAAAATAGATATTTTGTAACAAAATATATAAATAAATATAAAATAACAAAATAGTTAAATCCTCAACAAAAACAAAAAATAATTTTCAATCATACAGTTGCATTTTTAACCAAGCAAGATGAATTTTAAGCCAAGAATATTAACTTTCAACTTAAAACATGACGAATAGTCAATAAAGTACGTACATTTTAAACCAAATAGTTGAATTTTCAACGAAGAAGATAAATTTTCTACCAAAAACGACAATTTTTCAACAAAATAGATAAATTCATAATCAAATAGTTGAATTTTTTATCAAGAAGTATAATTTTCTACCCAAATAGTTGTATTTTCAACCAAATAGATTAATTTTTTACCAAAATAGATGAATTTTTAACAAAGAAGTCGAGTTTTATTTTTATTATTTTTTTAGCACTTTCAGGTTATGGAATAATCAAATTTTCGTTCAAAAAAATTAATTTTGAATAATAAAAGAATGTTCTACAATGCAGATGAATTTTCTACCATATTGTTTGAAATTAACCCAAAAAGACAAATTATATAAAAAAAAAAGTATTTTCAAACCTGTAACCATGAAATTACCACAAGAAAAGTTAATTTTCAACCAAAAAGTTGCATTTTTAAACAAATAGTTTATTCTATTTAAAAAATTAATTTCAAGCCAAACTAAACAAATTTTCAAGAAAGTTGTTTAATTTTCAAACTAAAAAAGAAAGATATTTTTGAATTCAACCAAAAAATACGATTTTTCAACAAGCTATTTGAATGCTCAACCAAATAGTTGATTATTCATCTAATGAAAATACGTTTTCTACCACAAATGGAATAGTTAAATTTGCAGTTAGAGAAATTAATCCTCAACTAAGAAATACGAATTTTTAAGAAAATAGTTCAATTTCCAACCAAAGAGGTGAATCTACACCAGACACATTTAATTTTTCACAAAGTAGTTCAAACAAGTAGTTGAATTTTCATTCAAGAAATAATTTTCAGTAAAATAAAGGATGCTAAATTTCAATCAAATTGTCGAATCTTCAAGCCAAAAAGACGAGTTTGCTACAAAACATTTGAATTTTCAAATAAAAAATATGAATTTTGAACAAAATTTTATATTTATTTTCAACCCTACAATATGACTTTCCTACCAAAATAGTTGAATTTTCAACCCATAAAGACGATAATTCAGAAAAACAGTTGAATGTTCAACAAAAAAATGCATTTTCCACTATAATCATGAATCTTTAACAAAAAAAATGAATTTTTAACATAATATTCCAAATTTCAAACAATTAGTTGAATTTTTAACCCAAAAATATGATTTTTCGACAGTTGCAATTTCAATTTAAAAACATGGTATATATTAGCAAAAATGGTGAATTTTCAAACCAAAAAGACAAGCAAAAACAATATTTTTGAAAATGATTGATGAAAATTGATATCTATTTTAACTTCAGAATTAATATATAATATTTTTATGCGATATTTAGACAATCAAACCGTTGCATTTTTGTTTAAAAGTATCAATTCCTGATGAAAAACACTAACATAGTAAAACTTTCTTTAAACCTAATGTTTCTTGCTTAAAATATCCAATTTCTGGTGTAGTTTGCAAACATAACCTAAATTTAAAAAAAATTTCAATTAACCGTTTTTTGTGAAAACGAGAATATAAATTGAAAATCTTGTTCGAACTATATAATGATTTTTGTTTTATAATACTAATGTTTGACATAAAATGCTAACGTAACCAGAAAATTGGAACAATTTAAAACATTTTTCATTTGAAGTTTGTTTCATTTTAAAAGTTTTTAATGTATACAGTATGTTTAAAGTTTGAAATTGTTTAATTTTCAATTTTAAAGATTCTTTAATTCAAAAACGTTTAAAATTGTAAAATTCCAAAATTAAGTGCCATGAAAATTAAAAAAAATTATTTAGAATTCTTTAGACAGATTTTCAATTTAATGATTTGAATTTTAAAGTAGACTATTTGTAATGCTTCAATTAAAAATTGTACAACTTGAAACGCTTTTTGTTCGAAATTGTCTAATTCTCGAAATTTCAATCTTAGTATTTTTGATTTGAATGTATTAATTTTATAATTATTCAAGTTATAAAAGGCTTTAATTTATATATAGCACAATTTTAATGATATGAATTTCAACCATAAGATATTGAAGTGTCTAATTTAAAAATTGTTCTGATTTTATTTATTCAATTTCACAATGCAGTTTAAAATTGTCCGACTTATAAAGTATCATAGTAAAATTATTAAATTTTTAGAATCTTCGATTCAAAATTATTTAGCTATGAAGTATTTCAATTGGAATTTGTACGATACAGATACTTGTAAACTTTAAATACACTTTTTTTTAGTTTCAAGTAGTACCAATTTAAATTGTGCAATTTAACCATTTTTAATCTGAAGTTTGTCGATTTTTGCTGTAAACTATTTAAATTTTAAACTAAACTATTTTGATTTGTTTAAATGTTAAACTTTCTAACATTTTCAATTCATAGAATTTTAATTTTAAAATTTGGAAAACTGATAAAAACATTGAAGACTTCATACTTACAAAAGCTCAACTGTTAAGGTTTTGAATAATTGAAATTGTCCCGTTTTTATATTTGAATTTGCGAGGATTTAAATTAAGAATATTTTAACTGTTAACACTTTCAATTTGAAATAAATTTAAACGTTATGAATTAAGAATTCTTTAGGTAATAATTATTAAAGCCTGATACTATTTTGAGAAATTTCAATTTGAATCCATATAACCGTATTTGGAAAAGGTGACTATAATTGATTTGAAAAATAGCCACCAACTGTGAAAATGTGATTCACTGGCAAGCTTTAAAATAGCATTCAATATTGTAAATTTTCATATTTTTAGCATTCTGAATTAAAAAATTAAATATGTATGTAGTGACTCAAAAATTAACATTCAAGACTTCAAAATTAAACTATTTCAAACTCAATAATTTAAAATGACAATTAAAACGGTAAAATTTACCATTGGAATCGTGATTGGCCATTCCGATAAGTTTTCTTTACTAAACTAAGAATTAACCAAATTCCCGGTCAGAAAATAAATTCACTCATTTCCCAGTTTTTTCCCAGTCTCAGAAAATTTACGGTTACTTCCTTTTTTTTCTATCCAATGTCCACCCTCTAGTGTTATAAATTTGCCTATAATATTCCCCGATATTTAAGTAAATTATTATTTTTTTAATTGCAACAGAAAACAGAGGGAGGTGATCTCATTCCAGTACCTGAACAGTTTAAGAAAACGAGACCAAAGAAATCGAAAGTTCAGAAGAAGGCTCGCAATTTGGAAACCCAAAAGGAATTAAATTTAGAAGCTCACTCTTCGTTGAATCAAGATTCTTTGGACGATCAGGTCTCGACTCAAACGCAAAGCAGTTCAAACTCCCTTTCGTTTGTCGAAAGTCCTAGGGTCTCGATAGAAATGCCGAATAATTTACTTCAAACAGAAGCTGTTTCTGAAGTAGTTTCTCTAGTCGATATTAATTCGGGTCAAGTAGTGACTGTTGAAGTCACTAATCAGGATTCGTTGCCGATTGACGATATCGTGAGTCAATTTGAAGAAAGTTGTAACGAAATGCCTGCCTACCAGGACTTGGAATTCCAAAACGAAATTCTCAACAGAAACCAAAGCTTCTACGATAACGCGAATTACTCTGAACTGCAATTGGAAGAGGAGTTAATCACTTTTGGATTCAAGTAGTGGTAAAATAGATTCTCTTCCTATCTTAGACAATTACTTAGCACAGACTTTTCTTTCGATTTTGAATTTGTAAGGATGTTAATTAATTTTAGCTTAAAACTAGTACAAATTGGAAATTTATTGTAACTAATATTAAAGATGAATGAAAATAGTTTAGAGAATTACGCAGAGATGCCTAAGTTAATAAATGTTGTAAAGTAATTAGTTTAGTTTTTCTTGTCAATCTTCGTTTTGCGGTTTATCCTTACATTAATAATTATGCAATGCTCATTAAATGTTAACATTTTTTGTAAGAATCTGGAAAGTTTTCTGGTTCTATCAAGTGTTAAACTTGGAAGTCAGGGTTGCTATACAGAAGACTGGTTTCAAAATTCCATGATTTTTCCAGATTTACTTTTGAAAAAATTCCAGTCAATTCTATTCAATTTCAACGTATTCTACGAGCCGCAGTCTAACTTACGATCAATTTCTTGTACAGTTATTAATCAGTGAAAATTTAAATAACTTTTCAATAATTATTTAATTCTGAATAATTCTCATTAATCCTATCTAAAAAAAACTGATGATACCAAATATCTCGAAAATATCGGGACATATTGTTGTCGAAAACCTAATTGTTCATTGATACTTTGTTTATCTGTTAATAAATATTACGAATTTTCTGTACCATCCATTTTTTAAATCAAAATTTCCAAACAATTAATTTTATTTCATGATAAAATTGATTTCTTCATGTTTCTTCACAGACGTAAAAAAAGACAATTTTATTCCTATAAATAAAAGAAAATATTTTAATTGCAAATGATTTTTTAATATTGGGAAATAATTCTGTTCTTAGAATTTTCCTACCGATACCAACAATAAGATTTCACGGAAAATTTTGAAAAATTAATTTTAAATTTTGAAGATTTCAAAATATGTCGAAAAAGAATCTGGAAGATTTTAAGCCAATTATTTTAATTTTGCAGGATTTTAAGAAAATTACGCAAACTGAAGTATTTTAAGAGATACTTAGAAGATTTAAAAGTTTTTAAAAGATTCTAGAATACTTCAAATTTGAGATTTCCAAAATTTGTAAACAAATTGTAAATGTTTTAAAATTATTATTATTATTATATCATTAAGCCGTTTCCCTTTCGGGGTAGGCGTGAATTGCTCGGTTGGATAGTAGTAACCCGAGGACGCGTTCGGTGGCTTTGTCATAGGCCCTTCGGCTCGATTCCTGAGGAATCAAAACCGAACCGAATGGCGACCGTGACAGGACTATATATATATATATATATATATATATATATACAGAGAGAGAGAGAGAGAGTATGCACGGCATACACTATTAGCTAACGCGTTGTATTTAACAGGCGCAAAAAACACTCAATTTTTAATTAAAAAAAAAACAAAAAAACAACAAGAACGTTTTTCGAAAAAATCGCTATGTTGCTTCCAGTATAATTGCCTTTCGATTATCTGGTTGATATATTATATTAAACAATGCATGTTTGTAGACATATTATGGACCTGGTGAAAACCCGAGTCGTTTTAAGAACCTTAAGGATATTTTAACTAGAATCTAGAACCAGTTAAAGCCTTAATAAAGCTTTAACTGGTTCTGGATTCTGATTAAAACCCTCTTAAGTAATTTAAACTATCAATTCAGGCATGTCTGAATTTACCCCACGTCTCCGGATTTTCCCCGCTTGACGGTATAAGAAAATTCATACCAAAATACTGGCTTGGATTTTTCATAATCGCAATATATTTCCCATCCTTAGTCACATCTGCATTTCGATTCAGAAGATTTCTTCGAGGAAGAGAATAATTTCTAAACATCAAGAAACCATTGTCAACTCCATTAAGACCTATTTTTTCACCCAAATCTCCAACAATCACATTTGGCAGTGGTAGGTGTGTTTTGGGATCTCGAATTGGAACAATAAATGGATGCAAACCATGATTTACATTATCTGGGGTAATTAATTGTGCATAAAGAAGTGTATGTGTTGCCGCTTTGCCTATAAAATTAAATATAATAGTCATTTTTCTGGGATATTCGGAACCAATCTATTTAGACTATCACATTTTCCAAATAGGAAAAGAAACAATCCAAAAATTTTATGTATTTCAAACATTGCTAATATTTAATGCATTCTTCTTACAAAAATTTTAAATAAAAATATTTCTTTTAAAAAATTGAGGTAAAATTATTTAGACTCAATTAAAAGAATTCTGAAAATATTCATGAGCAAACCTTGCAGATTGGAACGAATCATGAGTTTAGTGTCTCTATTTAACAAATTTAAATCAAAATCGAAAAGAAATCTATTTTACCTTGAATAATTTTAGGCAAAATGAGCATGAAAAAGATTCACAATTTAAAACACAGACTTCCAAACTACCTCAATTTTCGGCTCATCAGAGACAACAAAAAATGAAAAAAGAGGGAAAAGAGGCAACCAAAACCAACCTCTCCCTTTTTCCTCTCTCCGTCCTTTTTATACTGATTTTAGTCTGATTAATATTATGTATGATTTTTAACTATTTAACTATTCCATTTTTTGTTGTAAATTTAGCTTTTTTAGTTACAAATCCAACTATTTCGTTGGAAATTGATGTTTTTAGTTGAAAATTCCACTATTTAATTGAAAAGTCATGTATTTTGTTGAAAATTCGTCTTTTTGGGCGAAAATTTTTCATTTTGGTTGGAACTTCAACTACTCGATTAAAAGTTGAACTCTTTTGTTGAAAATTAATTTTTTTTGGTTGAAGATTCATGATTTTAGTTGAAGATTCATCTCTTTGGTTGAAATTGAAACTATTTTGATGCGCTTGAAAATCCGAACGTTCAAATGAACGAAATTTTTTATTGATGGCTTTTGAAAGTAGAAACAGTGCCAAAAAATGCATTCATTTATATTAAAAAAATAGATTAAAAAAAATTGATATTGCATTACTGTAAATTGTATTTGGGACAAAATTTGTGGATAAAATAGAATTGGAAAAAAATATTTCGTTCAGTTGAACATTCAGTACTTCAGGTACATACTATTTCATAGAATGTTCTTTTTTTCAATATTAATTTTTTCAACAGACTATTTAATTTTTGGTTGAAAATTTTCCTTTCTTAGTTGAAGGTTCAATTATTTGTGTGAAAATTGATCAGCTTTAATTGAAAATTGAATTATCCATTTTTGATTGAAAATTTATCTTTCTTAGTTGAAGACCGAACTCTTTAATTGAAAATTCATGTATTTTGTTAAAATTTCATTTTATTGGTTAAAGTTTTATAATTTTAGTATAAAATTCATCTGCTTGGTTGAAATATAATAATTTTGTCGAAACTTATTTTTTCTTGTGAAACATTCATTTTTCAACTAAAACTATTCCATTTTTGGTTGAAAGTTTATCTTCCTTAGTTGGAAATTTAACTATTTTGAAGAAAATTGAACTAATTTTTTTGAAACCCATTGTTACGGTTACACATCTTTTTTATTGCAAATTCTTTTTTTTATTGAAAATTAATTTTTTTAGTAAGAGATTTAACTATTTGATTGAAAATCCATGTATTTTGTTAAAATTCATCTTTTTTGTTATAAAATTAATCTTCTTAATCTTCTTGATGAACAATTCAACTTTTTGGTTTAAAATTCAAATACTTCATTAAAAGTGGAACTCTTTTGTTAGAAATTCATTTTATTCTTTAAAGATTCATAATTTTAATCAAAAATTTAAATTTTAGTTGAAAATCCATCTCTGGTTAAAAATAGAACTCCTTGGTTTAAAATCAATTTTGACGTTTAACCATCTGTTTTATTACAAATTCTTTTTTTATGGAGAATTAATATCTTTTTAGTTACAGATTTATCTATTTGATTAACAATCCATGCATTTTGTCAAAAATTCATCTCTTTGGTTGAAAATATCATTATTTGAAAAAATGTTTGTTGTTGTTGAGCATTATTTCTTTAAACTAAACATTTAACTATTTGGTTGAAGATTTATCTGATTTAGTTGCAAATTCAACTATTACTTGGTGGAAAAATTAATTCCTTTGTTAAAAATCCATTTTTATGGTTGAACATCTGTTTTACTGCAAATTCGTTTTTTTTTAAATTAATTTGTTCAACACAAAATTTAACTTCTCTATTTTCTATTGAAAATTACTCTTTTTTAGTTGAAAATTGAACTGTTTGATTGAAAGTTTGTCTTTTTTGGTAAAAAATTAATCTGCTTGGGTGAAAATTCAAATATTCCATTAAAAGTTAAACTCTTTTGTCAAAAAATCATTTTATTGGTTGAAGATTCATAATTTTAATTGAAAATTCACATCTTCAGTTGTAAATATAACTATTTTGTTGAAAATTTTGTTTGTTAAAGATTAATTTTTTTAACTGCAAATTTAACTACCTCATTTTTGGTTCAAAATCAATATTTTATTAGTTCAATAGTCGTTCTTTTGTTCTTGAATTCATTTTTTTTCAGTTAAAAATGAAAATTTAACTATTCTGTTCAAAACGCATTTTCTTTTTTCTTGCAAATTAATTTTTTCAACCAAAAATTTCAATATTATATTTCAAGATTCATCATTTCATACATTTTTAATATATTCATAATTTTAGTTAAAAATTCATTTCTTTGGAAAATTTTTTTTTTATAAAATTCAACAATTTCGGTGAAATTTGATCCTTTTCAGTGAAAAATTAATATATTTTGTTCAAAATTCAACGTTTCCTAAAATATTTTCTGTTTGTCCTAGGAATTTGTAAATCTTTTAGAAACGGTATGAATAGTTTAATCCTTTCAGAAAGCAAAGCATTAATTTCCAGAGCCACCGAGATATGCAGAACAATATAGGCAAATTTCAATTTTTCTTCCATCCTAAAATTCAGAATTGTCTAAAACCTTTCCTGCTTTAGAAATAATATTTTGCTCGTGACTAAGCTACGACATTCAATAAAAACTATAAATGCGACTTGATAGATATGAATGACGTTATGTAAAAATTAATATTGGATCCGCAAAAACTGATCATTTTGATCTAATGTTGATAATCAGAATGATATGCAACGGTTTGATATCCCGGGGTTTACTGCTTAACAGAAATGGTAAAAATGTTGAAATAATAGGTTTTTTTGAATCCCATTTTAAAATACCTAAAAGACCAGACCAGCATTTGGCAGCTTTGAAATTTGGGGAGTTTAAAATGAAACTTTCTGTTTGAGGATTGTAGGTCGCTGTAGTTTGTAAACCTTTGAGGTTTGATCCATGGGCCACTTCTGTAAAGCCTAAGCATCCTATGAACTGAATATATAAGGTGCTAATTAATTATGTCAAAATAAAAACTTTGAATTATACTGATTATTATAAATTAATTAAATCACCCTGACGTCGAAGAACTTTTGTGCTAGTTCTCGATGGCGTTCGGTACCCAAATCTAGAATTCCTTCAGCTATAGTACTTTGACCTATTCTTCTCAATGGTCCGATTGAAGGATCATAAAGTCTTAACCAGTGAGACCAAGCACCAAATTTATCGCCCTAATGAAAAATATTTGCAGAAAATTACAAGAATTCACAAGAATTATGCTATATTTAATTTTTTAATACAGGCGAACGAAATTAAGTACATTGATCAAAGAACGTCCAAACTTAAAAAATAAAGCTTTCAGGGTGATCGAAGGTCTGGGAAAACCTGGAAATCAGGGAAAAGTTAGGGAATTCTCTTGTTCTGAGAAAGTCAAGAATCTTTATCATAATCTTCCAAAAGTCAGGGAATTTTTGTCAGAGGAACGGAATTGTTCTATTCCGTTTATAAAAGATTCTATGTATATATTATATTATAATATATGTATATATTTCTATTTTTCAGTGCTTCCCCCTGACGATTATATTTTTATTCAAAAAGTTTATTATAAGCTTGAAAATTGCACAATTTTGTTAAAGAAAGTCATTCTTTTTGGTTGACAATTCAACGGTTTTTTTGGAAAATTCGTCTGTTTCGTTTAAAAATTCATTTGTTTCAGTAGAAATTTAATATTTTTTGGCTGAAAATGCAGCTGTTTGGTTGAAAATTAATCTTCTGTGGTTAAGGATTCAACTATTTTGTTGAAAATTCGCCTTGTCAGGTTCAAATATCTACTATTACATTATTCGTTGAAAATTCTTCTTTTTGGATTGAAAATTGATCTCATTAGTTGAAGGTTGAACCACTTAAAAGAAAAAAAATTTTTGCCGAAGATTCATCATTTTAGTTGAAAATTCATCTCATTGTTAGAAATTTTAACTATTTTGTTGAAAATTGATATCTTTTAATTGAAAATTCAGCTACTTGGGTAAAATTTGAACTACTGTTAACAATATTGTTGTGAAGGTTCATCTCTTTGGTTTAAAATCTAACTATTTTGTTGAAAATTCGTTTTTTTTTTTGCTTAAAATTACTTTTTCATTTAACTGAAAATGTAAGTTTTCCTTTTTTGGTTGAAAATTTATCTTCTTTAGTTAAGAATTTGTTTTCTTTGGTCGAACATTAATCTTTGGCTTTAAATTTCCTCTTTTTTGTTTAAAAATTTGACTGAAAAATCTTTATTTGGTGAAAATTTGATATTTTGGTTGGAAAATACATAATTTTAGCTGAAAATTCATCTCTTTGATTGAAAATTTGACTACTTTGATAAAAATTCGTTTTTTTGTTGTTGAAAATGAATTTTTTATTTAAAAATTCAATTATTATGTTGAAAATTCAAGTCCTTGCTTAAAACTTGAACTATTTTGTTAAAAATTTGTTTTTTTCTTGTTGAAATGTCAACGATGAGATTTTTGGTTGAGAACTCTTTAGGTTGAAAATTCAACTGTATCCTAAAAAATTCAACTATTTTCTTGAAAATTCGTCTCTTTTGCTTTACAGTTAAACTATTTGATTGCAACTGCAACTGCTTGGTTACAAATACATTTTGTTGTTGTTGAAATTTCAACTATTTTTGTTGAAAATGGGTTTTTTGTTGTTGAAGTTTACTCTTCTTTGTTTAAAAATTGCACTATCTGATTACTTATTCATTTTTGTATCTGGAATATTCTAGAATTTGTTAAAAAATTGAACGATTCTGATGAAAATTTCATTATTTTGTTAAAAGTTTGATACGGCCCGTTTCTTTTTTTGCTGGTTGGCCCCGTTCAAGGTTTCTTGTTTCAAGAAAAAAAGGATGAACTGTATGAATGAAAGCGAAGGTAGTTCAGTTGCTCCTTCGTTCAACTTAGGCACAAGGCCTGATAGAAGTTCTTCTTTCGGCGATCAGTGCGAATGACGACTAGTGGTCATAATACTCCGATGCATTCGAAAGTTACTTCAGATCAAGTACCAAAAGGTACTTGACCTAGTGCGTTCAACTTCGGCACAAGGCCTGATAGAAATTTTTCTTTCGGCTATCAGTGCGAATGACGACTGGTGGTCATATAGCACACTGATGCTTCCGGAAGTTACTTCAGATCAAGTGCCAAAGGTACTTGACCGTATTGCGTTCAACGTAGGCACAAAGCCTGATAGAAGTTCTTCTTTCGATGATCAGTACGAATGACGACTGGAAGTCATAGCAAACTGATGCTTTTGGAAGTTACTTCAGATCAGGAACCAAAAGGTACTTGACTGTATTGCGTTCAGCCTAGGCACAAGGACTGATAGAAGTTCTTCTTTCGGCGATCAGTGCGAATGACAACTGGTGGTCAAGGTCGAAAATTTAATTGTTTCGTTAGGCATTCATCTATTTGGACAGAAAATGCGTCCTTTTGGATTAAAAATTAAAATTATTTTTGTTTCAAACTCAACAGTCTTCTCAACAATTCAATTGCATATTTGGTTAAAAAATTAACTACTTTATTGAAAATTTAATTATTTTGTTAAAAAGACATCTTTTTTGGTCGAAAATTCAACTATTCATCTTTTATAGTAGAAAAATCATCGCTCTTGGATGAAATAAATCAGTCAGGGAAAAGTCAGGGAATTTTGATAATTAATAAGGTTTTCGGCCACACTGAATTTTATTTTCAGAAAATTAAGTGTGATCGAATTTTTGTACGAATTCCCAACAATCATTTTTTCAGGGGAATCAAAAAAAAAAGTGATTATTTTTATATACCTCAATTTTGGAAAGTGCGTTTAATTGTCGATAACACCTCCTACGAGTTTCATCTAATGATAATGATTTTGTTTGATGTTGAAATTCTGGATTACTTTTTATAAACTTCCATAGTTTTTCCTAAAATTTATATTAAAATTTTATTATTTATATAAACCTATAATTATAACGTACGATATTTAAAAGCGAAGAAAAAATTTGCATTCGTGAAATTGACATTGGATATGTATATTAGGGTGCCGCATGAAATATTTTTTTTTTTTTGCTTTTTTAAAAGCTTGAATCGGAAATTTCTTTTTCTTTTATGTGAAAATAATCCCCTGTTTTTGTCCGATTTTTAAAACAAATTTTAGAAATCGCTATGGAGGATTTTATGTCGAAAATTCGACTGTTTCGACTTTTTAAATTTGTATTTCTACAATTTTATTGAGAATTCAAGTCTATCCCAAGAAAATTATTTCAAATGATGATAAACTTAGGAAATATGACTTCATTTACTGACAATAATGTCTAATATTGGAACCAAAAATTAGTAAATAATTGTCCTACAATTAAAAATTTGTTTTCAGCGAATTAGAAAATCTATAAATTCTAATAAAAAGAAAGACTGTGGTACTTTTTTATTTATTTGGAAAATTAAACATTTTTGACCTAATAACTTGAATTAATCTTTTCTTATCAACTGATTTCCTGAAATTTCGAAAAATAATGTGGAACATTTTAGAAATAATTCGAGTAAGTTCAAGAGATATTTAGAAGTTTTGAAAAGATTCAAAAATAATTTTGAACCTAACTTTTTTTAATTTTGAAAGGTTTCAAGAGAATAAAAAAATGTTTCTAAAACTTCGGGAAAATTTTTAAATTATTTTCTATTTCGAAAATTTAATTTTTTTAGATTATTTAGAAAGATTGTTAGGCTATACGAAAGATTTTCCAAATGATCAACAAATAATGTGGATAAATTCGATTCATTTTAAAACATATTCAGGAATTTTATTAGTTTTGAAGAGATTTAAAATATGGTAAAACTCGGAAAGATTTCCAAAAATGTATGAAATAAATTAACTTTAAACTTTTTTTTGGTTGAAACAAAAATCTTTTTTGGTTGAGCATTTCGAGAAATTCAACTATATTGTTGAAATTTTTTTTCTTCATATTTTTTTTGGTTAAAAGTGCTACTGTTTGGTTGAAAAATAATCTTTTTTGGTTGAGGATTCAAATATTCTGTTGAAAATTCGTCTTTTTTGATGATATTGTTTTTCATTTACAATAAAAATCTTTTCTTGAAAAATCAACTATTACATTTTTCTTTGAGGATTCATTTTTTTTTTGAAAAGTCAACTATTTAGTTGAGAATTAACTTTGTTGTTGAAATTTTTATTTGATATACCTGAAATCTTCCAAAATATTTTTGAATTTTTTCATGAATTTTAGAAAAAGTATATTTGTATAACCATAGAAATGAATTGACTTAAAAAAATTAGTTATTCGATGTTTTGATTTTGTATTACCATTTAAAAAAAAATCCGATTCAAGTTTTCAGAAAATCTAAAAAAATTTTTTCATGAGGGATCCTAATGTATATATTAAGGAAAACGATCTATAAAATTAATTACTATTTAATTTACCTGTGATTTTACGCAGTCTTCGCCTTCTAAATTCAGTTTAAGCGATTTCCAATTAAAACTAGCCCGTTTTCTATAAACATCTAGAGGCCCGTTTGATAAATCTTCTATTAAATTCATTTTATTGTACTTTATTTATTCCCGCGAAAGTATAGAAACTTTTATCAGTTTTGAAATGTTTTTCTGGGTCTTTTGATATTTTTATCGGTACTGTACTTTATATCTGAGCTTCGATGAGACGTTAAAAATGTGCACTGATTGACCTGGAATGCTGCTTTTATCTAAGACAATATGCTGCACATTAACGGACAATTAAATACGGTTGCAATCTTGAAGATAATATACCTTTAATTTTACTTTAAAAAATTATTATTTTTAAATTTAATTAAAAAATAAAGTTAATTATTTCGAAATTTAAAGAACCTTAATGAAACTTAATAGGGAATTACAAATATTAAAATATCATAATAAAAATGATATTGTTAGATTGATGTAATTATAATAATGACTAATAATATGTCTACTTACCATTGATCAGATTAGTAAAAAATAGTAATTTCACAAGTACTTTTACATAACAAAAGTGATTATTCTATTTTGTATATCTTCTTATCACATCCTATATAAGGCTGTTGATAAGACTTGAAGATCGAGGTATAAAAAGCAGACGACGTGATGTGATTAGATGATAAATTTTTCCCTTTATCATTAATAAACTTGTTAATGATATTAAAACATTTTTAATTACACTGAAACCTGGAATTAGAAACCTCGGATTTACGAAATTCCTAGAACTGATGGCCCTGCAGTTTCATTGTGAGAGAAGAGTCGCGGAGTCGAGAGAGTCTTACTCAGCCAGTTCACACGGCCCTGACTGTTTGCGTTTGGATCCCCTGGACTTAAGATCAAGGCCAGTGGAGGTTTTGCCCAAAACCGCACTTCAGTCCAGGTTCCAGTGTATTAGTGCCATAAAATTCCGGCTACGTGACTTGAAGTGTGAGCGACTTTACCCCACAATGCGGGGTAAATACTCATAAAAAAAGTAAAAAAAAAATAGTGTTGCTATTGATCAAAGAATTTCAGAAAATCAGGGAAAGTCGGAAAATGTAATACTCATTAGGGAATGTCAGGGAATTTAAAACTGGTTAGGGACTGCCTGGAAAAACATGACAGAAACTGGGAATTTTCGATAAACTGAAGTTGAAGTTTATTTTATCTTTTTCTTTTTTTGTAAAAATACTTAAATTTGATTAAAAAGTCAATCTTTTTGGTTGAGAACCCATATTTTTGGGTTGCAAATTCATCTCTTCCGGTAGGAAATTCATTTTTCTAAAGGTTGAAATTTGAGGATTATGGTAACTACAATAATTGTATTTAAAAGAACTTATTCCTCTATTATTATCCTATTTTTGTAAAAAAAAATATTTTTGACTTATTTTGTTACATTTCGAAAATCTAATACTTTTTTGTCTTCCGATACTCGACAATTTTTTTCTAATTTTTTTCTGACACATTGGGGTAAGAGTTTTTGATAGTGGAAGATTGAGCTTTGACACACGTTTTTAAGGCATAAAAAGAAATAACGAGTTCACTAACCAGCCATTTTTGATCAACGGTGCTGGTTTTGTCCATCGAAAATTCTTCTTAAAAAAATCAAAAATTCCATTTTCCATCAAAACTATACGAAACGAAAAAAATTTGTAAAAAAAAATTGTTTTAATGGTAATAAATAACATTAAAAATAAAACCAATTTTTAGGAAAACGATACAAGATACGAAGAAAAAAAATGAATAGACAAAAGCTTTTCACCAATAAAAGATCGACAAATTTGTTAGAAATTATTTTGTCTTAGGACGCGTAGTTTTTGCTTAATTATAGAAAATAACATTCAAAATTAAAAAATGATACTGTCCAACCAAAAAAGATCTACAAAAGGAATTTTTAATTGCATTCTCATATTTCCTTACAAGTTAGATCGTATTTCCTTCCACCACGATGGATGTTCAAAGTTCTTTGCATCTTTGAAAAGAACGTCCTCCAAATGTTTATAAATCTGAAAATAAATATAAACAGTTTATCATTTGATGTAAAATGTACAACAAAAATTTTTAATGTTTAAATAATTTACAAAAAATTCACCTTGCCATCAGACATTCCTAGAGGAGAATTAACAACAAAATCTGGAGGTGCGAAGACGTCAATCAAAGCCACAGCTTCATTTACCAAATCTTTGCTTATTAAAATTATACCATCTTGAATTAAAAACTGAAGTTTCGAATTTTCAGATGCATATCCACCAGCGTAAAAATCAGCCAGTCTTTTTTCAAGGGACCAGGCAGCAAATAATGCACACAATTTTGTTAAAATTTTACGTTCTGTGTCTTCAAAGACTGGATCTTGAATTCGAGTGATGAAAGTTTTAACCACTGCGTGCTGTAAATTTATTTGTAGGATTTTGAAAATTAGTTTTTTCTATAGTTTACAATTTATGATAGCTTCTTGAAAGTTTTAAATTTTATCTCAAATTGATATTATACCTCTGCATAAACCAAAGAAAGTGTTCGAGCAAAGTAGGTTTGAGAATTGTTTCTCGCTTCAAAAGAACTACTTCCGTTTTTCTTCATATCCTTCACATGAACATAAGTTTTTTTTAGGTGATAACAAATTAGCCACTTGAGCATTAGCAGAAGATCTGTAATTTATTTTAAACGGGCTTATTTTAATAATAAATCTGAGTTTAAAATATCATGTATGTGATTCTCGGTAATTTGCAAATGAAACAAGTAACTCGCAGTAATTGTAGAGAAAGTTAATATGAATTTAACTTTACGCGCCAAAAAAACCTGGTGAGTGAAAAACGAGCCTAACCAACCACATTTTTTTTAAAGTCAAGGAATTTTATTCGCCAGGGAAAAGTCAGAAATTCAGAAAAAAAATGTTGCAAAATGTAGGGAATTTTTATAACTTGAAATAACTGTCAAGCGGAATAAATTGAAAAATTTCAATTTTAATTTGAAATTGGTGTATTCTGCTTATTTAAAATTCTAGGTTCAAAATGTTATAAGTTTAAGATTCTGGTCTTTGAATATTATTGGTTTGGGAAAATGAAAAATCGGTCAGGGAAAAATTAGCGAATTTTCAAAATGAAGGTTTGCGGTAATCCTAATATAATATTTTTGTTCATAATTTATTTGCCTTGTATTTCTATTTTTCTGGAGTCGCTTCCTCCTGATGATCATATTTTTAGTTATAAATTTTATTATTTGTTTGAAAGTTCAACAATATTTTTCAAAAGTCATCCTTTTTGGTTAAAAATTCATCTGTTTTATTGAAAAGTCGTCTTTTTGGGTTGAAAATTCAAGTATCTTCGTAGAAAATTTACTTCTTGTTTAAAACTCATATTTTGATGTTGAATATATATATATATATATATATATATGTGTGTTTATGTTTTTTCAATATATTTGCTTAAAAGCGTCCAATTTGAGTGTTTCATTGATGAAGATTCCTAAAATCCCTACAAAATTTAATTATGTACTTCTGAACTAATCTGTAAAGTCTTGGCATAATAACCCTGCCACTAATTGAAATCTTTCTGATTTAAATTTGATTCATTCCAAGAGCTAAGAGATTATGATTTATCTGAAAATAAGCCATTAAAAATTTTAACGAAAGTTCAAACATTTACAAATTCAACCAATCATTAATAAGAGGCTGAAAATGACAAAATCACGAAACAAGTGTAGAATGACACTCAGTGGAGATCATAGTGATGTTTTTAAGAGAATATATAACGTGGGACGTTTTCTTTCGCAAAAAATTAAGACGTTTAAGAATTTTATACTTTGTCTCCAACACGTATCATAACCTAGGAAAAATGCCTGAAAAAATGTTAAATTCAAGAAACGTTGTTTCGGATTAACCCACTTCAAAGTTTTTTTTTTCTTTCGACATATTTCGCTATGTCTCGGTTCCAGGAACTCGAAAATCCAATTTAAAAATAAAAGACGTGAGCCCTTATGGGACACCAGACAGAATTGATAACTTCATATGCTGTAATGCATCATATTGCATCATATTGTATGATACTGTATTATAATCCATCATATTATATGATATTGTATCATATTGTATGAGGATTTATCTTATTTTATCATATCATATAATATTGTATCATATTGTGTTGTTGATCAGGGCATAAATATAGAGTTAAAGATATAAATAAGTAGAAACGTGTTGATTACTGATCGGTATTTAATTTAATTAGTTTAACACTGAAATACTCTCAAAACGTTTGTACTTATTTACATCTTTAACTCTATTGGGACATATTTTATCATATTATATCATATTCTATTATATTGTATCATATTGTATCGTATATTGTATTATTGTTTTATATTATATCATACTGTTCATACTGTATCATACTGTGTCGTATTGCATCGAAACGTATGATACTGTATCATATTCGCTCATATTATATGATATGGTATCACATTGTATCTCGTGTTATTAGGCTAAAAATAGGGTTTTTATTTTCATATTATTTTTATGGATAAAGCAAAATATCCTGCAGGTCTTAGATTTTTTGTATCAACTTTGATGAATAAATGGAAAACGAGTTCTCTCCTAGAATAGTGCAGGGGAATTTTTTACAAATTTTCAGAAGTAGAAATTTTTCCAAAGGCTGAAAAATCGAGGTGCAGAATTCGAGAATTTCTTGTTCGATCAAAATTGTTCAATCTTTAGGTTTGCCAGTGTACACAAACTTGCTAAATTTCAATTTTGTCCCCACAACATTAGGTGATGCCATGACGTCTAATTGGATAACTGGTAATATTAGGATGAAGAGAACTTTCCAAGAGAAACCTTAAAATTTTTCCAATATCAGCCGGCCGCTCTACGGCCACTTGCAAAATTATAAAATGCACCGAGAGCAGAAGAAATCATTGACGGATTTGAGTGGATATACTAAAGTAATTTAACGAATTTCCTAGACTCTAATAACAAACTATTAACTGTCAAACGATTACTTTTACCATCAAAGGATTTTCTATTAAAAATTGGCATGAGAGGAAATCCTTTTACAGTTAAAGGATTATCGTTTCAAATGCTGTCCTTCAACTGTGAAAGGATTCCTTTGATCTTGAAGTGAAATCTTTTGTCGGACCAAAGAAAGAATAATTTGAATGTTAAAAGAAAACTTATTGCATGATATTACGTGTAAGAAATGTACAAAAGCTGAACTTTGGTGAATGTAAATATAAAATAGATAATTATCAATTCTATAACAACAATCCTTTATAAAAAATAAATAAATCTTTTATAAAAAAATAATACTTACTCTATAAAATGAATAAGAGTAGCTAAAATGACACGTACGAAACTGTGTGTGTATAATTGCACATTAAATAAATATTGCCAATAAAGCTATTGAATTATATCAAAAAGTTGTAATATCAGATAGAAATATAACCATAATCTGAAATTTTATAAATATTAGATAACAATATTTGAAAGGAATACACTAGAAAGTACTCAACAAGATTAAACAGATTTTTTGCATAGTATCTCGAACCTTTATTAGTTCTACAATCTTTTTCTCAGCGATTACATATAATCTTACATATTACTATAGACCTGTAAATTATTATACAATATGCCATTTTTGCGTTAGTTCGATATGATAGACATACACGTGAGAATTGAAACCGATTGTTTCCAAATTGTTGAAAACAGAACAAAAATTTTCCGCACGAAAGAATGTGTTTTATTTCGAAAAGAAAATAATTTCAGTCGGTTGTGATCATTTCTAACAATGAAGATACCTTTTTAATATATTATATATATAAAATAAAAGTGTCGTAGCATTTGAGGATCGTCCTTCTCTAAGCCAATCATAAAAGTTTGGAGTTTATCTAAATTTCCCGTTCTTTCTAGGAACTTTTTCATCACCAGCTTTATCAGAATGTATTGGCTTATACTTGAAGCATTGCCTAGCTTTTCTCCATCTTATATGGAAATCTTTTGTGGTGCAATATACAGAATTTTTTCTTCTAAATTCCTTCTTCTCAAATGTCGGGTTTTTGAATCATTCAATGAGTTCGGAGGAGTATCAAGAAGTTGACGGATTTTTTTTTGTCATCGTTGCAAACTGTCATGAGAACGATCGCGTATTCTGAAGAATTGAAAAGATCTTTTTTGAAAAACTCTCCAAATCCCTGAACGATATTTTGTACAACTGATTTAAATAATTATTCACCGGATAAATTTCAGAAATGCCTGGATTTTCGTTTGATTTCTATTTCATAGATGAAGACATATTTCTCTAAAATAATTTTCGCCCTGATTCTTATTTTGATATCATGCTTTTAAAAACCTTCTTTGTCTATTACATGCAATACATCTTGAGTTTTTTGATGACCTGTAATCCGTAACATCATTTGAACTTTTTGTGTTGAAAATGCGCATTTTTAAATATATGTATATTATTTTTCCATTTTTTGTTCCAAATATAAATTAAAATTTTACATGGAAATTTCCTTTTCCAAGTAAGAATTATAATTCCTTAAAAAAAACTTGGTTCCAGATTCACATTATAACATATTCTTTTCAAATTCTATAATCCAATTTTAAATCAAGTATAACTGCTTCGGAAAATTTAATGTTTCAACTCAAAATTATCATTTTTTGTCAAAAATCCTTATTCTAGCTCTGAAGTATAATTTTTCCTCGAAAATCCACTGTTCAAAATCAGGATCATAATTTATTTAGAAATTTCCCCGTATTACGCATTTTGAACGTGTAAGAGCACAACAAATTTTATAGTGTACCAGCTATCTGAATTGTTAGCTAACAAAACTAAAAAATTGTCATATCATCACGCTTGAATTTCATTTGGTGAATATTGTGCTCAATCGTATTGATTAAATTTATCAATCATATTAATTAAATAGGTTTTCAATTCTTCCTAAACAGCTGGACTTATGCAGGAATTAAAATTAATTTTTAACTAATGATAAATTTAGCTCATGAATATTTATTCCTTAAATAAAATCTAAAGTAAAAGTAAAAGTTATTATTCAACTTTAATGAAAAAATCATTATTCTATTACCTGAACGATTATTTTTTGTCCGCAATGTTTTTAGGGACATTATTTTTCTTGCGAAAGTAGTAAATTTATTTTTAGAAGCAAAAAGCACCAGGAATTGAATGTTAGAAATAGATTATGAAATCAAATAATATAATAAATAGTATAGATTAAATGTGTAAATAATTCAATCTCATGATTTTGATAAAAAATAACTTGAAGGAAAATATTGCTGTATATCACGTAGTCTATTTACAAGTTTCGCACTGGAAAAATTAATATATTTTTACTGAAGTGAACGATTTTATTATTTTCTTTCCAAAATATGCGAGAAACGAAAATTCCTTATTTCCGAACCGAATCATAATTTTTATTTTCGCAGTGGATGCAACGCAGTCTATTCGCAAGAATGATAAAATAGCCTTCTAATTGTTTCAATAAGGTTGCAAATTCTACACAATCGCCTTTTATATTGAACTTTTCGGTTTATTACAATTCCCATTTTCATAAAATTTGACAATTAAAATATATTCTACAGCCCCAAGGAATTCAACATTTACATAAGCATAGAAGCCACCAGCTTGTTTAGGGCATAGTGATTTCTTTATCTTCTTTGCAGTTGTAAACATAAAGTAGACGAAAATGAGGAAATTCATTTTTAATTCTTGTTTCTACACGTATTTTTATCTTTGATTATTCTGAAGGTGCCAAAGATATTAAACCTAGCAAATAGAGAAAACTTAAAGGCCTTAAAACCACAATCTTTCTCCTTCCACCGCATTTATTTTGAAAAACAAATAAATCGTGTCATTTAAAAGTCATTAGAGTTAGTATCAATAACCGACATCTGTCGAGCCATTTATCACAAGAAATTTTTCTATAATCAGTTCACTATTTTATTTCTTGGTCACTGTGGCAATTAAGAGAAAATGAAGGCAGCTTCCGCTGCTCTGATCCTCACATTTCTTGCGTTCCTTCCAAATGATTGTAAGTGTAATATAATATTATAATCAATAATTATAACAAAATTCCAAATTGAGTTTTTCATTGATAAAGATTCCTAACATCCCTACAAAAACCAATCAGAATTCACAGCCTTAAAAATTAAAAAATCGGGAATCAAGTGTCGAATTACACTTAGTAGAGATATTAACGATTTTTTGAGTAAATATATCACATTAGACATTCTTTTTCAAAAATTGAAGAAGCTTAAGAATTTTGTGCTTTGTCTTGAATAACCTATTATGAACCCATATATATCACTCAAATCAAAGCTGATCGAATTCCAAAGGCGTGTGCCGAGGCTAATTAGAAAAAAAAATTAATTGCTTTCTCACAGAGCGTGGCTTGTAATGAACTTAATTTCCGAAACTACTTTTATGACGTTTTGATACTTCTCGATCCCAGGAAGTCAAAAATGCAATTAATAAAAAAATGTCGGTCCGTCCATTCCGAGAAATAAAAGAGCAATTGGTCATCAAATTTAGCCGACCTGGAGCGCTAACTCATTTCCAGGCCTGGCACGATTTTTAGTTAGATCAGACAATTAGTTTTCATCTAAATTCTTTATTTTGTCTGCAACTTTCATGGGCCATATCACGAGATGAAATTTAGGTACAATATTCCGGAAATTCTAGTTTGATCAAAATTGTTGAATCTTCAAGTTTAATAGTGTACACAAACTTCCTAAATGTCAATTTTTGCCCACAACATTAGGTGATTCCATGATGTCCAGTCGGTTCACGGGTAAAATTTGGGTCCACACCGAGCATAACACTTTTTTTAGTCAATTCGTGAGTGTAGACCGCGACACCCCTTGGTTGAGGGGTATTCAACCAACGGAATCTGACTTAACAGACTATCAAGCTTTCGTGCGTATGGCCGACGGAAATAGACATCTTTGTAGCTCCATGCAATTGGAAACACCAGATAACCCTCCTGAACAGGATTACATACTAAAATCAGTTGAGATAGAGCTACTTGATGTGAAATTTGAATGCGATGAAGAACTTTGGGATAAATACGATCCAGCTCACCCACCTGGACTAGGAGTCAACCGTCTGTATCTAACAATACCAAAAACTAAGGATGTGTTGCACACTATAATCAGTCCAGTCAAGATATCAAACGGAGCTCAAAAAAACAAGAAACTCATCAGACAAAATCAAATTACCTATGGACATAAGGGCTCAGGCTCCATAAACCGCGTTTTACGTATGTTCCAATCGAAACCTTAACATTTTTCAAACATTGGCCTGCCGTGCTACGGCCACTTGCAAAATTATGAAATGGGCCGATGCAGAAAAGGTTACATACGGATCTGAGTGGATATCCTAAAGTAATATCATGGCTATTTATTATATTTATGAATGAATGTCTAAGAATGGCGCTTTTCCACGAAGAATGTGTAGATCTCGAAACAGTGAAGGTACGTGGGTTAGCTTCCGCAGATGACAAGGTTGTTATGGCAGAGTCAATCGAAAACTTGCAAAGAATGTTGAATAAACTTAATACAAGCGTGAAGAACATGGCTCTTAAAATTAACGTAAATAAAACAAAAATCATGGTGTTTGAAGGAAAAAGTGAGAAAACAGTGTAAAAAATTGCCCTGAATGAAGAGAGATTAAAACAAGTTAATAAGCACTCTGAATAATTATAGAGATAAATATTAAAAAAGGGCTTTTATTCTTTTTTGAAATTAAATTAATTATTAGAAATGCCTAACTTCTTTAAAAAATTTAATACCAACGTGATATTGAACGGGTATTTTATATAATTTCTAATAGTACCAGAATTTTGGGGTTTCAGAATGCCCTGAAATATTCCAAATTCTTTCAAATCTTTTGATATCTCTTAAAATGTTTTAAATCTCTTTGAAATTTCTTGGAATCACTGAAAATACCATGATGTCTTTGAAATCCTTTCAAATGCCTTTAAATTATTGAAATCGATTGAAAAATATTGGACTTTTAAAACATCCTCAAATATTTATGTTTCTTTGAAATCTTTTCATATCCCTTGAAATTTTTCAAATCTCATCAGGATTCCTTGAAATCTTTGAAAATACGACAAAATCTTTGAAATCCTACACATCCCTTAATTTATTGAAATCTATTGAAAAACACCTGGTATTCTTAAAATACGTTCAAATATTGAAAATTTTCTAAAATCTTTTGATATCCCTCGAAATCTTTGGAATCGTTTAGAAATTCCTGGCAATCGAGAGCAATAGAATATTAGGGTTTAAAAAAAAATTGAATAAGAAAATTTTACTGGCATGAGATTTATACGATTTATTGAGAGGTCCGCAGGTCCTTTTTGATTTTTTTTTTTCATAAATGAATATCCAATTATCAGATATTTTAGAAAATCCGGTTATCTGTTAAATTATTTTCAATTGTTCAAATAATTTTAATTTGTTTATACATTTGTATTTTTAGTTAAATCACGAAATCTAACTAAACTATATACTTGAAGACATATTATTGAAATAAATTAAAAATTATGTGAACAAATCATTTAATTGTTGTAATTAATTTAGGAACTCATATTTTCTAGAAAACACGTTTATTTTGCGAGTTTCGTGAAAAACCAAATTTTCCAAGAAATTACAATTGTTTAAGCAATTAAAAATTAGTTAGGAGATAACTGGCGCTTTCTAAATGACCACTTAATTATTATTCATGCATACAATTTTTAATACGCGTTAAGCAACCGCAAAATTTAAAAGAAGTTAAAATTTATTACTTATGGGATTTTCTTTAGGGACCCCCAAATGTTAGCTGAATTGGCTGAAATTTTGAGAAAATATTCCAGGTTTGATTGCAAATTTGTCTTCATTGGTCAAAAACTCGAAAATTTAGTATTTTGTTGAATTCTTCAGATTTTCATGGAAAATTCAATCATGAAAATTGAACTAGATTAAGTGAACCCAATAATAAAATCTGTTATTGTGTACAAGTTTATTCTTCTGACATAAAAAATTCACAATTGTATTTTTCGTTCAAAAATGATCTTTTCTAGTTGTGAATTTTATTACTTGTTTAAAAACAGGACTACTTTGATGAAAATTCAGTAATTGGTTTAAAATTTTCATTTATTTGGTAAATAAATTAACTATTTTATTTAAAATCAGTTTCTGTCTTTGTAAGTTAATTTTTTTAACTTCAAATATAATCATGCCACTTTTCGTGTAAACTTGATCTTTTTAGATGAATTTTCATTCAATTTCAATTAATGAGGACTTAATAATATATTTTCTGAATGATTATTTACTGTTTATTTTATTAAAATTTCCTGAATTGTATTCAAATTCAAATTTGAAAATTTCCTGTTTTAAGATAAAATTAATGTAATTCTTCCGAAAAATTCATTGTTTCATATGTGAATTATAATTGTTTTTTCCAAAATTCCCTGTTCCAAATCAGAATCATCGTTCTTTTGAGAAATTCCAAGCTTGAATTGTTATTTTTTTGGCTAGCTCCCTATTCAAAGTCACAATTATAATTCTCTTGCTAAATTCCTTGTTCTAGATCTGAATTTTAATTTTTTTCTTCACAAATCAACTGTGAAGTCCGAGAAAATTCACAAATTTCGAATTCAAGGATAAAGACTTGCCCGAAGATAACACAAGTTACGATAATTTCTATGTTAATTTTAAAAGGCTGTAATATTCAAGACTATTTTTTAAATAATGCGAACAAAGGTATTTTTCAAAGAAAAAATTGACTTTATTATTTAAAATTACTTTTTAAATATTGTCAAATTTATTTTTTGAATCTTTTGCTCTAAATTGAAACGTGACTTATAGAAAACAAAAAAAGCGTGGGTCCCAAAACGTGTTCCTGGAAGTCTCTTTAATTTCAAAATCCTTTAAATACATTCAAAGGGTTTCCTATCATGTTGGAGAAAAGTCGATATTTTCATTCAATTTCAATTTACAATGGATTATTTTATTTTCTGATCAATTCATCATTATCTGACAAGTTTTTATGAAAAATTTTTCATTTAGAAACTAGTAAAGTCGTTATAATCATTTACTTGACAAATTCAAATTTCCTGAATATTATAAAATATTTTACCAGGAATCTGTATAATCATCGAAGATGGAAACGATCAATCGGAAGATTCATCTCCCAGATGAGCGGAAGAAGAAGATCTTTTTCTAGAAAGATTAAATTTAAAAAAATATTATAAAATAAAAACATTACGAATGGAGATGTTGAGAATAATTTTCAATCAAGAATTATTTTCAACCAAAAATGGAATAAGAAACATTCACTTTTGAAAATTAATTTTGATGAAAACAACGACTTTCCTGCTTAAGGGTTGAATTTTCAACTAGAACCATCAATCTCCAAACGGAAAAGTTAATTTTTCAATAAAAAATGAGAATTGTCAATGTAATATATGAATTTTAAGCCATGCCGTTGAATTCTCAAGGGAAAGGATTGTTTTCTGCGATCAAAAAATGGCTTGAATAACGTTTGTAGATATAATTTGGGCAAAAAAAATGTGTTACTTAACATTTTATTGTATCTTGTGTGGTTATAAAGAATTATTTGAATTTCATTTTTTACAATAAAAGCAAAAACTACCCATATTATCAAAAAATAATTTATAACAAATCGTTCGATCTTTTTTCGGCGAAAAATTTCTCTAAAGTCATTTTTTTCCGTACTTTGTGTCAATTTTCTAAAAATTTCATTTTTATAATTTTGAGGGTTTTTTATGATGAAAACAAAAATTACGCGTTCTATCAAAAAATTATTCAATAGTTTTAAAAGGAATCTCTATTTGTTTATCTTCACGCATCTTGAACGCTAAAGATAACAGAAGATTGTATAGCGTACCTTCTATAAAAATTTTTAGGACACTCGACTAAAAAATTATTATAATATGGAGGTGACGTAGTCTACTTACACGTGTCACAATCAGATTATAATTGTTTCAATAAAGCTGAACATTTTGCAAAATCATCTTTTTTTATTAATCTTATTTATGTATCACTATTCATGTTTCCTCAATAATATTACATATAAAACATAACAAAATTAAAATTCGTTGAAAACTAAACAAATATTTTTCGCTAATCTGCACATGAGGCGTTGATAAGGCAAGGTAAAGTCGATAAGGTGTGTACATAATTCAATTTCATCATTTTGATGAAAAATAACCGACAAAAACCTTGTTTGAGGTGACGTAGTCTATTTACAAAAAAGTGGAATGAGCTTCTAGTTGTTTCAATAAGGCTGAAAATTTTACATAATCGCCTACTTTTATTAAACATATCTATGTATCACTATTTATATTTTTGTAACAAATTTAACCTAGTTTATATTATGTAGCACTGATAAAATTCATATATGTTAATTAAATAAGCAATTTTGTTATTTTATTTAAAAAATATGTGAGGTCCAAACAAAATCTCGAAAAATAAAATCACCTAAAATTGCTTTTTCGAGTTGGATCGGGTAAAAATTGTCATTATTTTAAAAAATATCTGTTTCAAATGACAATTATAGTTTTCCTTGAAAATTTTCTCCTGAAATTCAGAATTATAGTAATTTTGAGAAATTTCATGTACCAAGTCAGAACTATAATTCTTTTCGAAAATTTGCAGTTCCAAATCGAATGATAATTGTTTTTAAAAATCCTTTATTCAGTGACAAAATTATTGTGATTCTTCAGAAAGATTCTTTGTTTTAGATTTAAATTTATAATCGTTTTTCGAATATTCTCGTTTCCAAGCAAAAATCAAATGTTTTTTCAAAAATTTCCCCTTTTAATTCAAAATTAGAGTTATTTTTAAAAATTTCCTCTACCAAGTCGAAATGATAATACTTTTGGAAGATTTCTTGCTTCAGCTATGCATTAGAATTTTTTTTCAAACATTTTTTATTCAAAATTCTTTTCAAGAATTGCCCGTTCGAGGACAAAATTATTGTGATTCTGAAAGCAGAATTCTTTTCGAAAATATTACGTTCCAAATGCAAAATTCCATAATTTTAGAAAATTTCTTGTCCCAACTTACAATTAACATTTTTATTTTAAAATTTCCTTATTCTGAGTCAGTATTATAATTCTTTGCGGATATCTTCTGCATCAAGTCATAATAACAATTGTTTTCAAATATTCCTTACTTCCGATCTGCATTAGAATTGTTGTTCAAAAATTTTCTGTTTCCATTCAGAATCATAATTCTTTTCACAAATCTACCGTTCCATATCAAAATGGTAAATTTTTTGGAAAATTCCTTGGTGCAGTGAGAGGTCAGTGGTACGAACCGCTATAGTCAGACGTTGCATGACTAGCTAACTAGACGAGAGTGTGCGCAAGGTGGTCCCATTTTTTTCGAAATTTCATGCCTATCGCCCGGAAATTTCTTCGAATCTAATTAAATTTTTTTTTTTAATAATATTTTGAGGCGACGCAAACCTCATGAAGTTTCACACGAATTTCCCAATAAAAACAGACGTTTTTGTGAATTTTATTCAAAATCCTCTATATTAGGTGAATTGAGTAGAACCTCAATATTTGTCCTTACAGTTAGCTATAGAATACGAATATAATATTAATTTTTGCATTTCACTCCCATTAGTATGTTTTATATGGTTCCGAAAAAGCCCCATGAGTGAAAAAAATGACTTGCGAGTTTTGGCCGCTAATAATGATTTTTTTTCGCATTTCTTTAAATCCAAATTGTTACTTATACGTGAAACTCAAGTTGATCAAAAAAATTTATAATTATTTCCCTTCAAAATGAGATCATAATGAACTGAAGACATGCGAATGATAACTTGTTAGGACCATTAGGATTTTTAACCGGAGAAGATGACATTTTTTAAACAAAAAAGACATATTTCCAACAAATTACCTAATTTTTAACTGAATAGGTAAATTCTTAAAATAAAAACGCTAAAATTTCAATCAAGAATGAAATAGTTAAATTTTAATTCAAAAAAATTATTTTCAATGAAAAAATTTTCTGCACAACAGCTGAATTTCCAACTCAAATTATTAATCTTCAATCAAGAAAGTTAATTTACCACAAAAAGTATGAACATTTCGAATATAATACAAGCATTTTCAATCGAACAGTCTTTATGGTTGATTATGATCCAATCTTCTTAGGTTATTACGTTTTCCAATTAGAAAAAAAAACAATAAAAAATTTAATGTATTTATAACATAGCTAATATTTAATGCATTCTTCTTTCAAAAATTTTGAATAAAAAATAGATTTCTTTCAATAAACTGAGGTAAAATTATTAAGACTCAGTTAAAAGAATTCTGAAAATATTCATCAGTTTATTGAAAGAAATCTATTTTTTATTTAAAATTTTTGAAAGAAGAATGCATTAAATATTAGCAATGTTAGAAACACATTAAATTTTGGATTGTTTCTTTTTGTAATTGGAAAATGTAATAATCTAAACAGATTGGTTCATAATCAACCATAAATATTGGAGAGTTATGATGTTCTTGATGGAATCTATACATATCATGATTCTCGTATGATACGAGCAAAAATAAACATGGAAAGCGGCACCGTTAACTTAGTGACCCCAGAAGCAATCAATGAAATTCCAGTGGGTCCCAAACGACGCATCATGATGTATTACAGAGTCGAGCATGTGAACTCTCGTGTAGACCACAGTCTTCCAGACCATTGATTTAAAAAAAAAACATGTACAGCAATTACATTAAAAATTCAATGTGTTATGGTTCTCAAGCTTTTATCTTTCGTCAATGCCCCAGCGAATATTTTTCAGAAGTAGATAAAAAATCTGGCCACCTCTGGCACACATTACGGCGAAACGAAATATTTAGAGATTCAAAATGTTCCAGAGATCTTACAAGATTTCTGGAACTTTTCAAATCCCAATATATATTGAGAACTATAGTTCTCAAGGACATGTAACAAAGTGTCACGTGACCAACTACATGTTTTATATTTGACTGCTTTATAATTCGGGAAATGTAAACATTGTATTGACAGAAATGGTTCACAATATGTAAGGGTGCGTCTGTACGGCCCACTTTAGTTATTATTTTGTTGAAGTAGTACAATTTTATCATTTTTAATTTGAAATATAACTAAGAACAGGGCTTCAGAGCCCTTCCTAAAATAGAGTTAATAAAATTTCATTATTCAAAGAACAACCAAATCTCAGCTGGACCAGACAGACGTTCCCTTATATATTTTGTACAATTTCCCCAAATGTCAGCATAACCTATTTATTTTTCTAATTATTATTAAGGGAATGATCCTCGTATGATTGTCAGGTAAAATTTATATACCGATCAGACCGAGGTAGAAACAATTCCTAAAAATGCGGTCCAGAGTAGGTGGATTACTTCGTATTATGTCGGATTACCGTGCATTACCTCTATATTTAAAATTACTCTGAATTGTCCAATTACTGAATTGTATTACCTGGATTACCTGGATTACTTTGGATTGCATAAGATTACTTGGGATTACATAAAATTATGTTGGATTACTTCGCCTAACAAAATACGTGAACTTTATACCAGAAAGTTAAATTTTCAATCAAGAAGATTTATTTTCCACAGAAAAAGACGAATTTTCAACAAAATACCTCAATTTTCAACAATGTAATTGAATTTTCAACAAAATAGATAAAACTTGAATCAAATAGTTAAATTTTCAATCAAAAAGATTAACTTTCAACAAAATAGTTAAATTTTCTACTAAAAAGACAAATTTGAAACAAAATACATGCATTTTTAGGCAAATCAGTTAAAGTAGTTCCAAAAATTAATCCTCAACCTAAAACCTAAACCTCAATCTAAAATCAAGAATCTTTAACCAAAGAACTGAATTTTTCGCCAAGTAGTTCAACTTTCAACCAAATATTTGAATTTTCAAACCAACAGTTGAATTTTCGAGCAACAAAATGGAATAGTAACATTTTCAATCTAAAAAATGATTTTTTACATTAAGAGCCAAATTTCAACAATGAAGTTGAATTTGCTGCCAACATTTTTGAATTTTCGACCCAGCAAGACTATTTTCTAACAAAACAGTTGGATTTTCAACCCAAAATGAATTTAAGAAAATTGATGAATTTTCAACCAAAATCATGAATTTCCCATGGAGAAGAATAATTTTCGGACAAAAAAGGAAAAGTCAAATTTTCAGTCAGAAAATTATTTTCAACAACAAAAAAACAACGAATTTTCAACAAAATAGATTTTTTTGTAGAAGCGATGGAAATGCATTGATACACTGAATGTGGGACTCAGCCTCAAAAACTGCAATACCCACTAAAACCATCTCCTCATGCGTGACAAACTACAACCCCGGAACCACTTTCGCATTACTTCATGGCTGCAGCTTATATGCACCATTACGCCTTGCTTCGGCATCCAGCTGTCTATGCCAACCCGGTCTTTTTTAGTCGTCTCGCAAACCCACACAAGATGTACGCATCGTCTGCAGTAGCGCGGTGGTGTCAAACATCAGGCTCATCGGCCTTCGACATCGTAGTTAGTCTTGGTCGGCTGCGGTTGACGTTTTTGAGGCTCTCAGTCTCCCTCCGAACACACTCTCTGAAGACCTTCTTCGCGATGTTCAGTTTAAGCTCTCCACTCGTTGGTTCGCCAAAATACCTCCTTACGAAGTCTCTTACTTCCTCTACATCTGTCCTTGTGTCGTGTTCCGAGATTTCAACCTCGGTTGTGGGGAACAAGCTCACGTTATCCATCACGTCGACTGCATCCTTGACGGCAGAGGACAGTTTAAGCCTGACCTCCGCTACGTATCCAACCTCAATGAGGACGCCTCCATTTCTGGTTTGCCTTACACCCTTGATTTTTACACCGGGGGTGTTCGGCTTTACCTTACTTTTGAGGTCCTTCAGGACCCTAGCGTAGCTCGAGCCCTCAGCCAGTCTTATCAAAACCACTTCGGGTCGAGCGCGCGCCTCCTATTTTCCTTCATCTGCTTCCTGGTTTTCCTGGTGCACCCTTCTATCCTCACTTGTCGGAGTTGAAGTCACCGGACCATTGTTGCGGGTCTTTGACTTTTTTGTCTTTGGTCTGCGTGTGATTGCCTTCGAGGGGCTCAACGTAAGCTCTCTTGTGCACTTCCCATAGATTGAAGCGAGAAATTTCTCGGCTTTTTCTTCTGTTTGGGCCCCCTCGCTGGCCACCTTACAATACCCTTCCATTCTCCTTGTCTCCTTCACTCTTCAGCCAATCTTTGCGCCCACACCTGATTCAAGGACCCTGAAGTTTCTAGCTATAAGGGATCCACTTCTCTCCATGGTGCCCATAAAATACTGTGCCTGCTCGGTGCCGTCCGAATTGGAAGGAACATATTCTTCTTAGTTCCAGAGAAGTCCTCCGTCTTCTTTAGTATGTCCTTCAGCCTTGTCCACTCGTTGTTATGCCAGTCAAATTACCTCCTGGAAATCTTGTTTAGCAGACCGAATAGTCGACATGCTCAAGACACTCCTTTCCTCCTCCGCGACATCTAGCGAGTAGCTACGTATAAAATATAGTGTAAGGAAAAATTTTGCTTTTACATGATAAAATAAAAGCTGATACGTAGGAGTTTTTCGGTCGTTGATTAAGAATCTCGGCTCCAAATTTCAAAAAATTTTAAATCCAATATGGCGGGTGCTATTTTGAGAATTGAAATGAAAGAAATTAACTGATTGCCTCTGAACTTGTTATTCAGGGGTATTTTGGACCGCTGATTACGAACCTGTATTCAAAATATAAAAAGTCAAAATAGCGCATCCGCAATATAATAATTAATTAAATGGATGATAAATCATAAGATCGATTGGCTCTAGAGATCAGTCAAGGGCGTAGAGATTTTTTATTTATTCATTTATTTATTTTTGCTTGAGCTTACCGGAACTCGAAGGCCTCAAAAGCGCGCGATTTTCAATTCTGAGTTTTCATATTATTTGCATTCAAAATAATTATGATAAGAAATATGTAAACTGCGTATGAGAAGCTCGTAAATTATCAAATAAATCACAGTATGTATCTTGCAAATTGCAGGTATTACATTTTTTGTAAAAAAAAAAGTACCGTTTGGGGAAATTTTCATAGAGAAGGGTTTCGACACACATTGTATAGTCCGGATTTAAAATCTTGTCCGAAATAGAAAAGTCTGCAGCGGAAAATTCACTTTATTTTCTGAGCAAAATTTTCAGTTTTTATTATTATTGCTTTCTTGTAAGGCTGGTCCATTCAAGTCCCGTAGCACTGGTAAACTGCTAAAGTATTCATTCAAGTCCTTAAGCATGAGCACATATATCGTCAGGCGACTCCACTTTACATCCCTGAGTCGAGGTTCCTCCCGGACCAATATTCAGTTCTGGAATCGGGACGGGAATGACCTACGGCCCGCACAGCGACCAAGAAACAGCCCTCCGTTGGTATGGTGGTCTACGAACGGGTATTCATTGAGTGTCTCATTCAATGTGGCCACCCCCCTAAGCCGTGGGTGTAGAGTGGTCGTCCCCGTGGCACCTTGGCACCTAGGGGTATGAAGGTGTCCTAACGGCTTCTCGGGGACACCGGACGACCTCCCCGAGTAAGTTGTCTTATCCCTGCATGCGGGGCTCTGCAGGGGCGGACCTTTCATTTCCCTAGCTGTTCGTGGTTTAAAAATGAATACGCAAAAAAAAAAAACTTGAAGAAAGGAGGTAGGGAGGTGGGAGAGGATTTGGGCCCGAATGGGTCTAACATAACCCTTTCCTCCCAATCTGTATCTCCGGCTATCCAAACTCAGGTGACGGCTGTGCCCCCAAGCTCCTCCGGAAGCTGAGGGATTGACGTTCTCCCTGAATGAGACTATGGAAACGGGAGCGGACAATGAGTCCCTCAAAAAGGACAAATGCATCAACGGTTCCCTGAACATTGAGAAAGGAGCAGAGACTGGACAAGCTGCTTCCTCGAAATCTGGATGCTATTCTCGGCACCCCAAAATTGCCTGACGGGGGATACTCAGCGTCGGACGGGGAGACATTGTCTTACCTGATCAAGGCACATTTTCCGGGCTTCATAGAGTCTGGAGAAAAGGGGGTGACACCTCAGAGGCGACCAAAGCCGCCTGTGTCCCAGCTGGGTCCGAAACGGCAGCTAGCCAACGAGATTGTTACTCCCTCCAGGGTCAGGTGGGCCCCGAAGTCTTTCATTCCTTACAAGTCCCCTGGTCCGAATGGCATATACCCGGTCCTCTTACAGAGGGCGGAAGGGATCATCATAGGACCACTTGTGTGACTTGCTAGGGCTAGTCTGACGCTGGTATATGTTCCAACGGCATGGAGAGGTACGAGAGTAGTCTTCATTCCAAAAACAGGCAGGATCGGTTATACTTCAACCAAGGATTTCCGTCCCATCAGCCTTACATCTTTTCTATTAAAAACAGTGGAAACACTTATGGATAGATATATCCGCGACAAGGTCTTGTCAAGTAGGCCAATTCACAAGGAGCAACACGCCTATAAGGCTGGTCACTCGACCGAGACGGTTCTAAGCGGAGCAGAAAAACCTAATCGAAGGACAACTGAAGCAGAAAAGTCTCGCGATTGGAACAGTCGGGTCCTCAAAACTCATGATGAGTCCTTACGGAAAATTTCAAATATAATCCATTAAAGCTTCACTTCTGCCGTGTGGCCTCACTGCTACACACAGTTTCTTTTATATATATCATCATCAGACAGTAGTTGAAAAATACCCAGTAATTTTTCAACTAATATCTCTTTGTTTAAGCAATTTTAGTTTGTTTACATATGTCATTTTTTTAAGTATGCCGCGAAATGAATTTATTTTTTAAACGTTATGAATTTTTACTCAATGCTGACAGTGAAATAATTTTGTTTAATCACTGAACAACAAAATTCTGTAACCGGGATGTCTCATTGAAGTGAATATGATTTCTATATGTATTTTGGGTCGTAGAATACGAATATGACTTCAGTTTGTGCCCTACACTTCAGGATTTTTTGTAGATCGCAAAATAGCAATTTTTTTAAAAATCCCCATTTAACGCATTTTCGGGATTATTTGCATATTGCGATTTTCGTAACATTTAAATTAAAATTATTGTTGTGTCTACTAGAACTAACTTTTTTCTATTTTTATCCAAGCTGAACTGGATTTCAATATAATTTTCATGATACACAGTTTGCATTACAAGACAAAAACGTGATGAAGTGGACAATGTTTTTTATTTTTAGCCCAAACTCTTATTCTTCTATTAAGATCAAAACAATTAATAACAATATCTTGAATGTCACTCACCGTTGTATACTCTCAATTTTGTACTTCCCGCCGCCGCGAGAGCACATCTGAGCTCGCAGCCCGTCTGCTATGAGACACTAGGTGGCAGGACAGTCGTACTGCACGAACAGCTGTCATACCAAATTTTTCAGTGAGCGTATTGTGTATATTTGCATTTGCCTTTTTACCTTTTAACGTAGGTATTTTCTATACAGATTTATCTCCGAATCATATTGATAAAGTAATCTGACAATGTTACGAAATCGTCAATGTGTGAACAGTCGGGTAAGCCTTGGGTTCCTGATGTAATATATGTTTGACTTGTTCGATAAGACTATCAGGCCAAAACACTCGAAATCTTCCTTATTCTATGACTACACTATGGAGAGAACAAAAAGATCATGTGAGTGGCTGTTACTTTTGTCTAAATAAATTAAAAGGATTTTCATCAAAAACAAAAGATCGAATAAGGTATCCACAAGCGTCATCAGTTACAAGGCCTGTACTTGGAGTGTCAGTACATACAAAAACTCCTTCACCAATGCAAGTAACGAACGACAGATTGACACGAGTCTTTTGAAAGTCAACCGCTCAGTTTAGAGCACTCATCTTCTGACTGAATTGAATTCACAAACAAAAAAAGAGCAAACTGAGCCGATCCGTTTCAATGAAAAAGAACTAAATGATCTTATCCGTGATTTAACTCTTTCTAAATCTAAAGCAGAAATATTAGATTCTCGCCTGAAGGAAAAAAATCTACTTGAAACGAACGTTAAAACCAATTTTCGAAGTTGAGAAGAAAAATTCAGAGATTATTTTTCAGAAGAAAATAGTACTTTTAAATAATGGTAACGAAAAACCATCCATACCAGTATTTTGTGGTACGCAAGCTAAAGAAGGCTATGACAATGTGAAAATTTTGCTAGAAAAAATAGATTATGATAAACATAAATGGAATGTATGTGAGGACTTCAAAATAATAAGTATTCAACTGGGTCTACAGTTAGGCTACACTAAGTATATGTGCTTTCTGTTTCAATGGGATAGCCGAAATAAAGCAGCACACTATAAACAAAATATATGGCCATCGCGGATAGAAATGATACCCGGACAAAAAAATGTTATTGCACAACCCCTTGTTGATTACTCATTATTTATTGTTGATTATTTTTGGTCTGCTCTATCTGGAAGCATAAGTCATAAGAGAAAGTTAACTAGAAAAAAAATTGGGATATGAAAATAAACGAATAATGCGCTAAATAGGGATTTTTTTAAAAATCTATATTTTGCGATTTAAAAAAATCCTGATGTGTAGGGCTAAAACTTCGGTCATTTTCGTATTGTACGGCTCAAAATACATATAAAAATCATATTCACTTCAAAGAGACATCCTCGGCCCAAAATTTGGTTGTTGAGTGTAATTTCACAATTATTTAAATAATATTTATTTTATAAAAATACCAGTTAACAAATTGTGGCTAATCGAGATTAAACTGAATAATTTAAAAAAATAAATGGAATATGGCTAAAATAAAAAGAATTAGAAGAGTTCTTCACGAAAGCTATGGAAGAAGAAAACAACTTGAAAGAAAATTAGGCAAAATTTTTTATAAGTATTATTATTTAATATTGCAAAAATCTTACAATTTAATTTAATTTTAAAAAATCTTCCAACCTGTTCCAAGTCAAAAAAGCATTGATGTGATTTACAAAAAATCCTACCAGGCCTTTTCCAACGTAAAAAAAAATAAATTGTCCAATCTTGTAGGCTTTAAAATTTAATTTCTTTAATTTTGAAAACTGTTCCTGCCTGTTCTAACCTAAAACATATTCATTCTCTTCACAAAGAATCTCGCTAGGCTTTTTCCAACTTAAAAAAGTGGAGTGTCTAATAATTTAGCCTTTGGATTTCTCTTTTTTTAATTTTGAAAACTTTTGCATAAAACTAATACCTTCTATAACGTGAAAATGTATTTTCTAATCTTTTAGGCTTTAGATTCTTATTTATTAAATTTCAGAAACTGTTCCCGTACAGAAAAAAAATCATTCTTGGAGAAAATTACTCCAATTTGTTATGAAAATTTTACCTTGTCGCAGAAAATTGCATGAATTAATAATGGCTCTTTTCATAAACGGATTTATAGAACAATTCCTAAACTTTAACGCGTTTTCCCAGCAACAATTTTTTTTTCAATGAAATTACTGCATTCCTTATGTACGTACAATCTTACATTTCATCTGTAATCAATCTGTAATTGAATGTAGAATTGTGATATTTTTCTAAAAAAAATTGCTAGTTTTCTTTCCGACCAAGTCACCGTATTTAAAAGTAATCAGTGATTTTTTGTGCTAATCTCGCTAATAGTGTATATAGATTGTCACGTCAGTTCTAACGATTTTACTAGCTATAATTTGATCATTGAAACTGGATGTAATCAAATGTCAACATTTAGAAGGCTATCTTGACTGTTGTCTATACGATGACGACTATAGGTTATATTCTAATACATGTAATACATCAATTAGTTTTTCCTCTACCTTAATAAAGTGATGATCGTTTATACTCTGGTATTTACATCGGCAATCATCCTTGATTCGATTGGTAAATATATTAACATTCTATTTTTCTGTAATTTAACAAATTTCTTTAGGGCTTCCGCAAAGGACAATTTGCCCGAGATAATCCGCATTCTATCCCAATTGCTACTTTGATCCAAACTCTATTTGAGTGTGATATAAAAAAGTCTACCTATTGATACGAAATTTGTACGAATTTCAAAATCAGAAATTACACTAAGTTATAAAGAGGAAGCGAAACTTCATCTTTGCTTCAAAAGTTAAATCCTAAAAGTGTTGGTATTGGTATAAGACATTTTACGGATCCGCAGCGACTTCGTATTGGTACGAAATTTGTGAGTGTGATGAATTTTTTTCGTAGTGTACCCGTTATAAACTAAAGACACACCTAATTTCTTTTATTTGAATATCAATAATATTCTTGAAATTCTATTTCATAATTTGAGGTTTTAAATTGCACGTATCTTTCTTTGGGTATTCCCTAATATAGTACTAATTAGACAAAGATCTGTCACACGAGGGAGGGAAGGGGTGAATAATATTTAAAATTGTGCTATAATTTAATTGTAAAGCTATTGCATTTCGAGAACCGAGAAACCGTTTTTTTCATACACTCGCCTCACAATATCGACGCCTCCATTACATACTGCTTTAGTTCGCGTTAAGGAGGTGTAGAGTAGAATGTTGCGTACAGCTATTCGTTTAATTCTTGTTACAGAGTTAAGTGCACAGTTCGAATGTTTGCCTAACGGCGAACCTATTCCTGGTGTTCCTCGTGAAAGACATCATTCACCTGACAGATCTCTTCCTCTTGCCGAGCCTTCTCTTCGTGCCAGGTCCATAGGTCCTTCAACGCGTCCTCCTCTTGCCAGTTCCATGGCTCCTTCAAGGCGTCCTCCTCTTTCCACGTTTATGACTCCTCCTGTAAGGCTTCCTTCTTCTGACGGATATGGATGTGGATTTGAACAAATTAAATTTATTCGGCTTAAGTCAATGACAAATCCTCACCGGATATTCGAACTTCGAAGGTACACTTTTTCTGCCGATAAACGAATTAAAAGGAAGACAGGAAGGACTAAATATGAGCCTATGCCAAACGAAGAACAAATTGTATTATCAACATCCGATAGTGAAGTCTTTGCAATATTGGAGAGTTGTAATGTTCTTGATGGAATCTATACATATCGTCATTCTCGTATGATACGAGCAAAAATAAACATGGAAAGCGGCACCGTTAACATATTGACCCCAGAAGAAATCAATGAAATTCCAGTGGGTCCCAAACGACGCATCCTGATGTATTACAGAGTCGAGCATGTGAACTCTCGTGTAGACCACAGTCTTGCAGACCATTGATTAAAAAAAAAACATGTACTGCAATTACATCAAAAATTCAATGTATTATGATTAACAAGCTTTTATCTTTCGTTAATGCCCTAGCCAGTATTTTTTTGAAGTAGATAACAAAATCTGCCCGTCTCCGGCGCACATTGCGGCGAAACGAAATATATAGGGATTCGAGAAGTTCCAGAGATCTTATAAGATCTCTGAAACTTTTGGAATCCCACCATATATTGAGAACTATAGTTCTCAAGGACATTTACCAGAGTGTCACGTGACCAATTACATGTTTCATATTTGACTGCTTTATAATTTGGAAGATGTGAACATTGTGTTGAAATTTCGGGAAATGGTTCACAATATATAAAGGCACGTTTGTACAGGCCACTTTAGTTATCATTTTGTTGAATTAGTACAATTTCATCATTTTTAATTTGAAATATAAGTAAGAGCAGGGCTTTAGAGCCCTTGCTAAAATAGAGTTATTAAAATTGCATTATTCAAACAAAATAAAAACTCAGCTAGGCCAAACAGACGTCCCCTTATATATTTTGTACTATTCCCCCAAATGTCAGCATAGTATATTTATTTTTCTATTCATTATTTAGGGAAAGAAGTTGTTACGAAATATCATTAGTGACATTCATTTTCATGTCACATGTAAGAATTTGTTTTCAGAAAATAGGCATGACTTGTGATGTTGCTGTCATTAGCAAATTCTCTGATAATCAGATCACATTCATGTTGTTTTGCATGATCCTTATATGATTGTCAGGTAAAATTAATATACCGATCAGACCGAGCGGGAAACAATTCCTAAAAATGCGGTCCAGAGTAGGTGGATAACTCCGCATTATGTCGGATTACTTTGAGTTACATAAAATTATGTTGGATTACTCCGCCTAACAAAATACGTGAACTTGAAACCAAAAAGTTGAATTTTCAACCAAGAAGATTTATTTTCTACCGAAAAAGACGGATTTTCAACAAAATAGTTAAATTTTTCATAAAAAAAGACGAATTTTCACCAAAAATAATATGGTTCAATTTACTGAATAGCTAATCTAAAATCATGAATCTTCAACCAAAAAACTGAATTTTTAATTAAGTAGTTCAACTTTCAATCAAGTAGTTGAATTTTCAACCCAACAGTTGAATATTTGAGCAAGAAGATTGATTTTCTACCAAAAAAGGCGAAGTTTTATTCAAATACATTAAGTTTCAGCCAAAGGGATGAAAGTGCAAGTAAGAATATTAATTTTCTATTTAAGAAAAAAAAAAAATTGCAACCAAATAAATGAATGTTCAACTATGAAAGCAAATTTTCACCGAAAATGAAATGGTTTTATTTGCAGTTAAAAGATATTAATTTTTAACAACAACAAAAAATAATTTTAAAGAAAATAGTTCAATTTTCAACCTTACCATTTCCAACTAAAATCAAAAATGTTCAATTTAAAAAACTGAATTTTTTAGAATAAAACACAAATTTTAACAATAAGGTTGAATTTTCGGCCCAGCAAGACTATTTTCTAACAAAACAGTTGGATTTTCAACCCAAAATGACTTGAAGAAAATTGTTGAATTTTTAACCAAAATCATGAATTTCCCATGAAGAATAGTTTTTTTGTGGAGGCGGTGGAAATTCATTGATACACTGAGTGTGGGACTCATCCAGAAAAATTGCAATATCCACTAAAACCATCTCCTCGTGCGTGTACGGAAGGGCCTATGCGCCACCTTCAGGCACGTACGCATGTATGCACTGACTTGCGTGAATTACGGTAACGACGGTATAGCATACAGGTTGCATTGCCTTCCTCGAAACGTCAGTTCAAACTAAAAGAGGGAGACTAAAGAAAAATTGTTGTCGGAAATAGGGAGAAGTGATTTTGAGGTGAGGCTGCAATACTTATTTAATATTTATTATTAAAAACGTTAGTAAGTAACATAACTATAAGGAGAAGGTTATGGGTTATTATTTTGTCAAAAATAACTTGCAGGAATTTAAATTTTTCAAAAACCTGTTTTTATCAATTTTAATTGAAATCTTAGACAATTCAAATGTTGTAAAGTCTGATTCGAGAATTAAAAATTGGAAATAGATGCCGCTAGGTAGAGATGCCGCAGTTGTGACTTGCCGCAGAGAGACTTGCCGCATGTGAGATGGTATGTCCCCTCCCAGAACACTCTTTTTTCTATGATCATGCAATAAATATGCATTCATTCCTCTCTCAGATGAAGCGGAAACACCTTCTGTCGAAAAATGCTACAGCTACTGCTTTTCTGTAATAGCTCGAGGTATTTCTGACTAGTGCAACCTAGCGACTCGCTTGGAAAATCTGAGCAGGTGTATGGAAGAATCTGGTGCAAAGGTTGATGAAACAGTGGCCTCGTCTCTGCTAAAAAAAAAGATGGAAAGAGAAGATGGAAAGACTGCGAAATTATCAGAATTATCAGGAGACCTTTTAAAAATGCAGACTAGCTTCCATCTGAGCCAGAGGAAAATAATCGGAATGGCTGCAGCCATTCGTGTGGATTCTAAACATTTTGAGGTGGTTTATTTACAGAAAAATCTATCGGCTAAAAACCATTGCGTAGATGAATTTTTTGGATTCAAGGAGTTTGATTTCGTCAATGTCAAAGCCGATGAGGTTTCCGAAGCCGTCCAAGCAGTAGCTTATTGCACTAACCTGGAAGGCTTGATCGGACACATTAAGGCGAAAAGAAAATTATCTGAATGTCATTTGAAGTTTGGAATTGATGGTGAAGGAGGGTTTTTGAAATTGTGTCTGTCAATACAATCGAGTGAAAAAAAGGAAGAAGTCAATGGGTATCGTCAAAGGTATGAGCAAGGAATTCCTGCTAAGCGTTCTAAAGATTCTGGCGTCAACAAATTGCTCGTACTCGCCCTTGCACAGTGTGCCCAGGAAAACTACGAAAACGTGTCGCAGTTCCAGTCCCTAATAAATATTAATAATTTTGAAGGGACTATTGCCACTGACTTTAAACTCGCAAACATTATGGTGGGTATCATGTCTCGCAGCAGCTCTCAGCCGTGTACGTGGCGTTATGCGAAGAAAGGAAAACTGCAAGATCGTAGAATGTATAGAACATTAGGCAATATAATGTAAAATTATCTCAGTTGGCGTGAAGCAGTTTCTGTAAAATCACAGGTCAAACATTATAAGAATTGTATCCATCCTCCTCTTTGTATTGCTCGTGAAGACGAAACACTTCTTTAGCTGATCCCTCCAACTGAACTACATCTGATGCTGGGTGTGGTAACACCATATTTACGAATTGCTGGCTGAATTCGAAGATGATGCTACTCGGGGGTTAGAATCATGCAACGTTCAGCGAGAATTAACGCATGGAGGTCCCGGTTTCAAAGGGAATTCATGTAAAAAATTACTTTATTTATGGAAGCGTTTCAGTTCTCGTAAGATTTTCAGCACTTGTAGCCCTTTTCTGGATGATCGTGGGGCATCCCAGAAGTATATTCAGAAAAAGTCGGCATATGGAAGCCCTTTTGGGTTGGAGTCAGTCAAAGCACACCGTTTTTCAGATTAATAAAGCAACAAAGATTGAGGTTATAATACTCAGCGAACTCAGACTGAACAAACGTATATTCATTCCTTTTAGACTCTTGCTAATCAGATCGAAATTTTAGAGAATATTCGCTCACGTTTCACATTAAATATGACATTTTTTAAATTATTTCACTTTATACTCTGTAAGAAACAGGATTCCGATTTTGACTGCTGACCTAACCTAACTTTTTACATGGATTGGAAAATATATAGGATTGATTTTAAGTAAAAATCATATATTATTTTTATTTTCAACTGTAATGATACTAAACAATCAAATATATTTTGAAATTACATAAACAACTGCATACAGTGGTAATTTGATTTGAAATAACTACTCTCTTGAAAATCCTGGAGATGTTGACCGTGGTGATGTTGTTCCTGTTGATGATGATCCTGATCATAGTGATAATAATCATGGTGTAGATGATACCGGCGATCATGATGTCGGTGATGTTGATTCCAGTTCTGGAGCTAATTATTAATCTGATGTAAATTCCGAAGATGAGTCTGATGATCCCGATGGAAATGCTGATTATGATCTATACAAGAGTGAGGATGAGGCTGACGAAATATTATTTGCAATCAGGGTCCGCAGCGTATCTTCAATGAAGACAAGTATTTCTAAGAAGAGTATGGTGTTATTTAGTCACGCAGATAGAAATTGGATGGTAACTTCGTGCCTTATGGAACTGCAAAAACTGATGGGGATCAGCCTTTAAAATTAAAGCCTGATGAAGTTTTCACATTCCCTTAAACAAATTCTTATAGAAATGGACGTTGAGTGGTTCTTTCAGATGTATTGTGGACTTTAACAAATACTTTCTGAAGGCGTTTTAGCTTCTTACGCAGACTCGCTTCAATTCCCCAATCATCCGTATAGGCTTAGAAGACCAAAATCTGTACTTTTGAAGGGCCATTACGACCAAGTAAACATGTGCGATACTGCCGGATCTAATGTCAGTGGAAAACACAAAGGGCACTTTGGGTATGTATAAGCTGCCCCCGGCCGAATCTGTTCGACATTTTCGCTCTGAGTCCCAAAGATAACACAGGCCTACAAAATTCGATGAAATACCACACCCCTAGACCGGACCTAGTGTACCCGAAGAAATTTGAATTTGTGAATGCCACACGTGTAAAGTGTCATCTGGACGTATCACATGATAAAATAGACTTTACACGTAAAAGATCAAGTGATAGTTTATTGTTTTTCTCATGTATTTCAGTATCATCTTAAACTTGAAGTTTCTAAAATTCAAAGAACGATATATCGGCTTGTAAAGATCCGTTTAAAAAAAGTGGGTAGTGGTTTTTAAAGTAGAAGATAGTAGCTTTCTGATGCCGTGCTCAGATTTGCAATACAGTAAAAATTCTCAATGTGAGCGAAGCTGAAAAATAGCAAAAAATCGTGTTTTTTTGCACTTTCAGGTTAGGATATCTCGGAAACCTGGGGTGATGGAGCAATTCTGAGTTCAGATTCGGATTCAGTGCATCAAATTTCTTCAGGTACACTAGGTCCAGTATGTGGGTGTGAAAATGTGTTGGCCTGTGTTATAGTACCTTTAATTCGTCCAATATTCTCATCTAATGTTCTTTGATGTTTCATCTATTTTGTCTGCTGAACGTGTTCCTATGATATTCTCTTGTTTTTTCTAGCTCCTCAGACTGTTCCTCACTGAACAAGATTTTGGTGTTGAAACTGTTCCGGATTCGTCACATTTCTTTTCATACCCTCATTTTCTGTTTGCGCGTGTGGCCTTGACCGACCCCGAAATAGCCAGACAGTCCTTGAGCCTCAACTCGTCTGCCAATGAGCGCTTGCCACGGCATTAAGTTACGTGAGGAGTTGCGGAGGCGACCTTCGTTTTCTCTACTCGCTCCTTCGGTTACGTATTTTGGGCATTCTCTTTCCGATCTTGACGAAAACCTTTCCCTATACTGTGAGGAAACAGTAAAAAAAACGAAAGGTGAACAAAGGAAAATCGGGCTCGGGGCAACAAAGTCAGATGAGAAAACAAATGAGGTGAGTTTCTGAAATCTGAACAAGGAAAAAACAAGAGAAGATCTGAGGAAGAACTTCTATGCTAAAACGAATGACTGAAGCTTCTCTAATCTGAACTACAAAACGAGTGGAAGTGAAAAAATGTCGCAGCATGTGAAAATCGAAAAGACAGTGCCCAAAATATTTAACCGAAGGAGCGAGAAGAGAGAACGAAGGTCGCCTCCGCAACTATTCACGCCACTTCATGCCGTGGCAAGCGCTCATTGGCAGGCGAGTTAAGGCTCAAGGACTATCTGGCTATTTCGGGTTTGGTCAAGGCCATACATCAGATGAGAATATTGGACGAATTGAAGGTACGATTATCTTTGGGACAATTTTTGTCTGATTTTCCAGCATTTCGAGTGTTTCATGTTTAAAGCCAGCGTAAATTTGCAGATACCTGATTATACATCAGCGGACGTGCATTTAACGGGGTACGATGGAGATTTCAAATTTTGTAAATCATGAGCAGCCCCTGTGATTGATCTCAAACTTTTCTCAAAACATCCCTCCACTGGGAACCATAACATATTTTTCCCCCATTGAAATCGGTCCAGCCGTTTACGAGAAAAAGATGTTATTCGATTTTTTTACTCAACCCCATAACTTCCATAAAAATAATTTCTCAGATATAATCTTCTGGAAAATTGAACCTATGCCCTTTGGGAGTATCTATTCGATGATAGAAGACATGTCCCCAGCTTTTAGTTTCCGAACTAAATTCATCAACTTGACTGCGATCGTACGGGATTTTACTGCCGGAAAGTACGGCATGCAATTTCTATCCTTAATGTATTATCAGTATTACTTGAACGAATTCTGCATGACTAACTAACAAACTTTCTACTTACTAACAAATTACTAGGGCATATGCAATCGGGCTTTAGAGCCAAAAATAGTACATTCTCGGCGTCCCTTAAAATGACTACCGATGTTGAGCCGGCGATCGATAAAAGGGAGATTACGGTTGTGCTACTATTTGATTTCGCTAAGTCGTTTGACACCGTGATTAACGTTGACAGGTATGAATTGGTGAAAGTTAAGAGTGGGATCCCGCAGAAGACCACACTTGCGCCAACGTTTTTTAACTTCAATACCTCTGAACTTAGAGGTGATATAAAACTTTGCAAGTACCTTCCATACGCGTATTACTTTAAACTGCAACTTTCCGGACCTTCTTCAGAATTAAACAGTCTTATCAGGCAGATACAAGAGGACATTGATCGGATCGTGCTTTGAGTTGAGAATAATTTCTTTGCTTTAACTTCAGCTAAAACTAACACTATTATTAGAGGTTCTTCAGAATCAGTAAATGATTAGCATATTTATTCAACCGTACACTGTTTTGGAAAGAGCACGTAATGGGTATTTCTAGGAACACATAAAGAATCCTACATATTACTATATACCGGGAGAGAGCTGGGCTCTTTACCGTGGCTAACAGAAGGCAATTTTCTATATGTAATTTGCTCTTCACAATACCTGGAATTGAAGCTCCTCAGTATTTACTTGAATATTTTACTTTTGTTGATAAAAATCATCCCAATCAATCCAGACCCAGGGAAAGGAACTTGTAACTTTAAAAATGCCAAAGCACAGAAAATGTAAACTCTAAAGATAGTTTATGTTAAGAATGGCACGTCACTGGATTAAAATAGCACTAACTATCAGGGAAGCACCCTCTCATATCCAAATACATATATCCAGTTACTGTGCTAGGTAATTTCGGAGATCCGAAAACGAATGATAACGGGACAGATTGTTTAGCTTATGTTTCGAAATTGGCTTGTTTATTACAAATGCTTCGTTTAGACATAAAATGATCCACGTGTACAAATGTTCCAGTGGCGATAGCCATATTATGATTGATTTTGTTGTTGCGGATAAGAGACTGAGAGGCCCAGTAAGAGATACAAGGGTTATGAGAGGATCAGAATGTGGAACTGTCATTACCTCTTAATTTCAAACAATAGCTTAGGTCAAGGAAGAAGAAGAAAGAGGGCTACAAAGACAAATAGACGGGAATCAGGATGAGGAATTTACGTGAACCAGAAGTGCAAACAGAATTTACAGATAAAATCAATCAATAAAGATAGGAAGGGCGGATGTAAAATGCTTCAGGAAATCATTGTTAGGAGTAAAACTGAAGTATGTGTCAGTGCGGTTGTAGGGAAAATGTCTAGAGATGCTTGGTGGAATGATAAAACCCGGGTAGCCGTTAACGAAAAGAGATAAGCGTATCTAATAGCGAATTCGGTTATCTGCACTTGTGCACTCCAAAAGTACTCCGACCTGCTTCGAAGTAGGTAAAAGTGAGAAGTAAGAAGGAGCAGGTCGGAGTTCTTTTGGAGTACACCAGTGCAGATAGCCGAATTCGCTATAAAAAAGTTGAATATTACAGGTCTTGGGTATGACGAGATAATTAGACTAGAAACTGATTATAAGGACAAGAACAGAAAAGTAATAATACTAGTTAAAGAAAGCAAGAGAGTAGAAATTTCCCAAGTGAACCTACGATTTTTGACGTTGAAAGGAAATTTAAAACTAAGTATTGGAAAATAATCTACTCATTGATATTAAGTCTCGTTATAAAATGTTTTCAAAAAATTTATTTGTTTATTTACAATGTGCGATTGAACATTTCTGCGTCGTATGATTAACAAATTATTCTTTCGTAAACTATTTATGAGAAATTGATGACAATCCGCGAGGCACGGAATTTCTCGCCTAGATACTGTTCATAAGAGTTATGGTAATATCAGAAATTGTTATTTTACATCTAAGACATACGGCATACAATGAATTCCACCTTAAATATACACACATTGCATGCTTGACTATGAGCATTTATACAAGTCCGAACCTATCAACTATTTGGCGACGGAGATTAGCGCTGAAAAGTGGCAGTTGGTCGGTTGCACACAATTCCGATAGCGTTGAAGATAAAATTATTATAGTTAAAAAACCAAAAAGGAAACTTTTATGATCATCTGTTTTCAAAAAAATGAAAATACCAATACAAATTTTGACAACAGTCCTATCACTTTGTACCATCGGGAAAATGAGGAGAAAATTTGGACTGTTTCGCCGAATGGCATCGATAGCCAAAAAGTTAAGGAAAGAATCAAGGTATGGATCTTGACCAAAGAAAAAGCTGGGCGTAATCTTTCGAACACTGCTGTAAGTATTGATCGTCAAAGACGTGAAACGTACTCAAGAGCAAAAAAGGTTACTTCTCTTCAGTCTCTTCGATTTGCGTAAACTTTTCAAAGAAACGCTTCTTGAAATATAGATATCTTTGCTAAAATTCAAGCACTTGAGGCCACGAGAATGTAATTTGGCTGGTAAAAGCGGTACTCACAAAATGTGCGTGTGTAAAATCCGTCAAAATATGACATTAGAAATACACGGCCTAATGAAAGAACTAAAAATAAATGGAGATAACTTTACCGATACATGTTACATACACATACATATACAAATATTCAGTTCGGAAAAATGCATCGCTTTTTTTCTACTTGTAAAACTTGTCCCGAAAACTGTGTTTGTTGTTGAAAAATTGAAAATTTTTCTCGAAGAAAATTATGTGGCGAAACTGAAATTCTGCCAGTGGCCCAGCATCGACAGGAATTTTATCATAAACTTATTGAAAAATATGTCTCCTTCATTTACATTCTTCATACATTTTTTTCAAGATTCCCTTTTTGGATTACAGGTGCAGAAAATTACACGCTTCATAAATTCGATACCGGCCCATCATTGTACAATTATTCAGGCCACTCTCCATCCGTATATAAGATTATTGCCCAAATGGAAAACAAAAGCACGACAGTGTTTTTGTCATTAATTCTGAAAAATGAACTTACGATACGAGTCCGGTTTGTTTAATTCGAGAGTTATTGAGAACTTGAAAAGAAATTTGGGGATAAAATATCCAGAAAATTTTTTACTCTGACGATGGGGCTGCATCGAGGTATAAAAATAAATTTAATTTCATTAATCTTACGAAAGATGAAGAAGATTTTGGGATTAGCGTTCAGCAAAAAATTTTTGCGAACTCTCACGGTCAGGGGGCTTGTGACGGTTTGGAGCGAGTGAAAAAAGATAAGCTTATCGAGGTAGTATGCAAAGAGATGATTCTAAACACAGCATTACGCCTCGCAATATTTTTTAGTGGGCGGTAAATCATTTTCGAAAGATTAAGTTCAATTTTGATACTTAAAATTAACATGAAGTACATGAAATTTCATAATTCTTATGAACAGTACCTAGGCAAAATATTCCGTGCCCTCATGGAATGCTGAGATGCCCTTATAGCGCGTGCCTCTCGAGCTGTTACCGCAGCACTCAGCGTTAAATAATATTATTTTTCATTAACCCAAAGAGGGGGCAGAAAAAAGTTGAAATGGTTTCTGAATCTTAAACGCTCAGACTTCCCACTGCTTGATAAAAAGTTCAAATTCCGTCTGTAGAAAAAGGGCAAATGCGGCAATTTTCTATTTAAAAAATGATATTAATCAACAACAAGAACAAATTGCACGATACTGAGAATTTTATTGTACATTGAATCCGTTTTTCACCACCCCCTAAAATTTTCATTAATTTTTCGTAAATAGTTTACTAAAGAATAATTTGTTGAACAAACATTGCAAACGTAGGCTCACTTGTGAAATTTCTGCTCAAAGATAAAATCAAACCACAAGAAGAAAAGAAAATGCGAAAAGCTTTCGAAGGAAATAAAAAATTATTTGTTTGGCAATCTCTTAAGGATAACATGAAAGGATGTAGTGTTAGGCAAAATTAGGAATAGGAAGAGTGAAATAGTATGAGATACGGACGACGGAAAATACTGTTTTAGGGACAATAACAAGTTATTATATAGAGGTGAAGCTATGGAGCAGCACAGCCGTCACATAGAAGACGATCAGTCGGAAAACGCGGTTGAAAGAATTTGTGTCACTGATATTAAATATTCAATTAAGAATGTAAAGAATCGCAAGGCTGCTAATGTGGATGTTTTTTACGCTAAAATGCTTAAATCCAGTGGCGAATATATACCGCATAGGCTGTACCAGTTGATAAATTGATGCATCGAGATGGGGGAAGTTCCAGAATACTGAAAAGAACGACTATCTTGCCAATATACAAAGGAAAAGCAAATAAAAACGAAGGCAATAATTACAGGTGTATCAGCTAAGTAAGTGCCATAAGCAAAATATATTCCAAAATACTTATTCATATTGTAATAAAATTAGGAGAAGAAAAGATCAGGGAAGTCCAATGTAGATTTTTGGCAGAAAGATCATGTACGGATCAGATATTTAGCTTGAGACAGATCACAGAACAAAGTTTGAACGTTGTTTTGGTTTTGAAAAGACAAAATTTGACAAGAAATATATAAAATTCTAATTTTGAAACATACAATGTGAGATACACAAAAAGATCCAATGATAATCTAGGTATATTTTTTCTAAGAGTTAATACAAGTAGGCATACAATTAATAAAACAGTCACAAAAAGAAAGCCAAATACAAGGAATACATATCCGAGCGCTTAGATGCGAGTTCCAAAAGCTATCGCATTGATGAAAGGATAAAGCTTTAAAAACCATAACACATTGACTTTTTATTGTGATTGCCAGTTGCATATGAGATCTCAATCCAACTTTAGAGCACAAACAATATTATGTATTATTTTTATATTTTCTCATTTGAAAAAATGGTGTAGATAATTGTGTCTTACACGAGGTTCTAGTTGTTCTATTCTAAAATTCTTCATGATCGTGCGGCGGATACCTACTAGAGCATCTGTTATTTCATCTCGGGTCAACCGAGCAATCCTGCCACTATCCATGTTTATTTTCATCCGTTTTACACCGCTATCAAAATGTTTATAAATTCCAGCAAGAACATCAAAACTCTCCAATATTGCAAATACGTCCCCATCAGATGTTGATAATACAATTTTTTCTTTAGTTGGTATACGCACATAGACATTTTGTGCTGTTTTTATATTGAGTAGTTTATCTGCCGGAAAAGTGTATCTTCGAAGCTCGAATGTCCGGTCAGTTATCTGAAGAGGAAACAGCCGAATTAATGCAAGTTGTTCAATTCCACATCCAAGTCCGTTAGAAGAGGGGAGCTTTATAAGAAGAGTCGTGAACCCGGAACGAGGTTGAAGCCTTGCAGGAGGAGACCCGGACCTGGCATGAAACGAAGGCTCAGCAGGAGATAGGGACCTTCTAGGTGAATTATTTCTTTCAGAAGAATGCGAACGTCCGCCACGAGGAGCAATAGGAATTGGGTCGTCATCAGGGAAGAGATCAAACCCTGAACTTGACCCTGGAGCAAAATAGAAAGGATTTAATTTTTGAAGGTAAGTTGGTATTTCCACCCAGTAGAAATCGATCCAATTTCCCTATTTTGACTAGGAACTTTTAAACTTAAAGCACTGTTATGATTTTCTATTCTTTGTGACTGGAAAAACTATCTACTGTCGGCGAAAAAAATCGAGTCCTTTGGCTTTGACGTTAAGAAAGTAAGTAAAAGAAATGGTAGCTTAAAGAGTGAATGATCATTTTAAAGCTCAAAGTATTGTATATTAATGAGCTTGAAATCAATATTCCAGAAAAGATTGTATTTCTTATAGACCTAAAAATCTTACAAATAATATAACCTCAATTTCATTTCACATGTTAGTATAGGTCTCCACCTAATTGCAAAGATTGGGATTGTATCCGCGATAGGGTTATGCAAAACATTTTTTAGGTTCAACTTGTTTTAGTGGATTTATACATCGTTGTGCTAAGTTTATGAATATCATTTTTTGTTTGCCGATTTCCCAGAAGTTAATCTCTGATATAATGTCAGATGTATACCTGGTACACCTTTTTTATTCTTGAAAGAATTCTTCTAATTCTTTGGAAATCTTTATAATTTAAAAATTCTTTATATGCTTTGGAATTCTTTAGAATAATTGGAACTTTTTCAAGAATTATTCGGAATTCTTTGTATTTCTTTGAATTCTTCTGAAATTTTTGAAGTCGTGGAATTCTTTGAAATCTTGGGAATTCTTTCAATTATTTGGATTTCTTTTAAATCTTTGGAATCCTTTTAATTCTTTGGAATTTCTTCTGATTCTGTAAAGATGTCTTTGAATCTTCAAAGAATTCTTGGGATTCTTCTTTATTTCTTCGAATTCTTTGTAATTTCTTGAATTCTGTGGAATGAATTGAATCCTGCGGAATTATGTCGAATTCGTTGAAATCTTTGAACTCTTCTAATTATGTCAAGAATTCTTTGAAATTATTTGAATTCATGGGAATTCTTTAAAATAATTGTAACTTTTACCGGAATTCTTTAGAATTCTTCGCATTCTCTGCAATTCAGTAGAATTCTTTTAAGAACATTCAGCTTGATGTTTTGGAAGTATTTTCAATTCTTTGAATTCACTTCAGTTCACTCAAAAAGGCATAAGGTAAACTTGACTAATCTTATATAATGTTTGCACCTCCGTAATGAGCTAATTAAATGAATTAAGTTTCGCAACATTTCTAGAGTTTTGAAAGTTCAAATAAGAGCATTAGCACATCAGAACTAGATCTTTCGATTGGCGGAAGCGAGCAAAATGATCCCATGGATGATAGATATCTGACAGAGAACATTCAATTTCGCCGCACCTCTCATTATTAACCGACGCTGAAATGCCGGAATTATCTGAAAGAGAGACGTCATACCCCTCAGATTCAGGAACTGGGTAATTTACTCATGAGAGTCTTCACTCTATTTTCCAACTGAAACTCAACCTCAACCGTTAACCAACCCGACCATAATAGCGATTCTACGAGCTTAGCGTCCGCGTTATCTCTAGACTCAACAATATCCGCTGTGTCGATAGCTTCGTTATACTCTATTTAAATTGCCTGAGACTATGATTTACGAGCCAATTTACGAGAATGCGGTAGTCTGTGGCAGTACAGCTCTATTTCTTATTCTAAAACTGTACATTGCAAATCGATTAAAAGAAAGGACATTGGCGCAAATGTTGAGTACTGTCCATTATCTTTCGCCTGAAACCAGCCCTATCCCTAAAACAAATAATATGCTTTTGAACTCTTGGGGTTATGTTCTGAAATATTACATGTTCAAAAATGGACTACTTAGAGTAGTTCTGATGTTAAGGAAATGTTTTTAATGTACTCCATTGAATCTGTGCTCCAGGTACCCAAGAAGCTTCAAATTCGTAGCTGTTTTGTATCACTGTAATCGCAAAATTAAGAAACCCGAGATGAGCTCTTATTTAGAACCATTCACAACATTTCTGCTGCACCTTTACGCAAATGTGGTCGATTGGTGTCATCCAATATTAGGTTGTACAACCCTATTATTTAAATACACGTCTTCGCGATGAGATTGAAGAGTTGTTAGGTACCATCAAACCACCGGATAATGTACATGCCAGGTGCATGGTTCCACCTACCACAATTGCTTCTTCCGAGGGAACTGAATATGGACTTGACCAACTTCAATTGATTCGGCTCATTCCCTATAAAAATCCGCACCGGCTATTTGAACTTCGAAGATACACTTTTCCCACGGATAAACCAATTCGGATAACCATAAAACGAAGACTATATGTGCCCCCGCCAAGTCAAGAACAAACTGTATTATCAACATCCGATGGTGACGTCTTCGCAATATTGGAGAGTAGTAGATTTCTTGCTGCAATATATGCATGTAATCCTCACCGTCACGCTATGGGACGGGTGAAAATAAACATGGAAAGCGGCATGATTACCGAACTAACGCCAGCTGAAATACAGGAAATTCCAGTAGGCCCCACGCGTCAGATTCTGCTGAGTTTTAGAGTGGAGCGTGTAAACCTCAATCGTCTACACCATTAGTTCGGTTGCGAAAAATGTAAAATTAAAATATAAAATTGTTTGTGATCCGAAGTCGACTTAAAATGTTACAAGTGACTCGTAATTACAAATCATAATAAAAACAATGTATTATGATTATCAAAGCTTCACTACTTGTACATTTCCCATATTTTTGCACAGGCCTTTTGTTATTCTTAATAGCACTTTTCACGGTTAAAACGAAAACTACGTTTGTCATCAAACAATTGCCAGTAACAAATATTCAGATCTTTTTTGGCTGAATAACTTTTGTCTGTTTTTTCTATCTTGCATAGTTTTACCGAAAAGCGGAATTTATGATTTTTAATCTTATTTTTCCATGATTAAAACCACAACTATGCCTTTTATAAAAAAAAGACTCAAGAAAATTTTGAAATCTTTTGAAGCTTAAAAATTGTGTTATTTAACGCTTTTTTCGTATCTGCAATAGTTTCAGTAGAAAATAGAATTTCTAATAACATTTTTTACGATTAAACCAAAAACTATGCGTTTTATGAGTGAATGGTCTAAAAAAACTGTAAAAATTCTTTTGAGATAACAATTGATTGACTCCAATTGTCTCAAACAAAAATATGTTCATTATTTCATTTCGTTTGGTAACATTTTATCATACCTTGCATAGTTTCACCGAAAAATGGTCTTTTTTATTTTGAATAACATTTTTCATGATTTGAACAAAAACTATACGTCTTAGATATTTTAAGGTGAACAAGTCTAATGTTTAACGATAGTTTTTGCCTCCTTTATAGCTGGAAAATGGAGATATTGATTTTTAGAAAGCGTTTTCGATGGATAAAATCAGAACTGTTGGTCGCAAAACATCCATGTAGTTTAGGTACAAGTAAAAATTATTTAACAAATTTATTATGAAACAAATACTTTTCCCCATAATAGCCTTATCCACAATAGACCTATTCACAAGGCTAATATGGGATAGATTTTATGTCTACAGGATTCTAACAACAAATTTTTTTGTCACAGAAAGACAGAAGACACCTTTAAAAAAGATGTCCACAACATTTGTAAATGGTTGAAAAAATTTCAGTTATTTCAAGCGAAGAGCTATTCGAAAAAATCGCTTTGTTATTCCCAAAATGGCCTACGTGGAGGTAACCAAATTTCTTTCCTTGAACTTATTGATGAAAATTAAATATCTAAGAAGCATTAGCTTCAGGCGTATGAATTACGAGAGTATGATTAGGATAGCATCTCTATACTTTACTGAAATGTCAGAATATTCATTAGATGAATTTTTAATCAAATTCTTGATTAACGTATTGTCAGTTTTTCCCCTAATTGGAAAAAATGAGGATAACTTATAGTCTGGTCTTCACCTTGACGATCATCCTTAATTCTATTGGTAAATATTATACTATAATATATCATTATTTATTATTTTTATAACATTTATAGGTCAATGTATAATCTTTCTTAAGGCTTCAGTCTTTGTACTTCACCCACATTTTTGCACAAGCTTCTTAAAGTCAAATGTCAAATCATTGATAACTGTAACTTAATGATCTTGAATTCTGTTTTGTTATATCTTCTTCGCGAATAAATTCTCAAGACATGGCTCTCGCTTCGCATTGGATTAAAGTTTATCCGAAACAAAAAATATTCTATATTATGTCGAGCTCTATTATATTAAATGTGTATTATGAATATTTGTGTATCTTTCTGGACAATTGCTGTAGCCAAAAATTTTTCCCGTTAAACAGTTTATTTTGTCTTCTGTCCTTTGCCTAATAATAGAAATTTGTTATTTTTAATGGTATTTTCCATAACTAAGACGAAAACTACATATCACATCAATAAATGGCAAATAAAAAATTGGTAGATCTTTTTTCATGAACAATTTCTAATTGCACATTTTTTCCTTATCTTATATAGTTCGACCAGAAAGCCGAATTTATGATTTTCCATAAGATTTTTGACGATTAAAACAAAAGCTATGCGTCTTATAAAGAATGTAAAAATAGCATAGGACAATAAGGCAAGAAATAAGTCTTGTTTTCATCAGAATGGTTTGAAATCATCCTAACAGTGATAACAAATTAGGTCACCTTATTGTTCGATAACATTCATTATTCTTATAAACCAATTTTATGAAAAAATGCACTATTCGACCACTTATTTATAGAAACACATTCTATTTTCATTAAAAGGACTTTAAGTGGGCTTGAAAGTGTTATGTTGGGAAAAAAAGTAATCCATGCAACAATGTTCTATCGGGTCAAACAAATTGTATTAACGTATACGCTGTGCGAATATGAATATATGTTTATAAATTTGGTTGAAATCATTAACAAATATTTCGCAATTTGGAATTCGTTCACAACGCTAATGAATTTTATCGATCAATAAAGATACCTGATTTTTCACCACTCTTAGGACAATTTCAAACCATTCTGATAAAAAGACGGTTTATTCCTTACTATAAATGTCTAAAGTTTACATTTGCTTACATATATAATTTTTTTATACAATTAACAAGTAATGATTGGTTACGATATTTTTTATTTAGCACTACTAATGGTGGAATACAAAATACATTTTTCAAAAAGAATTTTTGACACACACACCCATATTTTTTAAAAACCTAATTTTTTTTATTCTTGAGGTCGGATTATGTCAAGATATATCAAAGATGAAAATCGCACATTTTTATTGTTACAAATGTGTACATCATCTTATTTTTATTATTTAGTTGAGAATCGTAGAGTTTTTCATCTAAGTTTTTTGAGTATTGCTTAAGGTCTTTTAATGCGAATTATGTGAGAATTAAAATTTTTTCTCTCAAACAGGTTGAAAGATATGAAAATTCCGTCTAAAAGAAGCTCGAATGAATGAACTTTGTAAATTATTTGAAAAGATATTTTAAGAAAAGTGTAAATTTTAAGATTTTCCTAAATCTTAATTTCATCAAATGAATATATATTTTAAATAAATTTGACAGAAATCTTAGGACTACTCGTTTCCTATATTTTACAAACATATTTCATACAGCAGAAAAATATTCAAAATTTGATTTAATTTTTTATTAACTGTCAGATAAAAAGTTGTTTTGAAACGAAAGAATCGCTCTCTTGTTTTTTTTTTTTTTTTCAATCACACGGAGAAAAATGGCTAGTCAGCCTGAATTTAAATTAATAAATGAAACCTGAAAAACATGAAAATTCATATAAAATCCATCAAGTCTAAAAGCATCTTCATTATTTTTGAAGAGTAAGATGTCTGAGACATGATTGCATATGTACAAAAACTTTGTCAACATATTACTTTCAGCACGAGAGGCTAAGGAAACGGCGTTAAGAATACGTACGGACTGATGAGTGACGCCTTTCTCCTTAATCCCTCGGTAGTATCCAATTTGACATTTAAAATCAAAATGAAAACGACTTAACCTACTCTCGATTATATTCTCTACATTTCATCTCTCTACACACATGCTCGAAATATCAAGAAAATAATTTTAACTAATTAAAAATGTTGTGTAACACGGAAAACGTGACGTTGAACGTAAGTCGATCCGAACATGCTTCGCGGTTATAGGATTCTTTCTTGCACGCACCGTACTTGACAAAGCATGCTCTCGTACAGCAAGACCATTATCATTAGAAAATTTTTTCAAATTTCTGTATCTTCTAATTTCCAATTTATGTAGAGAAAAAAAATTTTGCTCACAAATTTGTAAATCCGCAAAATACTATTTCACGTCTTGACGGGACATATTCTCAACATTTTCTGATGTGGAATTTTTCGCGCATTTTGCATAATCATTTTTCAGTTCCAGAATTCGACGGTGTAAAAGTAAATGACTGCCAGTTTCAAGATCTTGCTTTTTTCTTTTAACTCCATAAAACTGTTTCTGTAAGCATTAAGCATTAATAATGAAAGATTTAATTCGAAAAAGATTGTATTTATAGTTACGGCGAATTTCCAGAATATTTGAATATATAGGAAATACCTATGCGAAATCGCAGTATCTTTCGGAATCCGTTTATTGTATAATTTAATTCAACAATCTTTAGCATCATGAGCGAAAATTTTTTCGACTTCTTTAGCATCCAAAAGATCTAATTCATTTTTGTCTATATAAGAAACATTTCAGTGTTCATACACGCCAGAAACAAAATAAAACGTAAAAAATATTTAATCGCAATGAACAACAAAAAAAAAAACGAAAAATAGATTTACCATCGATTGCTTGAAATTTTCTAACGGCTCCTCATCCGATTCATCGTCGGATAAGTTATTCTTTGTCTAAGAATAAAATTCAATTGATTAATTAGTTCATTAATCTCTTTAATTTTATTAGTATTTTTAAATGAATTATCAAATTCTGTCTTCTACGTAGCTTAGTTCTTTACAAGAGCCACATTGCGAATTTATGAAATTATTGTAAATCACTTCATTCTCGAGTTTGTTGCCATCAGCTCTTTTTGCATAGTACTGATCCTGCTCTGATAATTTATATTCTTGCGTAAAACTTTATGGAACCGAGCGAGAAAATTAATATTTTCCATTTGAAAATTCAACTGTTTGATAGAAAATTGGTATTTTTGGCTAAAAAATTCGACAATTTGTGTGAAATTTGTTTGTTTTTTCTTGACTAAAAAATCCTTCTTGGTTGAAAATTCAACTATTTTACTTAAAATTTATGTATTTTTTTTTCAAGTTTGTCCTTTGTGGTAGAAAATAATTCTTCTTGGTTGACGATTCATCTCGTTTGTTAAAAAATCAACTATTTGGTTAAAAAGTCATTTATTTTGTTGAAATTGCAGTTGTTTTTGCACTGATTAAGTTCCTGCTGGACTTTCCCCTAAATTGTAATGAGTTCGGATTTATTATTATTATTTTTATTGTTGTTTTCTTACATGAGATCTTCTAATTAACAACCCCTCATAAAAAAATAAGATCGTATTACGTGACCAGTGGAGAACCCCTTACTAGCAAAAAAAAAACCATAAGATTCAATTACCTATAGGCATCACAAAGTCAAATCAAAATTTAGTCGAACAAAATGACATGCCTATTATTTTTAATCTTTTATTTTTCTCATGTCACCTTTACTTTATTTTTTTTCGTCGTGTTATTATTAATCATTGAAAAAGCGTACAGTTTTATCACAAGAATCCATCATACAAATACGTGCGATAATTGAAACCTTGGAAGAGATAAATTTGGTCGATTGAAGATCCATTTTTCTGGAATCTTTGTTTAACCTGTAAACGTAATATGTTGATATAATATTTTAATCGACGCAATTTGTTCCACGGCGTACACGTATACAAGAAAGGAGAGCAGAACACCCATTTGAAACTTTATTGTTAAATAAATCATTTACTTAATTTCAAGACTGTAATTTAAGAGGCCAGTGAGATAGCGACTAGTGGCAATCCATGTTCCACGTTAATATTTCGGAGAGGGGGGTGGGGCGGGGCAATCAAAAAATAAAAATTGGCTACGTGAAATATGACGAGCCCGCTTTTATATCTATGGAAACATCTTGTTGGAAATTCATTTCCTCTCTTAATCAGTATAACTTACTATCATCTTCTGTCATCTACTCTATCAAAAAATGAGGATCACCGCCGGTACTCTATTCCTCGCTTTTGCCGCTTTCCTTAATTCCATTGGTAAATATATAACAATATAAAGTGATATTTAATACTTAAGAACGCCAGAAAAGAAACACGATTTTTTTTCTGGCAGAATCATTTAAGTATAAAATTAATATTATTGCAAAATATGTGTATATCATAATTTCTATCCTTTTCTTTGAAAGTTGAAGTTTTTTTACAAATTCAATAATTTGTTTGAAATATTCCATCTATTATGGCAGAAAAGTTTCTCTTGGTTGAAAATTCGTTTCTTTAGTTGAAATTGATCCATTATGTTGAAAATTATGTTATGTGTTGAAAAATCCTCATTGAAGATTAAATTTCTCTGTTTAGTATTATTTATGAATGTTCAACATTCAAGTTTCTGGTTGAAAATTGATCTTTTTTGTAGAAAACTTATTTTTGTTTGGGGTTAACGAAATGTTTTGAGATGACAGTTTTACTAATCCATTTTTCTTTGAAATAATTGATCCTTTTTAGTTCAAAATTCGTCTAGTTGGTTGAAAATGTATGTATCTTGTTAAAAATTTGTCTTGTAGTTTGAATGCACGTATCTTTTGCGAAGGGTTAACAATTCTTAAAGTCAGTTGTACACCTTTTGCGAAGTCACTGGTGTGAAGTCACTTGAATTCGATCGAAGTCACTGAAATCACTTGAAGTCAGTGCACAGTCCATCGATCCACTTGTGAACCACTTGATCTTTTGTTAAAAATTTCATATTGAAAATGCATAAATCTTATCTTTTCACAGAAATTTCGTCAAATTTGTCGCCTAAAACGAGGGACTTGCTGGCAAATTTTGGGAGGAGTGACGAACAAGCGATTCATCAAGTTAGCCCTGGTACAAATACAAATTTTTAAAAATGTTTTATTATTCAGTTGAGAATCGTAGAGAGGAGAATCTGATTACTTTACGTATCGTACATGTCACCATAAAAGTTTTTTTATTATTGCTCAAATTCTTTTAATGTTTATTATATGAGAAGCAACATTTTTTCTCGCAAACAGGTTGAAAGATATGAGAATTCCCTCTAAAAGAAGCCCAGAAGAGTGCATTTTGTAAATTATTTAAAAAGATATTTTTGAAAGAGTGCAAATTTGAAGGTTTTCCTAAAAATTAATTCCATCAAATGAATATATATTTCAAATAAATTTTATAGACATTTTATGATTATTTGTTTCATATATATTACAAAAATATTTCATACAGGAGAAAAATATATTTAAAATTTGATAAAATTTTTGATTAACACTCAGGGAAAGAGTTATCTTGAAACAAAAGCATCGCCCTCTTGCCTGTTTTTTAACCACACGAAGATGAAGGGCTATTTACTCTGAATATCCCGAGTGTCAGACTGACTCTATTTGACCTTTAACTGTGGGACAGCCCTCTAGATGGTGTGGCGTACAAGACAAGAAACGGAAATTTAAATTATTAAATGAAACCTGAAAAATATGAAAATTGATATAAAATCATTCAAGTCTAAAAGCATCTTTATAATTTTTGAAGATTAAGATTAACTCGATTCGGTTATCGTGGGTCGTTTCAGACCCATGCATTTTTTAGTAAATGTCTGGATATTCGAGAGGTGGGTGTGTTTATCACTAAAAATAAAATATTTGTTTACATTTGTTTGCAACCTTTCTGATTTGTCCTTAAAGGAGAAGTGTTCAAGATTGTACAGGCATTTTACCAGATTTTTTTTTGATAATTGAGCGTCTTAACATGCCTTGGGTCTGAAATTACCGACGATAACCTGAGGAGGTGCAAAAAAAAGCGATAACCTGATCGGGTTAGGAATACACACTGATTCATGAGTCACGCTTTTGTCCTCAATCCCTCGAAAGTATCGAATTTGACATCTAAAAGCAAAACCAAAATCATTTACGCACTCTCGATCAAGTTCTCCACATTTCATCACGCATGTTCTAAATATCAACAAATAGTTCAAACTGATTAAAAATGTTGTGTAACACGGAAAACGTGAAGCCGAACGTAAGTCGCTCTGAAAATGCGTTTCGGGTGTCGGGTATGTTCGCTCGGTGTTCGGTAGAGGTCGTGACGCAGGAACTTCTGATTGACATTCCGGAGTGTCGATTTGACTATCCTGATCATTATACCATTAAGCTCATTAGTATCCAAGGTCTTTCATATAAGGCGTCATTCACTGAGCCAACACTCTCCTTGATGCATTTCTTACAAACTGTTTGTCGCCACTTTTCTGTCCTGGCACACCTCTCTCGCTTCCTTCACGTCCATGCATTTTCTCATGCAAGCTCTTGTGTCTCTATGGCTTCTTATGCCTCTTCATATTAGGGTCTCATTTACTCACTCTAACCATTCTTTCCGCGGCACACAGTAATTTACACAATTGCTTTTCACATTGAGACGTTCAGCTTCACATTTGCTGTTTATTGAAATTAAACATGTTTTTAATAAGTTTACACTGCGTTTCGATATTTCGAATATTCGTGGAGAGTGAAGTACATAAGAACATAAGAACATAATGGAAATTGAATTAAGCTTATTCTTTTGATTTTTCAACGTCAAATTTGATGCTTCCAAGGGATTTAGGATAAAGACGTAACTGGACGCTCAGCTATCAATTTGTTGTGACCGTGTCGTTTCAAACTGAAAACGTGTGACAAATTTCAGCATTCATTGATGATGCAGAAAGTAACGAGATGTGAGATATTGGTGTTCTATATCGCAGTTGTGGTGCCCTACAGCTTCACCTCCCAATAATTCCTTTAATGAGTCTCTCAAAGCGTCTAGTATCCAGTCGGAATCATAAAGTATTTCACCCTTGCTATTTCTCATGCTCAAGAACTCTGTACTTCTACTTGCCTTCATATTGATCAACGGCCGTTTATTAAACAGTTTCTTGCTAACTTTAAAATTATTTTATATTTTTATCTCTTCTTTCGATTTGATTCTATCTTTACATTCCTCAACTAGTAGTTTTACTTTTATCTTTTTGTGTCCGTAATCATTTTTAAGTCTATTTCTCTCCTCATCACTAAGGCTTGTGATGTTCAATTTTCTGTAATAAGCTTGCTTCTTTTTGTGAGTCACATTGGGTGGGTCTCAGGCTCGCGGGATCTTCAGAATTTTGCACATCTCAAAAATCTTTCTCCCATTCTTTCTTTAGAAATATAAATTTTCTGGCTAAAGTCTAAAAAGTGTGTATTATCCGACAATTGAACTCTGGGCTGCAAAATATTATTATTTAACTAGGAAGTATCGATTTAAAAATAATTATATCAGATTTTTGATCGACAAACTAGTTGCGATTGATATTTATAAATTCTGTAAACATATATGTATAGTATGTGAAAAGTACTATTTCTAAAAGTTGATTTGCGCCGAATTACAAAAAGACGTCTTTAAGTAGATCTGATACTCTATAAAAATTGACATAGCTCACATCTATCTATCACTGTTAAAAATGTTTACAATTTTAATATAGATTTAATATACATTTTTATACTAAATCTAACAACTCTGTCTATGAAATATTCATTAAGAGGCTGCATATTCAATTTCATATATACATGTATATTAGGGTGGGTCGAAAATAAATACTTTTCGAATTCGAAATCGCTACAGCGCAGAAAAGTAGCGTATTGGGATCCTAAAAAAGTATAATTAATTTGGAATCAATCATAATGCAGCTTGGTTACCCGTGCTCAGAAAAAAGGTTTCAAAAATTTCTCGTTTGCAGAGGTTTGAAATTTTATTGAGTTTCAATTTTTTTTTACATACCTGGAGGTAGGAAAAGTCTTTTCAATTTTTTTTTCGGATTTTAATCTATCCTTTTCTGAAAGATAATTCCTATTTAATTTATCATTGTTTTCGGAATTTTTTTTAACGCCTCTGCAAATAGGAGAAGAATTATTTGAGGTACAAGACAACTTTTTAGTGACAAAAATGCATTAGAAAAAAAATTACTAAGACCCAGGATTTTAAATTGGCAATACAGCGCATTTTTAAAATTTTGGTTCTGGTAGTTTATGAATTTCGATTCCTGGGGCTTGATGATTTTTTTTCTGATGCATTTCTGTCACTAAAAAGTTTTCATGTACCTCGAATAATTCTCCTCCTATTTGCAAAGGCGTTAAAAAAATTTTCCGAAAACAATGGTAAATTAAATAGGAATTATCTTTCAGAAAATGATAGAGTAAAATCCGAAAAAAATTAAGAAGACTTTTCTTACCTCCGGGTATGTAAAAAAAAATAAAACTCAATCAAATTTAAAAACTGCCAAAAAAAAACCCCAATACGCTAGTTTTCCGCGTTGTAGCGATTTTGAATTCCAAAAGTATTTATTTCCGACTCACTCTAATGTATATTCATCAACTCTGATAAAAGTCAGGTAATTTCAATTTACCAAATTAAAAATAATTTTTGCAAAAATAATCAATTCTTTATAATAGAGCATAATATTTTTTTCCAGTTAAATATAAATTATACTGAGTTTTGAGTGGAAAATTTCAATTAAGCGAATAATATATATATATACACGTATATGTATATTGCTTCCATTATATTTAAAGTAGGTTCAGGCTAGTTTTTACAAGATAAGATAAGACAGTTAACGATTAATATACAATGTATATACTCTGATGGAACACTAGATTATTCATTAGATTAACGGTTATCCAAATTCTTCAGTATCGTTTTAATCAGTTTGTACCCTAATTGGAAAAAATAAGGATCGTTCATACTCTAGTTTTCACCTTAAAGATCGTCCTTAATTCTATTGGTAAATAAAATACTATAATATATCTATAATTATTTTAATAACACCGGAGATCGAATTCATAGTTTTAGTTTAAGCTGTAATCAAATCTATGATGGTAGATAACCAAATCTAATAAAGTGTCTAGTAAATAGTGCAAAGCCAAAGCAGTCATTTCCCACTTTTCCTTTGAATAATACATTTTTTCTAAAAATATCTCGATAAATTGCTTAGATCGGAGCATATTTTAGTAAAGTTATCAAATTGTACACGAGTTAAATTGAGAAATTAGAAACAAGGAAGTATGCAAAATGTCTTGTCACGCACCTGTCCCAAACTACAAATTTGAAATGAAAAAATTTCTGAATGAAACTATCAGCATTTTTTAAACATTTGAGATTTACATAATATATATCACTTGTATTGAGTTAACAAAGATATCACTTCAAAGTCTGTCCCACAAGTTTTTTCACTGGTTACGTTGCATTGCTATTTAAGGATAAAACTCGAAAATAATTATTCACACTATTCATAATGCGAGCTAAAATGCTTAATTTTATAATATACTTACGATTTTCTTAGTATATGTTTGTTTGTTATTTGTCTGGCAACGCTCGATATTAATTTATCATACTATAAAATAAGAGGATATTTGGAAACACTGAAGTGAAAAACAAATGAATCGTGAAAATATGCTTGTTTTTGATATTTTCAAATATTTTTATATGATCTACGTAAATTTAGAAAGCATATCCTCTTTCTTTTTGCAGAATTAAGTTCACAGTTCGAGTGCCTACCGAACGGCGAACCTATTCCTGGTGTTCGTCCTCGCCAACCTACTCATAATTTTTTTGAGAGACAACATTCTCCTGACAGGTCTCTTCCTCCTGCCAGACCTTATTCTCCTGCCGCGCCTTCACTTCGTCCCACGTCTCGGTCTCCTTCTCCTGCCGAGCCTCCTGTTCGTGTCAGGTCCAGGTCTCCTTTTCCTACCGAGTCTCCTCATCATGCCCTGTCCAGGCCTTCTTTCCATTCCGAGCCTTCTCTTCGTGCCAGATCCAGGTCTCCTCCAGCTCATGCCAGGTGCATGGTTCCACCTACCACAATTGCTTCTTCCGAGGGAACTGAATATGGACTTGACCAACTTCAATTAAATTCGTATTTTTGGTTAGAAAATTACTTCTTCGTTGAAAGCGCATCCTTTTTGGTTAAATATGCCACTGCTTGGTTGAAGATTAATCTGTTTTGGTTGAAGATTCAGCTATTTTGTTCAAAATTCGTCTTTTTTATTGAATTCAACTGTTTTCGATTTAAAATTAAAAGCTTTGTTTTATTTTAAAATATTAACTATTACATGTTGCAATGAGAATTAATTACTACACTTTGTAAAAAAATCTTATGATCGGTTATCATGACTCATAATAGAGTATAAATACTATTAAAAAATTCGTAAAGTAACGCACGTTACCTTGCATTACAGTTACTCAAAAATTGTAACGCCTTAACTTTGTCGTTACTTTTTGATTTAAGTATCGCGTTACCGGTACTAAAAAAATGTAACGTTACGGGTAAAGCGTAACTGTGAAACACGTACTATGAAAGGATCTTTCCCCCCTAATAGCACGGAACGTTCCAGGAACGTTCCCAGGAGGTGTAAAATGTCCGCCGGTTGTAAACGTTCCAGGAACGTTCGTTATTATTATCAATAAATATTGCGTAAATCGTAAGTGATAAGTCAAATTCGATGTCAGTTTATGATATGGATATCATATTATAGATAGCTTATGCGGTACTCAAAACTCAAAAATGACATCTATTTTCACCTATATCTTACGGCTTACGAGATATTTGTAATTAAAAATAACAATAATGGAAAATTCCCCTCAGGTCCCAATGGAACGTTCCATTTTAATAGTCCCAACCGGTGGACATTTTACACCTCCCGGGAACGTTCCTGGAACGTTCCGTGCTATTAGGGCTTTCTCCGATAATAAATCCAACAAACGATATTCTGTCATACTTCATTTTTGAAAATCATTAACTCACCTCTGTCATTAATGATGATTTGTAAAATAGCAGCAAGGAATTTTGCATACACGACGATAAGTGAATCTTTTCTGAACATATAGTGAATAGTGATAACCTAATATTAATAAAAAAATCACATAACCTGAAATTCGGGCCTTTACATTTAGAGCCAAACTTTCCTTCTGTGCCGTTCAGCGCAACAACACCTTCCACTACACTCTCCTAAACTCCGCCCCTTCTTATGGTTCACACAGCGCTTCACACGGGTGGTCGTCTTGAACGCACCCCTAGCGTGAAATGTGTCGCATCGGCTGCGAAGCGTAGCAATAAGGCGCCAATTTAAATTTGAATGCAATATAATTTTACAATATCTCGTGTCTAGGATGCTGATAATTGATTTAAATTTTTTTCTTCAAATAAACCAAGCAGCATATAATTTAGAAATTCAAATAATTACATGCGACTTTTTAATTGTTTACTTCATTGAAATTTGAATATCAATGAAGTCGCCAGAAAATTATAAAAAATAGATTAAGAAAAAGATATTGTCTAAAAAAATGCCCCTCCCCCTATATACACAGGCACATCGTTTTGATGCATTTTCTGTTTATTTTCAGAAATTCTTACATTGCCTTCAAACAAGTAATATGGGTTTCCAACATATCGGAACACTAAAATATTATAAATGTAATAATTTGTACATTTCTTTGGACTTTTCTGCATCATGCCCTGGCAAGGTTCAAGATTTTATTTTTTATGCAACAACCAAACTGTCCAATATTTAGGAAAACAATACTATACTTTCATTCGATAGTTTAAAAAATCTATCAAATAAGTCTGATACAAAATTATTTAATGAAATTCTACTAAAACCATTCTATCTAATTGTGTTAAATTATATCCTTATGTTATGAACGAAATTATTAATCTAATGTTTTGAAAATTCATTAATAAGTCTTAAACTTTTTCATTATTCAGAAAATATTGAGAGAGCTGGAAGAATACTTGAATACAAGTTATATTTCTCGCAATTGATGCAAATATTTTTCCTAAAACACTTTAACATTATTCGGTTAATTTTGTGAGATAAAAAATTTCTTTCTTTCACGTATTATTATGATTTTGGAATATTGTAGTTTTTGAGTCAATAAATGACAGAAACATGTAAAATCTGCTCTGAAAAATACTTTATCAATGATGAATCAGCTGATACGGCAGTATAGGAAACTAAGAAAAAAAGTTTTGTCGATTATACAGAGTGTCTCAGACCACCTGTCCACCCTTTTTAAAATCTGAAATACCTAATAAAATTAAAAGTTCAGTACCTCCTAATAGTAAATTGACTATGCCCAATCGATTGGAGGTATTTTGAACTTCCGACTCCCACCGGAAGTGGCCTATTCGGACCGGAAGTCATTTTTTTGAAATGGAATGACATTTTTCTTTATTGATTTCGATTCTACGGTAAAAAGTGAGTAACCTTTGTAGGAAATTTTTCTTCTAAACCGTTGTTTTCCACCCCAAAATGCTTTCTGAAGTCTAACTGAGCCGTCGTTCGTTTTTCACGTTAACTCGTTCTTGGTCAGTCAGCTTTCGGAATTTTGAAATAAAATCTTCAGGGATACACTTCGGAATATCCTTCGACTGATGGAGCAAGAGGAATTAAAAAATTTATTGAAAAAAAATTAATTGATTGTTTACTAACGCTCTGCGTCTTTTGGACTTCTCTAACTCCTCAGGGGAACAGTAACATTTCGGAAGGCATTTTCAGGTGGAAAACGACGATTTAGAAAAAAAATCATACAAAAGTTACTCACTTGTTACCGTAGAATCGAAATCAATAAAGAAAAATATATCATTTAATTTTTTTTAAATGACTTCCGGTCTGAATAGGCTACTTCCGGTGGGTGCCGAAAGTAAAAAATTCCTCCAATCGATCGGGCATTGTCCATTCACTATAAGGAGGTACTGAACTTTTAATTTTATTAGGTATTTTAGATTTTAAAAGGGGTGGACGGGTGGTCTGAGATACCCTTTATATCACTGCTACCAATAGAAAATCTACACGCGTACACGCGCGCGTTTTTGAATTTCAGAAAAGAAGATTTTTGGTTGTGCTTCATTAATTGTTCAATATCTTTGTTTATAAAAATATATTCGTATACAAAGCTGTTCTAGGGGGCGCCCAAGTGTCCTCTGGGGCTCCGCACCAACAGGAGCGTGGGTGGGCGCCTCTCCTGAGGGTCAACGCCCGTCCGCCGCTGCGTAAGAGCATTTTTATTTGATTCTAATATTAAAATGTAATATTTATTCATCAAATAAAATACTTCTGTTTTCGAAAAATAAATTTTAGGAGGCGAATAATTTTAAGCCTCATTTTATTCATTATGGTGTATGCATTATTTATTTCTAATTTTAAAAAGGCCATGAAAATTTATATGAATAAAAAACTTAAGAAAACAATAGGGTGACGGATGGACCGAAAAATGACTGGAAATTTTTGACAGCAATTAAAATACTGGGAAATGGCAGTGAATTTGTTTTTTGACTGAGAATTTCACAAATTATCAGAAGAAAAATCTATGCAATCACTTAAAATATAACAAAACTCATATAAAATGATATAATGCAATTTGAAATAAGTTTGATTTTAACTCTTATCTTAGCGTTAAGTTCAATGGTTAACTTTTTCAAATTTGAAATCATTCAGTTTACAATGCGTACTTCTGAGATCTTTCACTTTAATAATTTTCTATTTTAGGTCTTTTAAAAGAATTTTGAAAGGCAGTTTTGAAGACTTGAGCAATTAAAAATTAAGAACGTTTGTATTTGAAAATTTTGTATAAAAACGTTTAAAGTTGATGAACAGTAAATATAAATTAATTAGTGATCTCCACAGTTAGACTGTAATTCGAATATTAGTATATGAATGATAATTGATTTTATGTGACTCCGATGCATTCACGCGTTTTTATGCGACACGTTGTTGTACATTACGACACAGCGGAAGATCACTCTTCACATTACACTCCGCTGTATCGTAATGTACAACATTACGATACTCTATGCCCTCGCAAAAATCTTGTAAATGCACCATGGTCAAACAAAATAGTATATTGCCCAATGCGCACAATTCAGGTCTTCACGCGACTTGCTTGCAATGCTCGCAGGACTTACCCCGCCTCGGCTTCGATCGTCTTGCGAGCATTGCTGCTCGACGAGTAAAACAATAAACAATTTGAATCTGAATTTCAGGTCCCAAATTCTCAGTTTCCAAGTGAAAGTGTTTAATATTGATGTGTAAACAACAAACGAGAATAAATGACCGGGAATTTGCTTCCTCAATTGAAATGTTCACCCAGAAAAAATTGTTTTAAAATTTGAAACAAAAATAAATTATTAGCACTGCATTCTTATGAAATTGATCATTTCCATTATAATTATTAAAAAATGCCCTATTCACAACGCGCGATGCATATGCATATGCGTGTTTTGCGGATAACGTGCTCTGCACAATTGTTATCTGTGAGAAGGTACAAGGAAGAACCTCCCTGCAAAAAATGTCCGATTAAAAAGTATTGCTTCGCATTCAAGAGATGTTCTCTGGAAATCTGCTTTGCCACAACCTCGGATCGGGACGGAAGCACAATACTTGTTAATGCGAGAGTTCGCACATAATGTCTAAATCTTGAATACGTCTGAATGCGAAGTGAGAGATTTCGCGTTCAATGCGTATTAATGCGAGAGTTACAATATTTTTCAATGCTTTAGAATGCGATTGAATACGAAACAGAATTTGTCTCAATGCTATTGAATGCTAATTAAATGCGAAGCAGAAAATATGTGATTACTTAGTATTGAATTGCATTCACAAGATGTTCTCTGGAAATCTGCTTTTCTAAAACCTCCCTTTCAAAGTGCAATACTTTTGAATAAGTTGCAATCTCACGCTTTTTGTGGGACTTTCAAGAAATCTCTGAAGACACAGGACTTGAGTCAAAGCAGAGAAAGAATATTAGCAGCCCCTGCCTGTGTCATCTACGGCAAGAGGAGGGGATGCACGGCTGCAGTCTTTTCAGTAGTAAGATTGCCTATCACATCCACAGATCTTTCAGGTTTGTAGCAGGCGCTTGCGACACAACTTCGATCTTTAGTTCACAATCACATGCTTTCAAGGAAAGGCTAATCTAACTGATCACCAAAAGCATGGGATGTCAGAGCTGTCAAAATTGAGAAGAGAACCTTGCAGTTTATCCGACCAGTTTCAATATTCGCAGTGAAACGTATTTCTGAATGGAAAATCACTAGTCGAACGGAAATACTCTAAATGACGAAATCCTTCAATTTTAATAATGAGAATTTAGTCCTGCAATGTTTTGAAGTACTTTATTTCACATTTCTGATTTTTTTTTAAAACTTCGCATGTATGCGCGCATAATGTTTCAATTTATACAAATGCACAATCGCAGTTTTGATCGTACGCAGATGAATTGAGTATCTCTGCCATATATTATTATTTTAAAGATTACAGGCCCTGAATTCAACAAACAATCATTCGAGGAAAGCTTGTTCAGAATGGACAACACTGTTATAGGGGGCGGTTCATTATTAATACAACAGCAAAATTCGGTAGCCCGTCCATGTCGGGAACGTAATAAAATTACTGGAGATAATTGTGGTCTCGAATCAATTCAGAAGTAGACCAATTGGTCCTCAAATAATACATCTAGTGCAAGAGAGCAAGTCTTAAGAAATCTGCAACAAGGCTAAATAATACAATGCCTGATATGGGTATATAATGTATATACAAAACAACGACCAAATCACAAACTTCGATTTCTGTGCCGCAATCGTTTAATTTGCGCAAGAAGTTGTTCATTCCAAAATCTTATATTTTTGAAAAATCATCTTCCAGTTTGAACTTTATTGAATCTTATATCTGCATAAAGTTATATCAAATCCTGTGTTTTAGAATCGCGAAATTTTTTACCAAACTCTATCTGTAAAAAAAACTTATGCTTTTCTATCAATCTCTTCTTCTCATTGAACCTCTATCATATCTTGTCCGCACAAGGCTTGTATCAAATCCTGAGTCCCAGAATGATAGAATCTGTTAATAAAAAAGTTTAAGATCTTTTAACGGTTATAGAATTCAATAAAAAAATTACAAGATACTGAAACAAAGGATTTGATACAAATCGTATGCGGATAAGATTTGATAGGGGTTCAATGATAATCCGCTGTTACAAAAGTATTTCCTAACATTCGGAAATATATGATATGATCAAAGTTTTGTGTCGATAATATACGGTAGAATTTCAGTGACAATATGACAATACAAAAGTATATGATTTTTCGACGGATAGAATTTGAGAAAAAGGTTTATCGTTTGTGATGATAGAATTTGATTAGTGAAATTCGTTTCTTTAAATTTGATAGGATTTCTATCAAATGAGCTAATAGAATTCGTTATGTGAAATTCATTTGATTGTATTAGGATTTTTATCAAATATGCTTTTAGGGAATTTAATTTTTAGAATTGGTTTGACTGTATTCAAAACGCAGAGTCTAAACGTTATATGAGTTGCTGAGAGATCCCTCAGCTCCATAATAAATGTTCTGACCAGTAATAAACACATGTTGTGATTTTTTCCATTTCTCATCTTTTACTTTTTGTTTGACTGTATTTGATAGCATTTCTATAAAATTTTATGCGGAATTTGATTTAAATTCTACGATTCGATAGATTTTGATTGAAGTTTCCCTAAATGTACAGCTTTTGATTCAATTTCATGTTGTTTTTTTTCTAGAAAGAAAGTCTGTCAGACTGTACAATTTTCCATCGATTTTTTCAGCAGGCTTTGTACAGTCTGTGAAAAGTCAATCTAAAGAAACTACGAGACTGTCTGTAGTTGGCCATCTACTAGGCGTGTCACTCGCACTCACACTTCCATATAACCAGTATGAATTTGACCTCACGATACATACTCTTATATTTAACGGCATTTTCCGTCACAAAGACTCATGAAAATATTGTATTTTAGCGAAATAATTCGGGTTTCCTGAATTTTTGTCTAAAATTATAAATTTCTTGAGTAAAGCGAGTTTTAGACACTTAACGCACTGAACAGATATTCCAGGGTAATGGGATTTTTAATAAGTAACTTGAGCTATTCAAATATTTGTTTGATAACTTAACATCCCTGAAGAAAATTTTATTTTTATGACACATATGCTAAAAGGTGTTTTCGACGACAGATGCGTGGAAGTAGGCGTGCCCAATCGCGAAACTCAACGCTACAAACAATATATTATCAGTCGTTGAACGTACAATATTATGCACAGGGGTTATTTCCACGTGTCGCTGGACTGATCGTTGGACATAAAAAACTTCAACGACCGTCGCTGAAATAACCAAATGTCGCCAAATCTTTCTCTCGTGGAAAAAAATAAATACATATTATTTTATTTTGAAATAAAATGATTTTTAGTACGTTGTAAAGTATTTTGAAGTTTTCTTCTAATGTACGAATTAAAATAGAAAAGCTTCAAGAGAACCTGAAGCGAGCCCTGAGATTTAACCCAGACGACAGTTTTAGTGTTATTACTCCTCTATTCAAATTATTGAAGTCAAGTCCCCCCCTAGGGTTGGGATATTGTAAAAAATTAGTTGCTCCCCAAAAAGTGCGAAAAAAATTTGGGAAATGTGCTGGGTTTCAGGTTTGAGCCTGTAGCAGGGAGCATCATGGTCGAGCCTGCATCTGGAAGGCCTAAGCCTCTAACAATAAGCCACTCTGAGTTCAACTTATCTGCCATAAATTCTTCAGGTTCGGAGAAAAGCTGCTGTTGGACTGAAATTTTTCATTTTCACTCATTTTCGTAATCGCTTAAAATCTATAAATTGAAAAATAATAAACATTTTATTTTATAAATCCGTTCTCAATATCCTTAATAATGCTTCTTAAAAAATTAGGTTAAACAATCATATCTGAGGCTCGCTACGAGTCAACAAATGTTGCAATCTCATTCAACTTTCGAGATGTCTCAAATCTTTTTATAACTTTGTTGGATATATTAAAATTTGACAAAATGCATCTTTACTGAGAAGAAAACACGTTTATAAAAGGGTAAAGAAATTGACTTATAATTTCTTGAACAAAATCGAAGAAGTAAAAAAAGTATACGTTTTTCGTGTTAAACTCCATAAGACGCAAACATGGCTTTACAAAGTACTAAAAATCATTTTATTTCAAAATAAAAAAATATGTATTTATTTATATTCACCAGAAAACGATTTGGCGACTGCGCAGGTCGAAAATTCCAAAATGTATATTTTTGGGCCACCCTAATGTACATGTTACCATTTTTTTTAAACAACGATGAAATACAATTTTCAAACTTAAATTCTTTTTTTCACGTCCACGGCTATTGATTTTTGAAGAGAATCAATTTCGTATACTTACGGCGAATATGTTTCTCAGGCATCGCAAGAAGTTTCGATTCGTGTCTTAGGCGCAAGTGAAAATACAAACTGGAGATCGCAATTAGAAGTTCTTGTCGATGATCGTACACGATATTTTGTTCAGTTACATGCAAGTTCATTTTTTTATTAGAAAAACCCGTATTTCCTAGCGTTCGCCTTACTGCGAAAAGAACAATGTTTTTAAAGTTTTTCCTGCACACGTTGGTCGATTCCATACGCAACATTTTATCTGTTATTGACATCCGAGGACGGCTGAGTAAGAAAACCCTCACTTTTTATGTTAATGACAGACTCAGGGTCATTTTTGCTGTAACTCTCAAGTTGGGAGAGGCGTATATCACATGAGAATAGTTTTTTTAATCGTCGAACAATAAAACCGCCAATATATTCAACGACTCATGCGGCATATTCACTTACAAAATAATCATACAGAAGATAATCTTTTTCTGTCCAGAATTGTGCCACAAACGCATCGTCACGTGCATACTGCATCATCGGAAAGAGGATCATGCAAAGAAATCGAATCCTTTTTACATTTCAAAATTGGTATACCATCCAAAGAACAGTTGCTAGATGCTTGACAATTCACTAATTCAAAATGAGCTAATAGTCTCTTGTATGCGGCTTCAAATTGTTTAAATGTCGGGTTGTTATTGAACGCTCCCCTCGAACGAATCGTACTGAAAAAATTTTTAATATCATCTTGTAAAAGTTTGTAGGTCAACAAATACTTCATACCCCACTTTTTCAGTTGCAAGAATAAAGGAAAAATATTGTTTAAACACACAATCAAACCAATAAAACCTTTTTTTCGTAGCGAATGAATCACCTTTTCTTTTCGCAACCCGTAATGTAATTGATAAATGTAGTCAACTATTTCCTGTGACCTTATTTTTAACTTTTCAATGTTGTCATCTCGTACAGGAATGCAAAAAGATTTCTTTGAAAATGAGTTTCGACAATTCAGCATTTCGAAAGCGTCGTTGAATATTTCACAAAAGTTTGCGGTACCGTCGGCGTCGATAAAGCCTAGTAATCCTAAATTTTTCATAAATAACAGAGAACATCTTACACTATGACTTAATGTTTGTACTGCGATCCTGACATTCATTTTATTTTCTTGAAAGTTATCGTTTCTTACTGTCAGTTTATTAGCTGCATGTAAATGTTCTGATTCCTTATATTCGTATAATTTTACGATGTGTTCAAAATTAACAATTCGATTTTCCCCAAAAGCGTTTCGAACATTTTTTATCATATGGCATGGATCTAGGAAAATGAATATTGTTTCCCCTGTTACAGGATGATAAAACCACGGTTGAAAAGTTACGGATTCACAATGAAGATCTGCTCCTAAAAGTTTACACATAGACAAATTCGAGGAAAGCCCATCAAAAATTACCGAAGCAACTTTAACGTTGATATCATCTAGTTCTCTCAAACAAATTTTCAAAATATTGCTCTTTTCTGATGCAGAAATGGTATTGATTGCAAAAGATCCAAGGGGAACTTTCCAATTAGCATTTAAAGAAACTGTTATAAAAACAAATATTTGTTTTGCAAATGCCTTCCTATCATTGTCAGCGAGAGGAATTCCAAAATTAACGTAGCTGTTTTCATGAATGGCGGATGTTTTTATGTTCATTTCATCGATCACAATGTTGCAGGTAACATTATTTTGCTCGTTTTCTTGAAAAATATTTTTCAATGCGTCAAAAGATTCTTGAGTAAACCCCGGTTTTTCATTTACCGAGCTATACCATTTTCTCAGCGTACTGGGTGCTGGCAAGCAATTCTTTCCCCAAAGTGATCGCAAATACAAATATACCTTAGTCGACTAAAAATTAACCGATAACGCAAAATGTTTAATTTCTTCTGAGTATTTTCCTTTCGTTCGATTTTGTAAATGCCTTTTCACAATCGATTCCATAGATGGAGGGAAATTATCCTGAATACACAGTTACATATACAGGGTGTCCCACGAGAAATCTGGTTCCTCTTAGGGGGGCTTAGGGGGAGTAAAAGTAAGCAAAAGAGTCCCTCAAAATTTTCGGATCTGGGGCATATTTTGGGAACAACGAAGGATACTAATTGTATGTGCGTGTGAGCATGTGTGGCGTGCTACCACACTACCTCAAGCGCTTTGGTGTACATACAATTTGTACCGTCTGTTGTTTCCAAAATATGCCCCAGATCCAACATTTTTGGGGGGCTTTTTTGCTTACTCTTAAAGATCCCTCTACGAATACCTAAAAAAAATCCCTAAAAGGAACCAGAGTTCTCGTGGGACACCATGTATACTGCATGTACGTACTAAGTGTATATACATGGAATATATACAAAGTATGTATATACTCCATGTACGTACGAAGTGTGTCACCAAGGTATTCCATGTGTTGTTTTGAAACCGAACTATTTTAACTCTTCCGCGAGGTCTCAGGTAATAATTTTTAGTTTGGAAAAATGTACAAATCAAGATTACATTAAAAATGTCTTGAAACTGTAAATAGGTTTACATAATTCGTGGAAATGTCTTTTTAAGAAATTTGCCAACGTTGGTAAATAAATATAAAATATATGCGTGGTATCGAAAAATATACAACTTGGAATACTATTGCGGTATTTTGTACAACAATAGAGTTTTCCTCCAAAGATTTTGTAGAATTCAAAACCTATGTAAGAAATGTTTTCACCAATATTGACGAAACTCGAAGAAAAACTTTATTTTTGTATAAGATACTTTAACTTCAATGCAGAAAAGTTGTACATTCTTCGCGTAGGCATCGAGAATGCTTTTATGAGTCACTCTTTCAAATTCGTTTTGAAATAGTAATAGGTGGCTGAACACCCTTCACCGTGATGTGTAATAATGCTTCCTCGGATAAACATTTTTTTATTCGCATACTGTCGATCGTTCCAGAAAGTGTCTCAATTTTTTCTCTCCAGTCGCCGTTTTTTGTGGTACAGATTATTTATTCTTTGTCGACATTTTAATAAATCCTTTCTGGCAATATTCAAGGCGAAACATGAATTTATACCCTCAGTCTGATCATTAGAGTTCTCTGGAGAATTATTTTGTCGTGGAGATAGATGTGTAGTATTTAAAGCATTCGCAGCTACATTGCCGCAATTCAACTTCGCTTTTTTGGATGATCCACAATCAGTTTCTACGTCGTTGAAATATCTCGTGGCTCTACGCTTTTTTCCAATCGCACGAGGAGTGTCGAACGTAATATTCACTGGAAAAAGATACATTCATAATTTCCACAATTGTGCTACATTGGCAATAATAGAAATCATGAAATAATACTTACACTCAGCGAGATTTGTAGCATTCTCTGGACAATCATGCGGTTTTGGAGATTTTTCTGAAGTATTAGATTTCCCTGTATCGTCAGAAAATTCGTCAGTGATAATGTTCGTGCTCATTTGCTCATTTTCTTTAACTGCAAAAAATAATTTTGAAGTTTGTTGCCAGCATTAAAATCTTCAGACAGTTAGCTGTAAAAGCCGGAAAATACCTTCGAACGCATTACACTGAAAAAAATGTATTGCTCTCGTAACATTACGCATGTATTAAATCTATGTTACTGCTGCTATAACGAAGCAAGTTGTTGCATTAACAGGTACATTTATGACTTTTACGTTTATAATATTTTCTTGAAAACGTCGTGAGACGTATTCCCATGACGTCGTAAAAAAAAACTCAATTCAAAGCTTCCCGCTCTTCGGGCCTCTTTTTTTTAATTGGTCACCCACTGACGCGGAGAAGAATATAGCGGGACCGTGGTGGGAGTTGCCGGAACTGCGTAAATGGAAATAACCGTCTACGACCAACGGGAAATAAAGGTGTCAGGAAATAAAGAGATACAGAAATATGTGCGTTTCTACTGTAGTTAAAACATCCTTGAAAAGCGTCAAAATTTCATATCTTGAGAAATCTAGAAGTTGTTTTAAATTTTGTAAAATAAAATTTTTTCAGAACTTCTAAATATGTTAATAAATGTTAAATGCTAAATGTTTTTTATTAAAAATCTTCAACTTCAAAGGCTTTTAAACTTTCCATCTTATTTTTTAAAAGAAATTTGCCAGCTCTCAGATCCTTGAACTTTCCCTAAGCGATACCATATTTTTGTAAAATATAGTATTTTGAGGCACCTGGTTTCACTTCGTCTAACAGTTTATATTTTTCTTCGAACGATAAACGCTTCCTCTTACTGTCCTTTGATATTTTTGTAATACCGAAACACTGAAAGTGAATCAGAAGCGATCTAAACCGAATGTCCTGCGACATTTTTACAACTGACTGAGAATGACTGAATCTGACGACGCGATTAACCCCCGCAGGTACTGCCTGCTTTTTCCATGAACCCCTGCGTTGTTGCGGAGTTGATCTGCCGATCACGCAGCGCCTTTCTCTCGCCCCCTTCACTACCTTGTCTGATCTATCGGGAACGGATAAAGCGGGAATTGTATGAACTTTTAAATTCAGAAACTGAACTGAAGACGCATTAACTGATTTCAAAATTTCTTTTAATAATTGTTTTTTATATAACACTGAAACATGAAATTTATATTTGCAAAATTACCACTCCGGAGGGGAATTGAACCCAGGTCTCTCATGTTACAATAACAGGTTAGACCATTAGAGTAAGCTAGTACCGAAGAGTACATTTAAATTACACAAATACATAGGAAATAATTCAATGAAGATTATATAAATTTGTATGCAAACATATTTTTTTCTGGATAGATTTCCGATGAATAAGATAATTAAGAATTAATTACGTCAATATTTTCATTAGGGATGGAACGATGTTGGTTTTCATGGATCAAACCAAATTCCAACCCCAAATATCGATGCTTTGGCGTACAATGGAATAATTTTAAATAGACACTATGTGCTTTCATCTTGCACTCCCTCGAGAGCAGCATTTCTTACTGGAAAATATCCTCTGCGAATGGGTGTGTTGAATTTGATTTTTAATAATATGCAGTCCCTTGTTAAATTGTAAAAATGTTGATGTTTTCCGAAATAAATGATTTTTTTCCTTTAAATCATTTTGAATTGGTCTATTTCAAATTTAAAACGCATGAAAATAGTGGTAAAGTTCCAATTTTAGAATTTGCAATTGAACCATTTTAAATTAGAAACCGTCAAAACTGAATATTTTATAAATTGAAGTATTAAAAGTTTGACAATCTGACGTTTAACCCATTTAGAACTAAAAATTTTCAAATCGAAACTTTCAAATAGGAAAATTACTAAAAATTCAAGAATTTTAACTTTGAAGATAATAATTTTTTCTCTATTGTCTAATGCTTCAATCCACTTTTGGATCGTTTGACACCTTGAGATTTAGTGTTAGGAGTTTAATGCTTGAAAAAATTTCAAGTTGCACTTTAATTATATATAATTGATACTATTCTTTTTTCGCATTTTTAATGCTAAAATGTGAACCCAAAAATAACAAATACTTGTTATTATTATGTATGAACCAATGATTAATTAAAAATAATGAAAAATTGTAAAATATTCAGGTATGCAGGGTGGTGGGATTAAGGGTGGAGAACCTCGAGGGATTCCACTAAATATTCAAATTTTACCTGAACATTTACGAGGATTGGGATATGTGACAAGACTTATAGGAAAATGGCATGTGGGCTTCCATACACCCCAACACACACCTTTACACAGAGGGTTTGATTCCTTTTTGGGATATTATAATAGCTATATTAGTTATTATGATTACAGATATTCGCAAGGGGTTAGTATATCAGTGTTTACGTTTAAATTACAATTCTGCATAAAGAATAAGATATCTGACTGAAAGTTTGGAAAATTTAATGAAAGGCACTGATGAAATTTTGTATGGTCCTCCATATTTACCATTACAACAAAATTAGTTTTCGAATTTCGTTTTTAATTAAAAATATTGATGACATTACAAACGTTCCCTAGTGCCTATTATTTCATTTTCCAAATTTTTAACTCGATATCTCATTTCGTATGGACGTAAGTTATTGCGAAAAAATGTAGATAAGTTAGGCATCAAATAAGTGATACATGGCCTTAAAATTAAAATAATATATTTTTTTCAAGAATATGAGTGGTTTGGATCTGCATCGAGGGGATGTACCAGGTCATGGAATGCAGGGTCAATACGCCACTGACCTTTTTACCGAAGAAGCTCTCAGAATTATTGACCATCACGATCCGCAACGACCTTTATATCTTCAGATTTCGCATTTAGCAGTGCATGCTCCTCTGGAAGTTCCATTAGACAATTTTAATAACAAGGAATTCGCCCATATTCGTGAACCTAACCGCAGAAAATTTGCAAGTATGTTTCTATTTCTTAATTATATTTATATTTGTAGTTGATTCAAAATCAATCTATCGCATTTCTCGCTCTTTTTTCCTTTTGTTATATATTGCTCTAATGAGCAGGAAAGGAGGAAGTTGGAAGTCTAATTTTGATTGATGAGAGTTCATATGAATGTAGATTTCATTTCGATCCTAAGAAAAAATATTTATATATTTATTTACACAGAGGATTTATAAGTAGACGTAGTGGTCACTGGACGAGAAAACATGGAATGACCAGGAACTTTTTCATACCAGGAGAGAACCGAAAATGATATATGAATTTTTTTTTTGACTCAAGTTTTCCTAATTTTTAGTAGGTCAACCTTGTCCAATGACTTTAAAAATCACATGATTTAATTTCATGAAATTATGTGAGATTGAACTGTTTCTTTGTCTATTGTGAAGCTTTCCACCTGAGATGATTGCTAGAGAGATTCATCAGCGACCCCTGTCAGAGCGGTGTTGTGGGATGAGTATGTTCTTTGATTAAGCAACACGCAACTTCTAGATTTATCTCAATTCTATACCTTCTCTTACACATTCTTTACTTACCCTCATCATATAAATTCCTTGATCCCCGATAGTATAACGAGACTAGAACTTCAGGGCTGTAGGGTTGAGATTTCAGATTTGACAGTAATGAGAAAAATTTTCAAAATTTGGTCTATTTTTGGCTTCAATATCAATCTATTACAAATTTTTAGTTGTTCATAGTATTAATATTAAATAAAGATACACTGAAAGAATTTCAGAACAGCAGACGCGCTACCTATAGTACGGCAGTTGTACGTATGGCTTAGCACAACTGTTATACCGATTTTGGCGCAGCAGACGTGCCAAACTGAGGTGAGCTACGTAGTTTGTATAGCGCTGGCGTGACAGTAGTACGTCTGCTGCCCCAAAACGGCGCACCAGCTGTGCCAAACGAAAGGACAAGATTCGTCCTAGCGTTTAGCACTGCTCATGGGCTAGTAGGTACGCCTCCTGTGCCGGAAGGTTTTCCGTGTATAAAATGCGAATATTTTACACAATACATTAAAAAAGTCTGTGAAACCCTTTTTTGTACTTTGACTAATTATTTTTGTTACTTTTAGTCTTATTTTCAAAGGTTTGAATTGTAATCATTTATAATTGAATGCTTTTGAATAGAGATATAAAAATTGCAATTTTCGTAATTGAAATAGTTGCAAATTATAGTTAATCAATTTAAATTGAAAGCCTATGATGATGAAATTTTTTTTATTGGTCCGACTATGTATGGATTTTTGCTTTATTTTGAATTTAAAGCTTTTTAATAGCAATTTTTAGTTTGAAGCCTTTAATAATCAATAATTTTTAATTTAAAGCGTGTAAAATAGAAGATCTTTGAATTGAAAGTGTTGAATAAATTTAGAAAGATTGGAACATTCAAGATTATTTGTTTATAAATTTAAATCAGCCAATGTTACAGGTTTGTAAACTAGAGCCTTTTAATACTTGAATTGTTACTATTTCATAACGGTGAAAATCGAATAATTCCAGATTGAATACAAAAAATTGGACTATTTTAAATTAGGAGTGCTGGATTTTTAACAAATCTGAATTCAAGAGCTAAAAATTGTACAATTTCCAATTGAAATCTTTCATAGTTAACCCTTAAAGGACACATCTCGAAATATAGCAAATGATATTTTTCGCTGAAAAAAAATCACGAGTGAAGTTGAAACAATACAAAACAGGAATAAAATATTTACAAAGCCTTAGTGATAATTTAACATCTTTTAAATAAGCGATTAAAAATTCATGACATTAAAGTTGAGGTGATTAAGATTGAAATTTCAATAATTAGACAATTTGAAATTTAAATTTGAAATTGTACAATTTTTAAGTAAAGCATCAAAACCTAGTTGACTTAAAGCTCAACTTGTTTGAAATGCTACAACTTCCAATTGAGAACCTAGGTCGAATTATGATTGCCATAAATGTACAAGCGTTCCATTTTGAATGTTTTTATTTTGAATACACTCGGTTTGGAAGTATGCAATTTGAAAAGGTTATATTTGATGTCTTTTAAATGAAAAGAGTTCATTTCTGGTGGCTTATACTTTTGAATGATACTGTTTTGAATTAATGACGGACTGGCGTGGGGTAGTGAAGGAATCATGCTCAGTCAGGTTAAAGTCAACAAAAATGAACAAGACATTTCTCACCGTGATCCTTAACTTCTAAATACCTTGTATCGATTTAATCCGGGATACGAGTCCCGTAGCCAGTCTCATACAGCACTCCTTTTGTGCCTAAAAAAAGGTTTTGGTTGTCACTTCCCACAACACCAGAAGACGATCGAGTCGGGAGATCACTGAACAAGTATTACAAAGTTAAAGAAACACTGACTTTGAATCAAAGGACTCAAATACCCGAATTGTCTGAATGAAAAACAATTGATTTTAAATCGTTGCACGGACCGAAGTGGCTACAGTAGCCTACACCTTGATTGAAACTGAACAGAGCAGAAAAAGAGTCCGAGCCTGCTCAACAAAAGAGGCCTCACGCTACTACCTGAGTTCCCACACAACGAAATGTTAGTGCCCGAAAGTCAAAAACAGAGGGGAAACTTTGAGGAGAATAAGCATTGGGCGGAGTCCATGTTATTGTGAATGAAACCTGAAGGTCAATCAAAAGAGGAACAATAACGTCAAACAAATTATTAACACTGACAATATTGACCGATTTTCATAAACCTTTTTTTTACAATTTTCTAATTATATAATGAAGTTGATTCAGCTAAGTAAAATTTAATTAAGGCATTTTTTCATCATTTATGTTTTTGTAACAGGCCTTCATGCCTTCATGCACGGCTGAATATTTTTGTCTGATATTTTGCATACTTCATCTAAATATTATTCTGTTTTGCTGACCAGAGCCAGTTTTTTTGAAAAAATCTTTATATTTTATGTTATAAACAAAAAAAAGAACAATAGCATCAGATAGCAGTGACGCACAATGTTAGCTGTATGTGCAGTTTCGCGGCATGGCCGTCGACTCTCGTCAAACTCACGAGGCAGGCACCCCGGATCGCGTCTAATTACCCGTAACGAATGACCCTTTACGGGTTATGAGATGCAGGCCGGTCAAAAAATGTGAAATTATGAAAGATTGACTTGATTTAATTTTAATTAGCAGAATTAGTTTATTCATATAATTTGAAGAAATTGAAAAAAAAAGATTCATGAGAATCGGTTAATATTTGCAGTAATACGTAATATTTTCAGCACATGAAATTATAGCCAGATACATCGCACAGTGGCAGGAAACGCATTTTTTCGTGCAAAAAAGTCTACAGCCTTCAATTTTCCTCGATTTGCATTTTTTTTATTGAAGTGCGCTAAATTTCAAAGAGCATTTTGGTCGGAGATTTTCTTATTTTTGTTCGTTTATTTATTATATATTTACTTAAAGTATGAGAAAATCTGGATTTTTCACAAAATCATTATTTACTCTTTAACAACGTTTTGCATATAATGAAAATTATCTTAAATCAACGCAACAGTACTGTCAGAATACAAATAATTTGATTCTTTCATGTTTTTATCATTATAAACAAATTTCATTAACAAACAGCCACATATTGTTATTTTTGTTGAAAAAAATTTGTTCTTGGATGAAAATCCTTTAAATTATAGTGAGAGTGACTGTCAGTCATAATTTTCCTTGCACACCGAAAATTGTAATTGTTATGAACAATTTTTTGTAAAAATTTAGAATTTGCAGTTTTTTCTATTTTGGTTTTCCTTTTATCTTATGAATTGATGTAAATATTTGGAAAAATAATATATGTTCGATTCTTTATTCATAATGTGTCCCCTAAGGGTGTACATGACTTTCATTTCTTACAATAATTCCATCTACATATTTTATAAAATCTTATCCTTACTATTTACAGTTATTTACACCTATTCACAGAAAATCTTCTATCCAGAACCTTATTTCTATTTTTGACGATAGCGCAATTTGGGACGTGTTCGCTAACGAGTGAGCGAGTGATCGAAAGCGAGAGTGCGGTAGAGAGAGTGAGAGAGAGAGAGAGCGATAACGCAAACGCATCTTAATCTACTTATGCTATTACGTAACCATTACTTACAAATCTTGACGCTTCTAGTTTAAGCGACTTCGGTTTCCTTTTTCCTTCACTTCTCTTGTACCTCCATTTTGCCACTTTCTTGCATCAATTCTTTCAACTTTTCTCATTCGCTCCCCTAGGACTCTCTAAGTCCTTCATCAACTCTTTCCCCAAACCAACCTCCCCTAGAATCTTTACGAAATTCTCCTGCCAGCTTCCTTTGTCTTCCATTCCTCTCCTACACCCTTCCCATATATGCTCCCACGTTTCCTCTTCTCATTCACAGATTCTGCACTTCCTGTTATCTTTCTTTTCCCAATAATACCGGCCCTTACCTCGTTTCCCAATCTAAATCTTACTATTCTGGTCCATCTTTTCTCTCCCCATCCCTTTTCTAAATACATTGGTAATTCTTCCTTTTTTACCATCTCATACCATTTATTATATCTTTATTCCTCAATCATCCCTTATCTTTCTATTAATTGTGTTTCCCTCTCCCTTTTTTCCAATTCTTCATAGCTTGCTCCAGTCCCGTCTTCTATATCTCTGGCCTTAAAGAACTACCTCCTTTCTTCTTCCCCTCTTGTTAATTCCATCGCCCTCCCTCTCCTTTCTTCTACCTCCATTAAACACTTTCTCGCCAACTGCCCTCCCTTTCCCTCCCTCAGCTTCGTTTAAAACTCCACGCCCTCTTTCCCGCTCTAGTACTTAATTTACCCCTTTGCGCTTCTTCTCCCACCATATATCCCAGCGTCCTCCAGTTTACCCCCAGCGTCCACCTTATATACCTTTCTAGTAAAATCTCAATTTCTCTCCTTTCTTTCCATCCCCCTATCTCGGCTCCATAACCTAATACCGGCCATACCAGCGTATCAAATAATCCCATTCTCCTTCTCCATTTTTTTAACCTTCTTTTTCCTATTCCCCATATCTCTTTCATTATTTCTGCTGCTTTTTTTATCCTTTCTCATATATGAGCTCTATGATCTCGATTTGTTTGCAAGGTATATCCTAAATACTTAAACACTTTTACTTCTTCTAATTTTATTCCCTTCCATCTCCCCGTCTATTCTTTCTTTTTTCTGCCTCCTTCTCTAAACCTCATTATCTTTGTCTTTTCTACATTTGAATTCAACTTTTTCCCATCTAAGTATTTCCCTGATCCTGTAATCGAGCTTGCCATCCCCGTATCATCCTCTGCCATCAATACTGTATCGTCTACGTATGCGAGTGTATATATCTTTTCGTTCCCTATGCTAACTCCTCTCCACCCTATTCTCTTCATTTCTTCTTCTAAGTCTGATATTAATATATTAAATAAAAGTGAGCTGAGAGGACATCCTTGCCTTACTCCTCTCACCAACCAGAAGCTATCTCCTACTTTTTCTCCTGCCTTTACCTTGCTTTTTGTCTCTCTAAAAATTTCCAATACTCTCTTTATTAATCCCTCTCGTACCACTTTTTCACCATAACTTTTTCTATCCCGCCTCGGTCTTATGAGTCAAACGCCGCCTTTAAGTAAACGAACATTGCCATTATTGCCCCTTTCTCCCTCTTAATCCTCTTATTTACTAGATAGTTCAGGACATATAAATATATTGTCCGTCACCTCCATCCCTTTTCTAAGCCCTGTCTGATTCTGCTCGGCGGCTCTATCTGTTTTTCCCTCACAACTTCTTTTTTTAACCTTTCCGATAAAACTGTCACATATACTTTATAAAGTGTTGGCTTTCGTGTCACTCCTCTGTAATCCTTAACCTCCTCCCCTTTGCCTTTCTTCACTATTTGAATCACCCCCCTCTCCTCTCCATACTTTATACCAGGAGCCTTTCCATCTTTCAGCATCCCTAATACCTTAACTACTTCCTCTCTTATAATATCCTCCTCATGTGCTTCCCTGCCATCTTTTCCTCCTTTCCTAACTTTCCTCTCCACACCTCCTAGTAATTCCATAGAATATTTTTTCCGTTCTACCATCTCAATATGTGATACTTCGTCGTGTGGTAAATCGGGTTCAGTTCCCCGGGGTTTTTGTCCACAAAAATCACAATTTTTAAAAACTGTATTTGGAGATGCTATAAAATAGAACAACAGACGTCCCCGAAAACTTTTTTGAGGGATAGTAGCAAAAAAAAATTATTCTGCTAAGTAAAAATTTTCTGGATGTGCACTATTTGGAGGCTAGGATTCGTTTTTGAGGTATCTGCCATTCCGATAATTCCAGTCTCTGTTGTACCTCAAAATACACACATATTAATCAAATTCAGCGAAATGAAATTTTTTTGAATCATTCCACAACAGAAGAGTTCGGGGACGTCCGTTAGCATGTTCGCTACCATTCCCCAAACTTTTAAGGCAAAATCTTTATTATTGTAGGAAAAAAGCCGGGGGAACCTAACACTGCTGAAATCGATAATTTTCTAAGTATCACATGCCTTTAACATTCGTCATCCCATCCACTTCTATCCCCTCCTTCACTAACTTCTTTTTTGCTTGTGCACTCTAGCACTCGTTTTATTTCTCCTATCATTATTCCCATTTCCTTGTTTACATTTCGTTTCCCCATTTTCATATTTCTGACTTTTTCTTCGAACTTTTCTTTATCTTCCATTGACCACTCCCCTCTTCCTGCTGTTTTTACTTTTGCTCACATTTTATCCTTATTGTTATTACCCATTTCTCCCTCTACTGTCAGTATTATGGGAAAGTGATCCGAATCTATATAGTTTCTTATCTCTAGTTTCTTAACCTTCTCCCTTACTTCGTTGTCCACTACCACATAATCAATTATCGTTCCCCTCTTTCCTCCTGAACGTGTATATTCCCCTTTCTCATCCTCCTCTATACTGCGGTTTAGGATAAACCATCCCATCTCCCCTAGGCTCTTCAACAATTTGTTTCCCTCCCCATTCAGTATCTTCTCTTTGGATTTTCTTCCGCATTCTGCACCGCATTCCCTTCCTCCTTTATCTCCTGTTCTCGCATTAAAATCTCCTCCTATTATAAGCCTAATCTCTTGCTTATTTTCTTCCATCGTTCTCTCATCTCCTCTGAATTCTCCTGCATGTTACCGTTCACCTCTCACCTCCCATATTTATCTCTTTTACTATTATTCCTTCTTTGTGTGGTTCCATCTCCTTTTCATCCTTCTCTGTTATATATTCATTGCATACTCCTATCACCATTCCTCCCATTGGTTTGCCTTTTTTCATTCTTTCTCTTTGCATTTTGAACTTGCCATTTGTAACCTCCTGGTAACCTTGCTCTTGCTCTTTCCCATCCCTTTTCTATCTAGCCACGTCTCCAGCATTATTACTACATCCCAATGTGTCAAATTTCTCATAAACTCTCTATTCTTTCTCTCCAATCCTGCTAGATTCCTGTACCATATCCTCCACCAAAAATATGAATTTTGCATGAAAAAGTTAATTTTGAACCAACTGCATTAATCTTCTATCAAGAAGATTAATTTTCCACCAGAAAAGACCAATTTTTAACTAAAATGATGAATCTTCAACAAACAAAATAACTTTTTGACAAAGCTTGACTTAAAGCAATTATAGCACTTAAATAAATTATTTGTGAATTTTCCCTATTAGTTCAAGAATTATGACAAATATGTTATATTTACAGCTTTTACTAGTGAACAATAATGAAAAATTATGAAATTTAAAAATAAATTTTTTGCTCAATAGAAATTTTTGAGAATGTGCAAAAAGATGTTTCTTTATTGAGTCATATGCACAATTTTAAAAAAAAGTTGAATATGTCGTACCTGAAATTTATTTAGCTTCAACCAAAGAAACATTTGATCGTTTTCATTTTTCGGAAAAAACTTTTGTCGTGGTTTAGGATTTTTGGGATTTCATTTTTTTTGCGATTTTGGAACGTTATAAACACAAAAAAAATGTTTCCCATGAATAAAAAATGATAACATGATTCTTTAGTTCAAGATTAAGAAATTTCGGGTTGGAATCATTCCAAAAAAAAAAAAACATTTTTTGTACATTTTCGAAAAATTCTACATGAGGCAAAATTTATTTTTGAATTTTAAAAATTCTTAATTGTAAATTTAAAAAAGAAAACAGAAGATATTGACCGATTTCAAAATTTTGTTTCTTCACTTGTTTTGGGTGTCGACCCACAAATTACGATCCCTCAGCTCAAACGATTCCATTAATTTTAACATTTTTACTTCGCTCCACTGAATATTGTAGTTTTAAATTTAGATTGAAAGTATTAATTATAGTAAGGAAGAAATGACAAATCTTGGAAAGAAATATTTATTAGAACGATTATAAACATATTAAAATTGTGTATTTAACTAATTTTTTTCGGACTTTTTTATATCGCTGTGAATGGATTTCCAACGACCTAAGTATATCCAATGTTTGAAAATTAATACTTGAATGGCAGAAATCATTGAAAAATCATTGAAAATTATTTTGAAATATAACATTTCTTATAAAAAGGTTGTTTGTTCTTTTCGACATGTAAAAATAATTTTTTTTCGTGAAAAAATTATCCTGTTTCCCCTTTTTTGAGCTCCTTTTGCACTGTGATCCCTGTTATTTCTTCATTAGATGTTTTCTCATAATTGACCAGTTGTATGATTCAAAAAATGTCTTAGAAAAAATGCTCCTCTGGGAGCAGTCCAACTTTTGTTAGAAACTTTTTGCTGTGGAATCCAAATTTAAAAAAAAATTAGCACTGTTTATTTATTTTTTTATTTTTCTACGCTGTAACGGTTGACCTCTATGGACCTCTCTCACTTACAAATTTAGGCTATATATATACAGCGCTTTGGCCCAGCACGAGTTAGTTCTAATCATAATCTTATACGACAAACTGTACTCATTTGAATAAAGAATAGTCGAGTACCATTTGGTAATTCGACTCCTTTTTAAAAACATCTATTCTAATATTTCGGCATAACATTTCTGGCGATCCTGCCAGGATTGCTCTTTCGATTTATTATATTCACGGATACATGAGACAAATCACATAAAGGGCAATTCCTGAGACGAATTTGGAATCATTGAATTCTACGGAATTCAGATGAAACAATTTTACGGAATTCACAATAAGAACTCCGGGCTTCTCTACGGAAAGCCCGTTAAGCAACGAAGAGTAGGAAAACAGGTAAAGAAACAATATTGTTTTTAATGAAAATATAATCAGATTATAAAATGTATCCCTATACTTTTGGTGTACATGTGCTTGTCCTGGGGTAAATGGTCATGTTACGTCACTTTTCGTCTAGAGGATTTCGAGGGCTACAGCAGGGCCTAATCAGAGGACTTAGGAGGACCTATAGAGGGCTAAATTTTTATTAAATTAGGCCCTCTTTTAGCCCTGAAAGTGGGAAAAATGGATTTTTGTGCCACTTTGAAGTACTAAAAGAGAGCTTAATTTAATACAAATTAAGACCTCTACAAGCCCTTATAAGTTCTATTCAGTTCTGCAATTTAGAGGTCTAAAAAAGGGCTAAAATTTTGACTCGGGAAGGGTTAGTGATATTCAAAAACTTAGATATTTTAAATTGTATGATTTCTAAATCTATATAAAGTTATTTTCCTGTGCAACTGTGTATATTAAAATGTTATTTACGAATTGTCATTATGTATTTACATGTTTATTTCAAAGATAAGGTTTATTAACTTCATATTTCACAATAAAAAAGAATAACAAACTAAAAACAGATATCACGCTTACCATGAGTCTGATTTTTAATAACGCACTGTCATAATTTATCATTAAAAATAATAAAAATGTACAATTTTTGAAAAAATAACGGATATTCAAGGAAAATATAATATCTTTCTTCATTCCTAAAAAATGCAACAAGTCATAACTAATTTTTTTTTGTACAAACTATTCTCCTTATCACAATCACTTCGTTATCATACTTACCACTATCGACCGTAACTCAAAGTTAAAAAAATTTTTATTCTTTAAGCTTTCAAGATTAATAATGAAAGTTTTCAAGCTTTAGAATTATAGTAAATAGAGTTTTAAAGAAATTATCATTAGCTACCGAAATTTGGATTATTTAAAAATAAAGGATCTTAATTTAGATACGATAATTGTAATGCTAAAAATTTAAGTGTTTAAAATTGACCTATTATTAATTATTAGTTTGATGTTGTATAAAATCAATTTAATTATTGAAAGTTTCAAATTTGAGCAAGTTTAAGTTTAAAAGATTAAACCATTTTCAAGAAAATAGATCAATTTTGGACTGAGATTTAAATTTTTCAATTAAGTTAGTTAATATATAAAAATGTATTTTTAATAACGTAAAAGTTTGACGTTTCCAAACTATGCTATAAACGTCAAAGATATTTTAATCATCTACATGTGAGACAACTTTAGAAGTTATTCCGTCATTCCATCGTCTCTTCTTTTAGTTATTTAAATTATTTATCTTTCTGTTGAATTTTTATATTTTTTTACTCATTTTTACAAGTATCAGAAGTATGATTTGCAACTGTCATTCGTTCTGTTGTCGCTTTGAATTCAAAATTGAAACTATCACTAAAATATAAAAATTTTTTGTGTTAAAATTTAATTTGGGGAAACAGATTTGAAAGTAATAAAGAATCCGGCTTGATCCGGCTTTACTTTGACCTACCTGAAAAAAATTAAAATTTCAAGTACTCAAAAGCGGTTAAATTCTGCAAAATTTTCTTTGAAACACGGTGCCCAATAATATTGAAACATAAAATAATAATAAATAATTTAAGCAATTGAGAATAAACGGTTAAAAAATTGCAGTTAAAGGTGAAAGAAAATTTTTCTCACGAGAGGCATGAACGATTTGCGATAGTTGTATTATCGGATTTTGCTCCCTTGCAGAGTGAAGAAACTAGAATGTGAATGTACATTGTATTCTATTCTTTTGATTCGACGATCTAAAAAAGAAGGGTGTTCCGTATCTCCATCTTTTTTCAACCTGCTCCAATTTAAAGTTCAGCTCTTTCCTCGATTCGTCCCCCGGCCCCGGGCAATCACCCTTCGCTCTTTCGAAAAGAATGTAGAATGTAGACCCTATGCTAGACAGTCTTGTCCCCCTATCTCTTTCAATCCTCGATTTAGAAGGACATACCACGTGCTTATGCAAGTGTCTATATCGCGCATTCACCCTCCACCGGGTATCCAAGGACACTATTATGTGAATTTCTTCAGACGTAACAATTTGATTTTGAAAGTCATCTCTGTTGCTGCAGTGCCTATATAACTACATAGTTTCACTCTTGAAAAAATTAAAGAGACTTTAATGTAAACGTTAATTTATTGAAACCGTATATTCCTAAGAGCCTAGCTCCAATGAAAGAAAGGTCAATTATTACTGAATTAAAACGATAAACCTTACGATTTATAACCTCCCTTATGACTCGACTATCATGGACTCAAAGTCCTGGTCAGCTTTATATTATTTAATAGCAGAATTCTCATGATGGTAAAATTTAATTTTCTATTTATTTTATAATTTGTTCGGGATTATTAATCCTTCTTAACTCTCCGTCACACAGGCTTTTTACTTGAACGAGACAATCAACTAGTTAATTAATTAATTAATCAACTAATTAATTAATAAACCAATCAATTAATCAATCAATTAATCAATCAATCAATTAATCAACTACTTCAGCGGGTAAATTTGACTGCATCGTAAACGACCCTCACCTGTGTGACGGAGGGTTAATTTTACTTTTTTTTTAAATCGGACAGTGAAGGAATAAGTACGGAATCCCTTATTAGACAACTTGCAATTAATTTTTTTTCATTCAAGAAGATTTAATTTTACATTATTTTAAAAATAGAGGTCGAGAAATAATAAAATCACAGAAGTAATCAAATTAGTTTCCTATATTATTCTCACAACTCACAAGTTTCTAATTTTAATATTTTTGTACAACTTGAGAACTTTAGTTTTGATTTTTAGAATTAAATTATGATTCGAAAGTTAAAAACGCATTTTTTATAATTTTCCAAAAACAAAACTTGTGCTGATTTGTGCTGAAATTTTATTTTTCAAACATTTAAACATTTTGGCAGAAAATTTCAAAAATAATTTTTTTATGTCGAAATTGCAACTTATTGTTTTTGAAAATCGAAAGTTTGTACTGTATAGAAAATCAAAATGTCATTTAAAAAAAATTTTAAATGCCCAGAATTGTGCTGTATCATGCTAGGCAAATTAAAAACTTGTTTCCTGTTGTTAAATTTCAACGCTAAAAAAAAATCCCTGAACTACTCAATGTTGCAAATACATTTTTATAAAACAACTCTTGGTTTTTGAAAACAAGAAAATTAAAGAATTTCTGGTTTTTTAAGTTGTCTTTTTTAATTTCATTTCTCAAAAAAAGTATAAGTCTGATGAATTTTTACAAGAAGAGCAAAGTGTTTGTTTTTCTAAGTTTTCTTCGAAAATGGTTTGTATGGTGAAATTTTACAACAGGAAAGGTATTTGATTCGCTGCGAACAATTGAATAGCACAACTCTGAGGCTTTAGACATTTTTGAAAGTTAAGGAATTTGTCTTTAGTTTATGTCTTTTGACATTTTTTACAGGATTAGTATGGTACAATTTTACAAGAGGGAAATGTGGTACTTTCACCAAGCATATCTCATTCCAAACTATATTTTGTTTAAATGGACCAAATTTATCATTTGTATTTTTAAACGTTAGTTTTTTTTCGGCAGAAGTTCATTATATTTTAAGCCAAGCAGCACAAAATTTCGATTTCCAATTTAACAATAACAATAAGTTGCGTTTCTTAAAAAAAATGTCATAAAATTTTTTGTCAAAATGTTTTAATTTTGGAAATCTTTATGTAGCAATAATAATCACAACTCTCGCGTAATTCATCACAACTTTTATTTACATTAAAAAACAAAATGTGTGGGGACACTGAAAATATTTGGTCTATACGCTCACCGGAAGTATTTCTTCTACGCTCACCGAATTTCGGTGAAACTAAACACAGCCATAAATAAAATCTTCAGGTTAGAACTTCTCTATAAAACAGTAATTATTCCTCTTTTCGACGGCATCCCTATGGTGCAAAAATTTCGCCAAATGCATGAATATTATTATTTTATTTATTCATATCCAAGGTAATCAAATTTGTTAAATCCAGAAATAAATCCAAGTATGAATAGTAGAAATTTTATAAATAGGAGTGTTTTTTAAGAAAAAGAGTTAGTTTAATATGTCTTTTTTGTTGTTTGATGAAAAAATAAACAAATTGATATTTTAGAGAATTTTTTTAAATTTGTCGGGCCTATTATTATTTTTAAAATAATGGACAGAAGTGTAATGACACAACAACAATAATGTGCGGTCTGCCGCGTAAGATCATCCGCGGCTAGAGACTGGACTCCAAGGAACAGTAGTCTCTTGCGTAAATTTCCCGCTCTTGCTTACTTTTTTCGTAATCACAAAGCCATTCCAAATTTAAAATTAATTTTACTCAATTTGCAGAGAGCAAAAGACGCACTACGGAGGCAAAACGGTGGCTGAAATTCTTCTGAAGGATTACGACGAGAGAAAAAAAATTCTCAAAGCAACAACAAAATCTGAGACAATCGAAAATCAAGCATCACCAGAGCACATTTACGAGACGATTCCTGAAAAAGAGGAAACAATCCCAATCGAAGATGTTGAAATTCCTGAGTGTCACAATGACAGTTCGGTTTCTTCGGCAAGTCAGTTATTAGAAAATCCTTCGCCAATGTCCTGGGCTTTTCAATCGCCTTCGAAGGACTTTGAGGGCGAATTCACTCTAAGAAGGCAGCGAGGAATTCGCAGGAAACGAGCGCAAAAGGAAGTAGATCCTGAAACAAATTCTGCAAGCAAACGCGCCAAGAAAAGATCCTTGAGTCTCAGTCCTTCGAGCATGATGCAAGTGAGCGAGCTCGAGATTGAGGTGCAAGAACCCTTAGTGGAGGCTGTGAACCGGGACGTAAAGAGATGTCCTCTCGAGACGGATATGGATTCTACTTTGGACGATAAACTCGCTGGCGGATCGACGACGACCTTCTGTGTTGATGTTCAAAGTCAGATTTTGGAAGACTCGAGAAGGAAGGCCAGTTTTTGGGACCTAGAAAGTCCTAAGTCTTCTTTACTCGAAGACATTCATAGTTCTAAGTCATTTTATAATAATACTTCTGAGACGCCTCTTGTGGCGACAGTCAGGAGATGCTTGAAGTATAGTCCAGAAAACGAAGCTCCGAAGTCTAACTGCAGGGCGTCGATTGAGATTGAATACTCCGTCCAGGGTGATCAAATTCACGTTCGAGGTGAGATTTCGTTATTATTTATTTTGCTCTTTAAAAAAGCGGCAGGCTGCGTTAGGGATATAAATTCCTGTTATCGGTATATATTATATACACTGATATTCGACGGGTTGTGCCAATTACACAATTAGAAGCTTCTAGATTTAGTATACATGCAAATCCTGAAGTATCGGTAGATGTCAGTAATAGGTAGCTATGTTTAAAACTCAACGAGCCTCTACTATTTTAAATAAATATACTTCGAATTTTTTAATTAACATAGGAGCATTATTCAGAAGTAATTTCTATCATTCTTAAAATACGTACAGACTAAGCTTATTTTATTCTTTGAATGCATAGACTAAATAAAAACATGTTGAAACACTTTCATAATCCAAAATTTGTTGAAAGTATTGAGAGTTTTTTAAAATTTTAAAATATAAAAGCTTAATTCAATAATAGTTGAGCGTTAAATCATAAGCAATAAATTAATTACAACATAAATACATTTGTTAAAATCCTTTAAAATCCCTTAAAATCTTTTAAAATCACTTGAAACCTTTTGAAATCTTATGAAATTCCTTTAAATTTTCGAAATCCCATTAAAATCCTTTATATTATTCAAAATTTTTTTGAAATTCCGTTAAATCTGTTGAAAACCCGTGAAATCATCGAAAGCCCTTTAAATCTCTTAAAATTCGTTAAAATCCTTTGAAATCCTTTGAAATCTTTTAGATTCTTATGAAATTCCCTCAAATCTTCGAAATCCCATTAAAAGCCCCTGACATTCTTAAAAATGCATGCAAATATTTCTGTATCTCTTTGATTGACATACCGCGACTTCTTTTGGAATATTTCAAAGTTTCTTAAAACCTCTTATTTCCCTTAAAATTTGTTGTAATCGACGAAAAATATTCTTAACTCCTTACAATCCATCAAAATCGATAACAAGCCGACGAAATCTTTCAGTATCTCTTGAAATTCCTTTAAATCTGATTAAACTCATTGAAGTCCCTTAAAATCCTATAAAATCCCTTGCAAAATTGAGATTCTCTGAAATTGTACGTAAGTAATATCTTCAAACGCTTGAAATCTTTTAAAATCATTAAAAAATTGTGATACCTCTCGTAATGCTTTGGAATCATTTGAAATACCCTATAACTTCTTTCATAATTTGGAATTTTTTTAAATCCCTTGAAATATATAGAAAGCGTAGGAAATCTTGTTAAATTTGATAAAAATCGTTTAATTCTTGAAAATACTGTGTGGTCCTTTGAAATATCTTCAAAATCCTTGAAACCTGTTGAAATATTTAGAAATCTCATTTAAAGTGAAAACAATTGATATCTTTAGTAAAAAATACAAAATATTAATAAAAGGGGGGGGGGTTCATAAAAATCGTACGTATCCTTGCAATAGAAGGGAGGGGGTCCAAAATTTCAGAAATCATCCTCACGTAATTAATGGGCATTCCCTGACTAAGCACAGAAAAACTGTTTATATATCTTAATATTAGCAGTAAAAAACACAATACTTATAAAATTACAATTTTCTATTAACACTTTTCTCTGGAAATGATTCTCTACCGTAATTCCTGCGGGAATTGAGTTTTATGACTTTTCTTATTAAATTAGTAGTTCTGAAAATATGCGGGTTTCTGTTCTACTTTCTACACCCCTGAACCTGGCATGAGACATGCGCCAATTCCCTTCTTCAGGGGTTTTTACTTGGCACCCCGTGAAAGCGTGTGCCAGTAACCCACAGATCCTACTAGTATTGCGATTTCGGTTAGTAGGCCTAATTTCATTGATTTAAGCTACTATATAATTGTCGCTAACATAAACAACCTAAATTCACCCTTCCCCTTCAAATATTTCTCATTTTATTTATTTACAACCCTTTCTACCAAAAATCCTTCCTTAATTTTTTTTCGTGAATAAGAATAGTAGTACACGCTGAGTTAGTGATCGTCAGGAATAAACATTAGATAAAAAATATTACTAATGGCGGTGGATTTTGTTAAGACAATTTGAAAGTACGGTCGATAGCGAAGGACGTTGGGGTTTGATGAGTGGTTTCAAGTGAAGTGAAGTGAGGTCGTTTAGTTAACAAGGAGGCAAATGCCGCATTGGTCAGCCAGACTCGGCTCAAGTGGTGCGTGAAGCGTGTTAGTCAGACCGCGAATCATAGATAGGTTTAGAGTTTAGAGTACAATAATAATGTTGTCATCGTGATCACTTATAAATTTTATTATTTCAGTTTTTGAAAAATATTTATTATTTTTTAAATACGAAGAATTTCAATCAGGCGCTATAAAATTTTCATTAACGTAAATAACGTAAAACAGTCACATTTTCCTTGATGAAAAAACTCAACTTATCTAATACCTAAATCTATTGTTAACTTAACGTCTTTCAAAATGTATAATAAATTCTTTTCTCTAGGCTTGATTGTTTGCGTTGGAATTTATAATAAAAGTTTATTTATCTTAAATTTGGGGACCTTGAAAGAAAATGTCTTTATAAAAAATTGTATTTTTAAATAGTTTCAGTAAGAAATATATATTGCGAAAGCTTTATTCAGATAAATTCACTAAATTAGTACTCTTATTAAAATTGCAATAATAAATTCTATATTTTCAGAAGTTTAATGATTCATTCACGAATGCAATTGTGGAAAAGATATTACTTGAATTTTTATTCGAGTCCTAAGCTTTATTACTGAATCTCAGTCTTTATTACGTAATAAAATTCGAGAGCAGCTTGCATATTGCAGTCTCGACTGTTTTCAAAGTTTAATTGAAAAGTAGTTACTCGTAACTTCTTAAAGACGCGCTTTTATTGAACGCTCCCAACTGTGCAACATATTTGTTCAATAAAGAGGAAAATTGAGATTGAACTTATATTTTCATTTTCATCACTGAATTTTATAATGTATCTCTGTTTCCACTTTTCTAAAACTTGTTTGGAAACTGTTTCGAAGCATTTGAGAAGTGCATCTTTGTATTTTTATTAGTATGCAATTACAAGTTTAAGAAATCTTTTCAAACCTAAACTCATGGAGATTCAAATTTTGTTGAAAACAACATAAATGCTTTGGAAGTGAATAGTTCTGCCGATGTATGTTTCTCACACTACTTCTGTCCCTAATTCCGTATCCATAAATATACTACAGTTCCTAAAGTTTCGTCTTTAGCTACGATACTTTCAATGCGATAATTAAAGTTATCCTAAATCTATTTGTGATTTCAATTTTGCTTTTTTAATTATGATTTTAATTTATTGACAAAAATATTTAATTTGTGCAGTGATACGGTGTAAGGACCTCAGGAGGACCTACGAGGGTCCCATATACGCTTACGTGAAAGCGACTCTAAAAAATTCAAACGGCGTTGGTTTAGTGCACAAAAGAACTGCAGTTCATAGGGCGACACCGAATCCATTTTTTAACGAAACTTTGGTTTTGCCCTGTCCTGTTAACAATATAAATTGTTCGAGCAAGGCTACCTCTTTGGATATCGCCGTCTGGCACAGGGATCGACGAGCAAGGTGAATATTATTTGATACAAATTTTTTTAGTTCAATAAGGATAATCTGACAGAAGCCCCTTTTCGTAAAACAGGAACAATACTTTAGTTCATGATTTGTATATCTAATTAATTAAAGGGATGGCTCAAATACCATTTTTAATAAAACATTAATATTTTACTGAATATAATTTTTTTTATTTTCGGAATACGGCAAAAAGTCCTATAGCAAAAGTGTTCCTATTGAAAAGTTATACAAAAAGTTCCTTTTTTATTTTTGTAGAACTCTTCGAAAGAAAAAATTTTGCTTTTGGAATTTTTCCGTATCTCGCATACATATTTAGAAAAAATTGGTTTGCAGAAAAACGGTCGCCATTTTGTTAATATTAAACCTTTTACATTTTTTTGTGAATTTTCAATTAATGAGAAAAAATTTGAGCCAAAATCGGGCAAATGTTTCTATATTTTTTAAATTACTATTAAAAGGTAATAAGATATCAACTGACATACTCCAGGCCAAAGAAAGAGATCCATAAGTTGTTGAAGATGCTTTATTCCATATTTTTGTCGACGTTTCAAAAACTAAAAGTTTTCCTCGTCAGAACGAGAGTCCTTAAAAAGTTGTTATTCAAAATTCGAAGTCAAGTATTAGTACCATTGTATGTGGAATAAAATAAAATACATAAGCTTATATTTCTCCTTTTCTCATTGCTCAATTGAGATTTCTGTTATTTTAAATAAATAATAAATGGAAAATTCATCTTAAATTCATTGTTAATTGCCATTAGAATTTTTTTCAACTTAAATATCATTAATGAAATTGATAAAAATATTTTGTGAATAAGAGACAAAACTTTCGTTTTGCTATATTTTTTACCTTTTAATCTACAATTTATTACTCAGACAGACAACATCGCCCTAGCACCATAAAGTTGAGAGAGGGGTAAATTGGCACTGAGGCTAATTTGGCATACCCTTATTTTAAAAAAATGTAATAGTAAGGCTCACGAAAATATTTCTATCGTAACATTTGTTACATTTGGTTACTTTAGAGCAATTTAATTGAATCGATGACTGACTAATCCAACATTTTTATATATAATATTTGGTCATTAAGCTAATGATTAGAACAAATATTTTCATCAAAAAGCGTTTTATGCGAAAAGTATTTAATTAATGAACAATCCGTAAGTAGGAGATTTGGCGCAGATGTTACATCGAATGTCAAGTTATGTGCTGGTTTGAGTTTGGGTTTAAGTTTGAGTTAACACACATTATTTGAATCGACCGCTTCTCCAAGGATACTTGGAAACTATTCTGCACTTTTTTTACTACTGGAGACCTTGCACTTGGCAGGAGATTGATGAAAACGGATTTAATGATATAACAATGTATACATAAAAGAAACTGCGTTCCACAAGAAAGGAAAACATTTTCAGTAAATCCTATCTGTGGAATAAATACTAAAATAGTTTAAGTTGCCAAAATATTTAATGACTAAATTCCTTAGTATTTAAAAAAAGTATTTAATTCAAAATTAAATATTTTTATATTCATTATCGAAAAAACTTATTCAGGAACGCACTATTTTTATCTTATCTATTCCGTTGATCAGTAAAATATATTATATATCAGGTTGTCAATTTTTCTTAATCAAGAATTTTTCACGCAAAAAAGTGAGCTGGAAGAAATTTTGAACAAATGAATTTCTTGAAAAAATTATGATTTTTGTCAAAGAAATATATATATATATATATATATATATATACAGGATGTCCCAGCACTCAAAGTACATTTTTATATTTTTGAATTCCTCATAAAAAATGGAATTGAAAATAATAATAAAAATTTGTTGTAAAGTTAATAATTAATGAGTAATTACCAATTAAAGATAAACCAGTCGAAAGCATGCGTTAGATGGTCGACAGTCCATGTATCACTGATGAGAGTGTGTGCGCAAAGGAGTGATTTTAAATTTGCAGGAGGTTGTGAATATCAATGGTGCAACTTCACACGGCAACTGAGAGACGAGAGAGATTCTCATAAAGTATATTTTCCTTTACAATAGACGTTGAATTATTTTAACTTCCTTCGAGTATTTATAATTCTGTAGAATTCAAACGAATTCTTAGAATTCACTTGTTTTCCTTTGAATTCTTCTGAATTTTCTGAATTATACTCAAATGTCTAAATTTATTGAATTTTCCGAACTCTTTCAAATTCTCTGAAGTCTTTTGACTTCTATGAATTCTTTTGTATTCTATCAATTCTTTTGAAATTCTATAATTTTTGTTTAATTCTGTGAATGCTTTCGAAGTTTTTGAATTCTTTCGTACTCTGTGAATTCTTCCGAATTCTCTGAATTCTTGTAAAGTCTTTGAATTCTGTGAATTGTTTCAAAATTTTCTGATCTCTGTAAACTGTTTTGAATTTTTTCGAATTCACGATATCGCTATATTTTTAAAATCTTTTTTAAAATACTTGAAATAATTAGAATACACGTTGAATTATTTTAGCTTTCTTTGAATATTTTTGATTCTGTAGAATTCACACGAATTCTACAGAAATTTTAAAGCTTTTTTTCGTAATTCTCTTGAAATCTTTATAAAACACCATAAATGGATCGGAATTTCAGCAAGTCTTTTGTATTCTATGAACTCTCCTGAATTATTCTGAATTCTCTGATAATTTTTGAATTGTCTCAATTCTTTTGAATTCTGTGAATTATTTTAAATTGTATCAATTCTTTTGTGTTATCTCAATTTTTTAAAATTATCTAAATTTATTTTGAATTCTGTCAATTCTTTTGAAATCTGAATTTTTCTGAATTCTCTGAATTCTTTCAAGTCCTCTAAATCTTTCTGAATTTTCTGAATTGTTTCGAAATTTTATGAACTCTTTAAACTACTCTGAATTCTTCGAATTCTCTCGATATCACTGAATGTTTTAAAAATGTTTTTTAATTATCTTGAAATCATTAGAATACACTTTCAGTTAGTTTGAACTCCTTCTTTTGAATATTTTTAATTCACTAGAAATATTTAAAATACACGTTGAATTAGTTTAACTTACTTCGAATATTTTGAATCCTGTAGAATTCTACAGAATTCAAAACACTTTAAGGAATTCTAAATAATTCAACGCGTATTCTAAAGATTTTGAAAGAATTCAGAAAATGAAAAAGAATTCAGAAGGCTGTTTGAATACAAGATATTTCAGAGAATTCAAAAGAATTTAGGGAAATTCAGATAATACGAAAGAATTGTAGAAATTCAAAATAATTAATGGTGTATTGTAAAGGTTTTAAGAGAGTTCAAAAATCTGAGATACTCGAGGAATCTCAGAAAACTGAAGCGGAGCGAATCGACACGTCCGTAACCGACGGCTGCACAAGTGCTTGCATGCCACCGTTTCATTGGACTTATTATAGTATTTTATGCAAAAATCATTTAAAACAAAGATATTGATATTATCAACGGCTTCACTGCAGAGAGCTCCAGTTTTGGTTCAGTCCGTTTACACCTCTAAGTTATTTTTTTCGATTTTGGGTTTTTTTGGATAGCATGGATGAATGGTCATAGTTTGGTCCCAAGAAGACTTTATGACCCTGCCAGTAATGCAGATATCAAATTTACTGAGGGGTACATGCTGGAAAATACCAAATTTCGTTTGAGTCTGCATTGACGCAAACTCATTTTTTTGAGTCTAGATTGACACATGAGTTGCCCACACTGTGTGTTATAATTACCACGTGTCCACGTATTGCTTTTTGAATTTGAAGCTAATTTTCGGTCAATTTTTTTGCGTGTGGAGTGCTTATAACATGTTCATAATTAAAAAAAAAAAGAAATCTCCATCATCCTATATTTTTATTTTTATTTATTTTTACCGTGTTTTTGTGAATTTTGGTGCATTGGTGAATAGGATAATATATCTTTGCCAATATTCAAGTAAAAAAGCTCTCTCATCCCTTGTAATGCTAATTCTAGATACCTTTTGTGTTTATTCTATTTATCACTTGAAATAATAATCAAAATGATTGACCATGGGCAAAAGTCATTGCATAATTATAGCCTTTATCACACTATCAAATATATTTATTAGCAAACATTTGTAAACAGTATTGAGGTATATACTTTGTCTATAAATATCATTTCCCTTATTTTCTCACGTATTTCGACATTTTAAAAACATTCTAAGCTTTAATTGACTCTGCTAAAAAATTCGATAAAAGTAACTTAGAGCTGCATACGGCAGAAAAAAAAACCTGGATTGGTATACGGACTGAACCAGAACTGAAGCACTCTGCAGCAGAGTCGTCGATATGTATATCTCTCAATAGATTTACATTTAATGATATTTAAGCGTCGTGTGAGGAAAGAAGGCGCGCGTGAGAGTTCAGAGTAGATAGAGAAACATGGTTTTTCGATTACCTAGTTTTCTTTCTTTGATGAATCATTAAGGACAAAAAAATTTAAGTAATTTTCAAATTTATACAAGCCTAATTTCTGTTTAATTAATATCATCATCAAGGATGTTCTCGGTGTACAATCCAGTCCAAAATTACTCAATATCCAACTTGATTTATAAAATCTACAGAAAAAACCCCTGCTGGTATTACATCCAGCGGCCTTATAATTAGAAAAATGAGCCTGTAACTTCTTGCAGAATTAAGTACACAGTCCGACGGTTCCAGTTCCAGGTCCAGGCAGCGTATGCCTGCCAGGTCTTCTCTTCGTTCATCACAACATGGTAAGATTCATTTATAAATGCATACAAAAAATGAGTGAAATAAATTAGATTGCGTACATGTTGCCAGAGTAAACCATACAAGTGTCTTGCAAAACAAAAATAGAACCTAGTCCGAGAACTTTTTCAATCGCTGCATTTTTAGTTCATTTTAATTAATTAAACAAATTTATATCCCATATACAAGGCGTTCCACTACAAAAATTCCTTTTCCTTATATCCCGACATGGGGAAAGGGAAACTTTAAAATCGGTTACCCGGGTAAATATACCGGTTCATTCCGATTTCTTTATGAGTCGAGACTGAAAGACTTTGACCAAGGTGCTTGTTGGGACAACAATGATAAAACTAAACCCAGTTGGGGGAGATAAGCAAGATACATAGTTCAATAGTTTTGTGTGGACGACTCGACTGAAGGAAGATCTTCTAGAGTTCTACGGTGACACTATGGCTCCTGAGCGAAGAGGTTACATGGCGTGGTGCGAGATATATACAGAGCTCTCACACTTTCCGGAACAAGTGCTGCGAAACCGTGCCGAGGACCTCATGAAGAGAATTATACGAAGTCTAGCATCCACTGAACGAAGGCACGGAAAACTTGAATTGCTTCAAGGAGCTGTATGGTATCCTCATAACACCTGAGGAAGAATGCTCACCTATTAAAAGACAAGAAGACCTATTCCTCTGCAGGACCAGATGGTATCAAGAGCTTCTGGTGGTAGAAGTATTCTTCAACCCATCAGCATCTTGCTCGCATTTTTACCTCATATCTAACGTCGAAAGAGCCTATTCCCGAATGGCTGGTGGGAGAGCGCCCAGGAGCAACTTGTCTGACTCTAAATGTGTGTTTCCGTATGGGCGAGTGAAGTCACTCGAATCAAATCGCCCTTTTCAATGTATGACTGCTTCACATTAGATCTTATGGCGCCTTTTCCTAATGCGCGATACCCGACGCGCGATGATAGGGACCCCAAGGGCGGCTGTAAATCGCGGCGACTAGATTGACTGAGAAGCAGTCTAGACGCCAAGTGGACGCGATTCGAGTTTTCGAAAATATTGTCTACCATGTATTATAATGATGGATGATTGAAAATTACCAAAACTTGTCCTAACATTTTTAAAGATATAAAAATGTAATTTAATGTTTATTAAAAAATTTTATTTAATCTATAAATTATAAAAATTCCTATTTATGTATCGCAGCCTTCACAATCTTTTCCGTAAATTACAAAATATGGAACGTATGTCCAGCGTAATTTTAAAAACCTAAAATGTTTGAAGATTTAAAAATGAAATTCAACGTTTATTTGAAAGTTTTTATTTAATCTATAAATTATGAAAATTCCTATTTATACTATCGCAGACTTTACAATGTAAAAAATTAGTATTTTTTTGTGTTGAAAATTAACCTTTTTTGTTACAAATGTTATCTTTCTAGGTAAAAAGGAGCAACTTTTTGGTTAAAAATCCTTGTATTTTCGTGTTTTATTTTGTAAACTATTTCTTTAAACTAACAAAAGGAAGAAAATTGACCTAATTGGCTTGCAAATTCAATAATTGTGTATAAAATGATTCACTTTATTTTTCGCTGAAAATTCATCCGTTTTGGCTTAACAATTCAACTAATTAGTTGAAATTTTCCAGAAATAAAAAAAAAATATAAACTTTAGGCAAAGATGATGCTTTTGGTTGAAAATTAATCTGTTTTAGTTTACCTGGTCGCTTGCCAGATTTACTATCTCATATGGAAAACATTGTGTGAGAACCAACAGTTTAACCTTCCAGAGATGCTTCTTTCAGGGCGACACAAAGGGCCCTCTCATCTTGAGACTCACATTATTTCCACTATCTCTCACACTTGGTGGTTCCCAAGGGTACTTTTATGGCAAATCTGGACATCGAAACCGTAAGGTCACTTGTGTCTTTGTCATCGATTAACTCCAGGTTTATGCTAGAAATGCAGACAAAGTAAACCTAGCTCTACGGATTGCTTAGGGCACATACTATATGGTTGTCTAAATCACGCGGAAACGACGTACATTCAAAGGCGAAATGTGATACCAATAATGCTTTGTAATCATATCTGCCCATCTTACGACATTGGCCCTGATACCGCTCTGCCAATCTCTCAAATAGCATAAGTGTCAATTGCCGAGAATGAGAATTGCTGAATATACTGGAACTACAGATTTACTGAAATGGCACTCGAGGCCTGACATAGTTCTCTGTGACTTTGAGAAAAGAAAGATGTTCGTTATCGAATTTTTGGAAACAATCGACAAGAACATCAGAGTTAAGGATAATGAATTCAAAGAGAGTTATGAAGATATTTTAAGGGAGTTTTGACGGTTGTAACCAGAGCATTTTGTTGAGCTAATCGCCCTGATTATCTGTAATCTCGGAGGTGCCAGGCTCTTCTGGCTCATAGCCTGAAAAGCATCCCTGCATGCGAACGAAATGCCAAGACACTTACGGGGAAAATTCAGAAGGCAGTCTTCCTTGGATCGTCGAATTGAGCCTTATTGAGTCCGTCGCAGGCTGTAACCACCTGTCTCACGGACATGATACGTGGTTACAGCTGAAACATTCACCGCGAATTCGCCGAGAGCGGGGATCATTTTCTGGAATGGCTCCCGCTTCCCATGTAATCCCGCGGTATGACGCTGTATGACGACGGGCTTTGGATGAAATGTCCTATAACTTATAATTGAAGTGTGATTTTGATATCAGTATTTTCGAGTGTGAGGTTCAAAGTATCAGGTAACATATGTCATTACTCTAAACCGCTTTTTAACTATGTCATTATTTGACATTGAATTAATTCGTGGGTCTTGCATTTCAGCCAGCATGTCACCTACCATGAACCAGTATCCCAATATTGCCTTCTATCACTATTTAAATATAAAAATAAAAATGTTACAAAATTTCTCTCTTTTGATTAACTATTAAATAAGCCTCGTTTTTAATTGCTATATAACCTTTTCTTAATTGTTATATACAGCTCTAAATAAATTAATACAAGTCAGAAAATAACACCAGATAAAAATTGAATAATTTAAAATAATTCAAAATATTACATTTTTTAAAGAGAATTTGGTAAATTAAAGAATACTTCAACTTTAGACTTACACATAAGAATAATTTGAGTGCTATCTGTAATTTAAACTAAAAAATAATCAATTTGTTATAAAATTTAAATGCAGACCAATTTCAAACTGGAAGCTTTCAAAATTGAATAATTTTTTATTTTAATACTATATTTATGAAGTTTTTTTTCTATATTAGTAAATTATTAGCGTTCGTCATTGATGATTGTTTAGTCAAGCTTTTCATTATAAATTGTTGTATAATTATGAACAGTCTTGAAGAAAAAAAAAAATACGCAAATAACTTTGAACTTGTCTCTAAACTCACAATGAGAACATCTTCGAAAGTATGGTTCCGTAAGAAATGCGCCTACATATTCGACCGTAGCTTAGGAGATACTTGCCTTTTTGTAAACAAAAATACACAATATCAATTTAGGCTTTGGATGGGAAATCGTACTTTTATCTATGTTCTATCTAGCGACATTAGAATTAGGTCCTAGATGAGACCGTGTGTGGCTAAATTTTAGTTTTGAAGAAAAAATACAACACGTGCACTTGTGGCACTCGTCACCTTTAAATGAGTTTTCATCCAAAAGCCGGTTTTTCGAATTTGCCCTATCAAAACTACCCCAGTGTCTTATTTTTCAATCTAAGGAGTTTGTCCTGGGCCCACAATGTCCAAAATTTATCAGGCCACATTCCCCTACTTGTACTTCCATACAGAGAAAGTCGGCAATTTTCTTGCTTATGAAGAATTAAAAATTCATCAAGTCTTACTTAATTGTTATTGCAATCAGGCTAACCGAGCCGAAGAAGTTCGAACGAACATTCTGATGTTTCCTCTAAACATAACGAACCTCTTCAACAAGGGTCAACCAGGAGACAGGTAAACAATTTTTCTTCTCATGCGCTGAAAGCTACGGACGAAAGAGTCCGCAATTAGAATCGTAAAGTGTTAACTTGCATTTGCTGAAAATTAACCTATTACACTTAAATGGATAGTAAAGAAAAGCTTAGCAAATAGCATAAATATGTCACTTCCAGTTAAGTTTATCCAGTAAATTTAGAGTAAATGCGTTCGTCCCTTCTAACGCCACCGACCAGATGTTGGAATCTGCCATTATAGGAATTGGAATATTGCCACGCATGTAATTTTATGTTGCGGAATAACGTTTAAAATAAAATCGCAGGCACAGAGAATCGAACTCGTACCGCCAAGCTCTGAGTCGAATGTGTTACCACTAGCCTAGTAAGGCACAATTTTATTCTTATCTCACTTTAATAGAGGATCGCTCATCTGCTAGATGGGCTGAAGTAAACGTAACGCAAAATTCCAGTACCGTTATTGTAAAGCTCTTGTGTGATAAACGGCGCGTATTCTTTGGAACTAAAATGTACGTATTAGAATTTGACCATTGCAATACCGTGCTTTCAATTTTACTTTATACACCAACTGTAGAAGTATTATAGAATCCCAAGCATCTATAGGAAGTGGTTATGTTTTATGCTTGAAATTCCGTCCATTTATCCAGCTATATGAATCTATACGTAACTCTAAGGGCCGTACAGGCCCTTCTCATGTGGGCGCCCACATATTATAAAAACTCCATGTGCAGCGCTTTTTATAGACAAAATATTTATTTTTATCATTCACTGATTGTTTTAAAATCCAAAATACAATCTTAAAATCCAGTTTATGTCCAAAATAAAATGCATCTTAAAAATCTTAACCCCTTGCGCTAGTACGCCACACCAGAGCACGCTGGATTTCAGATCCCACATGCTGATGATATTTTGCTGCCCCTGACACTCGAAAAATGGCCTCTACTTGCAGAAACATTAAAAAAAGATTGGTCTGCTTACGCAGAAGTGAGTAGAACAAATATATTTATGGTTTATCTATATATGGATAATGAACCAAAAATTTATTTCAGTATTACTATTTCGTTATAACTGCCATTAAGTGGAGATCGAAAGAACCAAATTTGCCGCACACAATTTATTGTCCAAGTGGAGATTATAATTCTGGCATTTTCGTGGGGATATAGTCTGTAAGTATCTTTATACTAAAATTGGATTACATATATCAGTCCCTCAGTCGGTATCGCTACTGGAAATGCAAATCTGATAATAAACAGTAATTTTGTTTCCATGTTTTTGTTGTCATATTCATTTCTAACATGATTTTTTTAGCTTGGAATTTATCAAGTGATCACTTTTTCCCATGAAGGCTTCGATAAGCTTATGAACAAGGCTGTCACAGAAACCAAAATAATTAATTGGGCCGAAGGAGTTACGTTCACGGTCATTACTTCTCGGATCATTTCCACTGTTAACTCTATTATTGACACTTTAAAACATACCAAGGGGACAGAAGTGGAACTGCGTTTATCCACAAATGTTTTCTTCCTACCTAAGGAGGAAGGTGCCACTCTCGATGGAGCATGGAGTTATTTTTTTCGAAAACAGGACAATTAGAAATGAAACCGTGAAGAAAGAGATCTCTTGTATTCACAGTGTTGGCAATAGATTTATAATAAAACCATAGATAAAAGTATGGCCTATTCCGTTAACGATCTCTAACTGTATTTTGTATTCTTTAAAAAGAAAATATTTAGCTACCAGTTTGAAGTAGCTGGATTTTAACAGTGTTCCTTTTACATTTTTTAGGGTGCCTGAAGGATATTATCTGAATAGAATTAACGAATCTTCCGTACCTCTGATCCATTCTTTGTGGGCTTACCGAAACCAGGCAGATCCAGGTGTGACAACGAATCATCTCATGACAAGGGTGAGATTGAATGGAGGTGTTGGGCTATTTTCAAATGAGAATAACGAACTTCTTTCCTGGACGATGCGATGAGCATTGGGTGAATGCACTATGTTGAAGACATTCGAAAAAGCTAGAGGAAAAGTCTACGCAAACCTAGTAATGCGTGCATTTGCAAAAGATTTAGCAAAATATGGATTCGATATGTTTGGATTCGTAGAGATTGGAAATGTGGCTTCAGAAGCAGTGTTTAAATCCATTAATTCGAAAGTAACACACCCATTCACCCTTATACAATTGGAAAAATTACGGAGTCGGGGGTTAAAATGGAAAGATCAGATGAACGAACGTCAATGAAATATGATGCAATATACAATAATAATATAACGACAATGATATTTTTAGTTTCATAAGGCGCTGACCGTATACATTCTCAATGACTTAATAAACAATTCTTGCTTTACAATTTACCTCATAGGAAAAAAAATCATTTGAATATGCGAAAATGTCACTCAGTCACATGAATCGGACAACATTTTCTCGAAGTAGAATAAGAAAAAGTTTTGTAATATGGTTAATACTTTTAACTGAAGTATACAAACTGTTTTTTTTTTAAATCCCCAGAACTGAGTGTCACCCAGTTATACGACAGTTTATAACTTATAATGGAGTTATAAGCAACTCGCCTTCTTAAGGCCCTGCGTGTCTAAAACTAGGCGTGGGAAGTCTCGTCCCCAAATCTTGATCACTGAAGAGTCAGTTCCCCTGAAGGAGGTCTCGGGTGTCTGCCCAGTTCGGGATCGAAGAGTACCGACTCGTTGTGTCCACATCAAAATATACTGAAAAATATAGGCTCTATTAAAAAATAGTTGCAGCAAATTTTGCAGGTAATTCTAAGGCCAGAAACTTTGCTGTTGGACCTATTGTCGTATTTTGTATTGTTCGGCTATGAATTTTTATTTTTGATTTTCTAATGGCACTTTTCAGGATTAAAACAAAAACCATTAACCGGATCATATAACGCTCAAAAGCGATTCTATAGAACTTCCTGAAAATGGTAATTTTCTTTTTGGGCTATTTATCGTACCTAGCATGGTTTCGTGTAAAAGCTAAATCTTTAATTGTCTCGTATAAAAATAACGTGCATTTGAAAAGGCCGTGGCTCCGTGTACGGAAATTTCGGTACAAATTAACGAATTTCTTTCGCACGAATAGCGGGACCTTAAAAATGAAATATCTGTACCAGAATTTAGGTAAAAATAGATGGATTTTTTGACACACATATAGACACTACGATTCGAAAAATTACACTGGGCTGGAAGCGGTCACATTACGCCTGATTCACGTGCATGCAATGGCGCGTTTTCAAGGGGGGTCGGACAAAAAATAATGTTCAGCAAATTATTTGGAGTTTTTAATAACAAATTATTACCTTGCCATATTTTTGTTTGCGCATAAATCTTTTTCAGGTGCTCTAGAGCTGCATAATACTCGAGTATCTTTCGCTATAGCTAAGATAGAAGGGGGGGGGGGGCTTACTTAAAGTGACCATATTTGAAGAGCTCAAATGCAGGACGCTAAAAGTATAATTAGGGGGGGGGTCAGATTCAATATGTTTACGCTAAGGGTGCTTTTACACCTCTGCATGCATGCACGCGTGTACGTATGCATTTGCAAGCGGACATGCCATCCTCCGATAATTCTGGTAATATTTGAGTAATTATCTAGCAATATTAAACATGAGAAGAAAGTTGCTAAAAGATTACTAAAATATTACTTCATTTATCAGTGGTTGGAATGACCGCTTGCAAATGCATGCGTACGCACGTGCATGCATGCAGAGATGTAAAAGTACCCCAAGAAAGTCTTGAGTTATGAAACACATTTATTCAGATTTATATTACTTACAATGTTGAAATCTCAAATTTGATTGGTTGAGAACCTAGAGAGAAACTCAGAAGCCTGGAAGTAGAAAAAAGCTCTTTTGCGGGACGTTTGGAAAAATATCGTCTTTTACAGGACGTTTTGCAGGACATTTACCTTCGCAGGATATGTGGTTCAAATGCGGGACTGTCCTGCGAAAGACAGGACGAATGGTCACTTTAGGTTTACTGCAAATTCGTTTCCTTTTTCGGGGCACCCTAATGTATAGTGTTGCCCAGTGAACGTTTTGTCTGCTTTTAAAGTTCAGCAAAAAGTAATAATAAACCCTTCATTACAGGCATAAACAGTCATAGGAAAGGAGTGTTTTGTCCATGTCACTCGAAATCGATATTTGACCTTTTTTTCTTGGAAATCGTTGTACTTTTCAGGCTGATGCTTATACAGTTCAGTACAGTCTGATGAGGGCTGTATTGAAAAATTTTCAGAATATGCAGAAAGCAAACCTATCATGACTGATTATTTACCAGATTCTTTAAGAAAATTGTTGACATAATTATCCTGTAAGTTTGAATGATATGAATTAAAAATTGGAGAAATCCGCCAACTACAAGTTTAAAAAAAATGCTGAATAACAAGTCAACTTACTGTACATATGAGATGTTTACCGTAGCAGATTTTTGCCGTTTTTGAATAGATTTAAGAGATTTACAGTACTTTACAATCTTAGTGTGAGTTTAGAAATTCCGTCTCAAATTTCGATTCTGCTGAATCTTCCAGCGACATTAATTTATGAGTTTATTAGCAGGACGTCACTATGTCCACCTCCTCAGCATTATACCCAGGGTCCTGTCCGAGCCTTCTATTGTATTTCACTATCCAGGAATCCAAGCAAGAGTTCCTTACTGCCTTGGGGTTTTCCCAAGAGTCGACCAACAGACGCCGTGCAATTTTTATCTACGGAAACGTCAACCAATCAGGACTATTTATTTATGCTAAAGGATATCAAATTTGTGAAATCACAATAGCAAAATACGAATAGTAGAAAATTCGTGAACAAAGGCATATTTCTGTGAAAGGAATATAATTGAAAAAGATACTTATTTTATGCAGTAATTATTATGGTAGTTTAGTAAATAATAGTTTTTATTCAGAAGCAAATCCTAAATGATGCTCCGATTAGATTGAAGAAGTGAAAGGAACACTTGGCGGGCCGTTCACATTGTCTTCAAATAATATAAATTAGTACTACAATCTGATTATAGTAAGAATAATAAATTATTATATTACAGACATGGCAAATGAGTTTTCGTATTTTTTTTTATTTTTCTAAAGCACCAATTAACGTTTTTTTGTAGAATTGAAACCTTAAAAATAAATAAATCATACATTAAAATTTATGTAGGTATTTGGCGGAGTTTTTTCACACGTAGTGTTTAATTTCTTTTATTTTAAATGAGAAATATAGGTTTTTAAAGTTAAATAAATGTCAAATTATAGTTTTCGAACTATGTCGAAGAAACTAAAAGAATGTAAATTCACTAAAATTGTTTAATCATAGTATATTACATGACAAGTAGAGTTAGGTATCCCTTCACACGGGAAGCTTATTGTTCGCAGGACGAGTAGTAAAACCACGGACGAGGGCCATGGTTTTTCTAGTGGACCTTGCAAACATTAAATTTCACGTGAAGACGCGTGAAACTCTACGAGTGATGTATAATATTTTATTTGAAACCACCGTGTTATGAGATTCTAGAGCCCACAGAAAAGTGAGCTTCAGACAGTCCTGTACCGAAATGCTGCCAGAACTTCCTATGAAGTGAATATTTTTTGATAATGACGAAAGTCACTGTCCGGACATTCTACGTTTTGTTTTCTCCATTTGTCAAATTTCTCGAAGGCCAGCTTATATTTATCCTTAGATTTTTCGGGTAGTAAATCTTGTTCTGCCTCTTTCATACCTTCATTTATGTTAACGGGTGGCATTTTGGTTGTTTTTCTAATGATTTTGAATGTTCGAAGATTCACTATTATAACACTTTGCGAGGTAATTGCAGATAAATGAAGTTTTACAGGATTCCATTGTTATAGATGAAAACATACGATTGATGTGAGAATGATCTGTTTGGGCTGCGATTAAGTTTAGTTAGAGGTAAATTTATATAGCTCTTAGCATTTTCTTGACACGCAGGGATGCTTTTCAAGCTACTGACAATTGAAACCTTGGCACCTCCAATATCGCCGATGATCAAGAAGATCAGCATAATAGAATGTTCCGGGTATAACCGTCCCAACTCCCTTATAAGCTCTTTATACCTCTCTTTCTTTTCATTCTCCTTGGCTATGACGTTTTTGTCAGCTGGCGTCGAAAATTCGATAACGAACAGGGTTCTTTCTTGGAGTTCAAGAAGAACTATGTCAGGCCTCGAGTGCGCAATAGAATCAATTGTCGAGAATATAAAGTTCCAGTATATCTGGCACTTCTCATTCTCGACAATTGATTCTATTCTCCTATGAGTATGTGTCCTAGATGCTCGGGGTGTGCATGACACATTCTGCAGCTATCATGGAGAATGTCTTGGCCTCTTTGCCTACTTCTTCGTGTTTCCTGACCATTTTAAGAAGAGTGTCTTGTCCATTTGTGACTACATGTGCTGTTACAAGAATAATACTGTTGTGAAGACATTCAAGATTTAGAATTCTGCGCCCACCTTGACATATATAATTAAAAAATAAAGGTTAACAACCACCGCAGGGTCGCACTGGGAGCAACTGTCATCTAAAAAATGACATCGGCTCCCAGTAGGACCATATATATATTATATAAGTATAAGTTTTTCTTGTAAAGATAGCGATAGCGAAGTTACTTTTGTAAATAAGTAACGCATTTTTAACTAGTTACATTTTATTAAAGTAATAGTTCCTATCAAAATTGTTACTTTTTTAGTTACTTTCGAAATATTGTTCGCAAGTCTTTTTTATGACAATACAATTTATTGCTTCAGCAACTATTTTGTCATTTTCACTATTCAACTTGTGGTAGCTAGATTGCAAAAGATGAATGTGACTGATGTTATTTTAAGTTCAAAAGAATTCAAAAGAATTCGATGGAATTTATAAAAATTTTACTCGAATTTGAACGAATTAAGGATAATTTCAAAAAATAAAATAAAATCAATGAACTAAATAGAATTAAGGGAATTTAGAGGAAGTTAAGGGGAATGAGATAATTTCATTTTTTTTAAATTCAAATGAATTATGAAAGAATCTAAAGTATTTCGCTAATTTCAGTAAAATTGGATAAATTAATAAGAATTTAGGGTGAATTTCAAACGTATTCAAATGATTTACAAAAAATGTTAAAATTCGAAAATGTTCCATTATTTTCAGTGAAACTGAAGTGAATTTAGAAGAATCCAAGGGAACTAAAAAGAGTGATGAAATTCATAAGAATTTGAAAGAATATAATTGAACCTAATTTTAAAAATCAAAAAATTTCCATCGAATTGAGAAAATCGAATGAACGGAATGCAGGACGAATTCAACAGAATTTAAGTGAATTGGAAAAAATTTAAAAAAAGCTAATTAAAATTAATCCGAGGGAATTTAGCTAAATTTAACGTATATAAAAATAATTTGATGAAATTCATAAAAAATTGAAGGTTAATTTAAAAAAGGTTCAAAATGAATTTAAAAAGAGAAAAAATTAATTCAATTCATTTTTGGAACAAATTGAGAGAAATTCAAGGGAATGCAAAAGAATTTGATGAAATGCCTAAGAATTTTCGGCGATTTTAAAGAATTTAGGGCGAATTAGAAAAAAAATCAATTCATTGTATTCTGCAAAATTGAGTTTATTTAAAAAAATTCAAGGAAATTTAATATAATGCGGAAAAATTCAGTGTAAGTTTAAAAAACTTCAGGGTGAATCAATGAAAATTAAAAAAAAATTATTTTATTTAATTTAGAAGAATTGAAGTACATTCAGAAGAATTCAAGTAAATTTAAAAGAATTTAAAAGAATTAAAAAGATTTCAATTTTCTAAGAATTCAGGATAAATTAATAAGAAGTTAGGGTAAATTACAAACGAATTCGAATGAATTACAAAAAATATTAAAAATCGAAAATTTTCCATTGATTGCAGTGAAACTGAAGTGAATTTAGAAGAATTCAAGGTAATTCAAAAAACCGATTAAATTTAGAAGAATTTGAAAGAATATAATTGAACATAATTTTAAAAATAAAAAAATTCGTATCAAATTGAGTATAATGGGAATGAACAGAATTCAGGACGAATTCAAGTTAATCGAAAGAAAAAAACGAATCAAATGAAATTCGAGTGAATTTAGAGAAATTTAACTGATATGAGAAGAATTCGATGAAATTCATAAAAATTTAAGGTTAATTTAAAAAAATGCAAATGAACTCAAAACAATTCTAAAATATTAAAAAAAAAAATAATTTAATTCATTAAATTTGGAATGAATTAAGAAAAATTCAAGGGAATTCAAAAGAATTTGATGAAATGCCTAAGAATTGAGGGTAATTTTAAAATACTGAATTTAGAGAATGCTAAGATAAATGAAAAGAATTCGATGAAATTCATAAAAATTGAATGTGAATTTTAAAAAAATGCACTTAAATTGAAAATATTTCGAAACGATTTAAACAAATGCATTGAATTAATTAATTTTGGAATGAATTGAGAAAAATTCAAGGGAATTTAAAAGTATTTGATAGAATGCCTAAGAATTTGAGATGAGTTAAAAACAATTCAGGGCGAATTAAAAATATATTATTTTGAATTCATTGAATTAAGTAGAAATAATTGAGTTTTAAAGAATGCAAGTGAATTAAAAAACAAATGTTAAATTTGAAAAATTCAAGAGAATTCCAAATAATTTGAAAGATTTTTGTCTAAATTAAGAATAATTCAGGGTAAATTCCAAAGTAATTTAATTAAGTTGAAACAATTTTAAAAATCCAAAACATTCCACAATATTTCAGTAAAATTGTACTGATATTAGATGAATTCACTTTGAGTATAAAAACTTAAGGATGAATTAAAAAGATTAAAAAAATTATTGAATTAAGTGAATTTAGAAGCATTCAAGTAAGTCCGAAAAATGCAGGGTACATTCAAAAAATTCAAAAGAATTTAAAAGAAATAGTTAATTATAAAGGAATTCAAATGAATTGAAAAAAAAGTTAATTCAAAATATTCGATTGATTTGAGTAAAATTGAAGTGAATTTAGAAGAATTCAAGGGAGTTCAAGAGAATTGAATTAAATAAGTAGGAAATCAAGATAAATTTTTTTAATTTCAAGTGAATAGAAAAAAAAATTTTATACTCCAAAAATGGCATTGAATTCAGATAAATGGGAATGAATAGAACTAGTAAATAAGAATCTGATCAAGTCCATGAGAATTCAGGGTGACTGTAAAAAAAAAAGATCCATTGAATTCAGTAGATTTCAAGGAAATTCGAAGTAATTCAGGGCGAATCCAAAAGAGTTCAAAGAAATTTGAAAGAATTAAAAATATTTCACAGAAATTTGAAAAGAAATGGAAATTCGACAGAATTCAAAGGAATTCAACAGAATTCAAAGGAATTCATCAGAATTCAAAGGAATTCAATAGAAATCAAAGGAATTCAACAGAATTGAAAGGAATTTAAAAAAATCAAAGGAATTTAAAAAAAAATCCATCAAATTCAGAAATTCTTCGGTTCTCTGTTTTAATTTATTGAAAGAAGTGAGTTAAATTATCCTTTTATTTTAAAAAGTTACTAAAAATTGATTTTAGGAAAAGGAGTCACTAAAAGTGACTGTGACTGTGTGGCAAAGCCATGAATACACGTATAAATACATTTCGAAACGGTAACGATCAATAGTTACTTTTAAAAAATAACTTATCCATCACTAGTATCAGTAAAGTTTCGAAAAATTTTATGTATTTCTGAATATTTTCAATTATATTTAATTTAATAGATAGAGGACACCTACCTGAAGTGGATAATCAATAATTAAAAATACTAATGCATGTAAGAGAATCAATTTAATTTAATAAATTATTAAGACACTATACGGACTAATAAATTAAAAATATTTTTCTTTTATTTCTGCTCTTAATTATTGATTATCCACTCTAGAGTTGCATTATCCACTGTAGAAATGTTCCCCCTGCTTATTTGATTGAAAAGCTACAATTTTATAATAAAATTTAGAAATAAAAAAAATGCATCACTATCGTCGCTGACGTAAGACTCGTTGAAAAGAGGCTCCACTCAATTGTCAAATAATATTGTCTAATCTTCCAATAGCCTTGTGATGTCTTACGTAAGACAATCAAGCACTCGATACAGTACATGAAAAAATTTGTTTCATCAAGACATGTCATTGGCGGGTCAGTGTACCGAATTCATCTTTATTGGATGCTATTTCATTCGCTTTCGCGTATCAATGTTACCAATGAAGTTCAAGAGCAAATACAGCACCTGAACAAATACGAGATTACTGATTCTCTAATTAAAATTTGGATATTTATAACAGTTCCAGAACAAAAAATAATATAAAAGTAATCTCAGATTTGAATTTACGAAATAAAAAAAATATATTGCGCTGTTTTTGAGCGTTTTCCTCTTGTCAACGCAAGCGCGTTGGCAGATCTGAAAGTTCTAGATCAGATCGCTCATTTGGATCCAAGATGTTAACTTGAAACTATCTCAGGATAAAGGTCAGAGAAGTAGATTTGTTTCAGTTTCATTAGAGGTGTTTTTGTGTTAAATAAATTACCATGATTATAGTGAATGTCTGTAAATATGATTAGTATGTTGTAAGATCCACTCTGGATCAACACAATAAGTTATCTCAAAATACATACCACGTGCCACGGAGAAAATGGATTATCAATAGTAGATATTCAAAGTGTAAGATAGTGTGCTAAATATACAGAAATTAACATCTTATATCTACTATCTTTTTCAGATATTAGGCTAAAATATGTTTTTATGTTAGACCGAAACATCCAAGATGTTTAACTCGTACAGGAAAACACACCAGACCTCTGTCGGCCGCTTGATGAAGCTTATAGTTAATATCGTTTGATGTCATTTTGTGTCGTATGTGAACTTGTGGAAAAATGATGATTGCTAATATTTTGTTTAAAAATATTATTAATAATGCTGTAAATTGTTGTTTTTTCTTTGAAAAATTCTTTAAGGTAAGAAAGCTCTGCATTGTATAGCTTTAATATCCACAGAAACTAACCTCTAACATGTAGATGGCTGTCCTATAGGTAGGGTGACCAAACGTCCTGATTTATCAGGACATGTCCTAATTTTTTATCGCTGTCCTGATTTTCTGATTTGTTTTGCTATGTCTGGATTTTTCATGTCCGGAAACGAAAATTCACCATTTTTATTGCGCGTACATCAATTTTTTCACCGTTTTTGAGGGCGCCGTCTCATTGTGACTGTTCAATTTCGAAAATTTGACATTTGTGGAATTTTAATCAAATTTAAAAAGAAAGGAAAAGATCGAATTGCCTAAAAAATTGTAGTTCTAAAAAGTTCTAATGTACATACAGTTTTATTATTTTGTTCAAAATTCCAAAATTTGGTTAAAAATGTTGAAAATTCTTCTTTTTGTGTTGAAAATTCGGGACGACTGAAAATTCCCGAACAGTTTATAATATTACCGAATTAAAAAATTTACAAATAATAACATTCACGACAGAAAATTGCCGAATTATAAAATATCCGAACTAGAAAATTCCCGAATAATAAAATTTCCGAATTCAAACAATTGAAATATTTTTTCATGAATATTATTTATTAAAAATACAATAATCAAATATTTTTATTGAAAGAAATTATTTTCTATGTTTGAAGTTTCTAGAATTTTTCTTTGAATTTAAAATAACAATAATTGAAAAAAATACATTTCTGGATGAAACTTTATTTTTTTCAATTATTGTTATTTTAAATTCAAAAAATAATTTTAGAATCTTTAAACATGAAAAATAATTTTTTTCAATAAAAGTAATTGAACTATTTTGTTGAAAATTCATTCTTTTTTGGTTAAATTTCTTTTCAACTAAACATTTAATTTTTATTTTTAGTTGCAAATTTATACTTTTTAGTTAAAAATGCATGTATTCTGTTGAAAATTTGTCTTTTTTGGTACAAACTTATTCTTTACAATTTAAACTTCCTCTTTTTGATCAATAATAATTCAAATATTTTGTATGCAATGAATTTTTATTATTGAAGATTGATCATTATAGTTAAAAATTCGTTTCTTTGGTTAAACTCAACTGTGTTTGGTTACAAGTTAAATCTTTTTGGTTGAAATAACAGCTATTACATTTTTCGTTAAAAATTAAACTATTTACTTTAAAATGGAACTACCTTGTTAAAAATTCATTTTTTTCTTGGTGATTCATCATTTTAATTCAAAAGCTTTTTATTTTTCGTTGAAAATTGAACTATTTTGTTGAAAATTCGTTTTTAATTAGTTGAAAATTTATTTTTTTTCAGTTAAAAATTTATGCTATTTGTATAAAATTAATTTCCTAGGTAAAAAATTCACCTATTTTTTCATGAGAATTCATTTTTTTTGTAGAAATTAATTTTTTTGAATGAAAATACAACTATTTCATTTTTTGATGAAAAATTGTCTTTTTTAGTTGAAAATTCATGTCTTTTTTAGAAAATTTGTCTTTTTTGGTGGAAAATTATTCTTTACGAGTCAAAAAAATTCATCTTCTTGGTCGAAAGTTCAACTATTTGGTAGAAAATTAATTTTGATTTTGAGGATTCATCATCACAGTTGAAAATTAGTTTCTTCGATTGAATTCAGTTGTCTTTAATTTCAAATTAAAATATTTTTTGGTTGAAATATCAGCTACTAGATTTTTTGTTGAAAATTCAACTACTTGGTTGAAAGTGGAACTACATTGTTAAAAAATCATTTTTTTGTTGATCATTCATCATTTTATATTAAAAAACTTTTTTTTGGGGTGAAAATTGAACTATTTTGTTAAAAATTCGTTTTCATTTTGGTTGACAATACATTTTTTTTTCTCGAAAATATAACTGTTTTGTTGAAAATGTGTTTTTTATGGTTGAAACATAATTTTTTTGAACTGTAAACATAACTATTCCATTTTGGGTTTAAAATTGATCTTTTTTGTTTGAAAATTCATGCATTCTGTTGAAAATTTGTCTTTTTTGGTAAACAATTATTTTAAAGGTATGAAATTCATCTTTTTGGTCGAAATTTTGTTGCTGTTGAAAATACAAGCATTTTGTTAAAAATTAGTTTTTATGGTCAAAAAATAATTTTATACCCGTAAATATAACTATTCCATTTTGGGTTAAAAATGTATCGTTTTCAGTTGAAAATTCATGTGTTTCGTTAAAAATCCATGTATTTTGTTGAAAATTCGTCTTTTTCGGTGGAAAATTAATCTTCTTGATTAAAAATAAATTTTTTTCTAAACGATTCCTCATTTTAGTCAAACAATTATTTCCTCGGTTAAAATGTTTACTTTTTTGTTGAAAATTCATGTATTTTGTTAAAAATGTATATTTTTTGGTAGAAAATTAATCTTTTTGGTTGAAAATTTATCTTTTTCTTTGAACATTAATTTTCGTGGTTGAAAATTTAACTTGAAAGAAATAGTTGACAGTCAGGAAAAAAAAATTGTTCAGAGAAAAGTGAGGGAATGTTAGATTATTTCGAAAAAAATCTGGTCACCCCTACCTATAGATAAGCATCAAATATATATAGTAGATGTTAAAGGGAAACATTAATTTCTCTCCGTTTTTATATTTATTTATTAAGATTAAAATTGTGTTCTTTTCCATAATACAGTTTTGATACGATAAATATTGACAAGAACGTTCTTGAATCAAAAGGAATTAAATATTATTGTCTTTCATTGCTAATGAAATTTTCACTAATATTTATTTTGATATTTTGAATCAATATTTGGTATTATTTTTCTTTAATCGTATGAGAGGTATAAACTAAATTACTAAAAAACAAATCATTTAAGTGTACATATTAAATTAATGTCAAAATATTTCTGTTTTCAGGTTATACATTATTTACTAAAAGTTAAAATTGCGAATGTGAACAATTATTTAAATTACTGTATTAAGGTGAAAGGCTAATATAAAATTTTTTACATAAACTTTCAACCAGAATTTTTTTTCACTACAAATTTGTATTATTTTCTTTAAAGGTGGCAACGATGCTTCGGTAATTTCCTGATTCAAACACGAATCGATTTTAAATGTGACATGATGCCAATGGGGAGGATAGAAATATGAGTGATAACTTCCATAGCGATGAAGAGCAAGATTAAGAATAAAAAATTCAATTTTTTAATACAATTTTCGAAAGATCAAACATTTAAATATTTGAATTGTTTGAAATTGAAGTAGATTAAATGCAAACTAAAATTAATTTAAGATTTTAAAAATTGGGCTATCATATTCAAAATTAAATAATAGTTGACTATGGAAATGATAAAGAATAAACTTGTCTAAATTTGTTCAAAATTAAATGATTTCCGTATCGAAAAGTTAAAAATTGGAATAGTTAATGATTGTACTATATCAAATAGAAAGCCTTAATAGTTAAACGAATTGTATATGTTGGATTGAAGGTTTATCAATTATTTTCAATATTTTTAATCATTTTCAAATCATTTCAAATTTTCAGATTCATAATTAAACGAAAGTGAAAAATTGAAAACATTTTAAACTGAAAAATATCTTATTGAAGACATCTAAAAATTAATCTTTTGATATTGAGAAAAAATATACTGTTAAATTTAACTATTGAACTATTGAAAATAACAGCGTGGATTTATTTTTTACCGGAAATTTGATAAATTCGAATTTTACTAAGTGTGACCAACCACTTAAACGTCACATCAAAATTTGTAAAATTAAAATATTAAATTTTCTATTTTTGGCAGTTTTGAGTCTAAAATGTTTAATCTGTAAAATTTTTAAGATAAAAATTCTGTAATGTTAAATCGGAATCATACTTTGTCATTTGTGGAAACAATATTAATTGTGAATTTGAATTCTCTCACGGAAAGAAAAATTCCAAAATCACAAAATAAAAAAAAATCCTGAATCATGAAAACATTTTTTTTCAAAAAAGCAAAATGATAACGTGTTTCTTTGGTTCAAGCTTAAGAAATTTCGGGTTCGATATATTCAACATTTTCCAAAATTTGTACATATGACTCAATAAAAAACATGTTTTTTGTATATTTTCAAAAAATTCTAAAGTAAGCAAATTTTTGTTTAAATTTCTAATTTTTCACTTATGTTTACAAGCAAAAACAGATTTATAAACCAATTTCCAAAATTTTGATTTAATACACTAAATTAACTTTTTTTTCAATTGTGAGACCGGATCGAATAAGGGGACATATATCTATCCCCTTATTTGATTCGTCCCCTCAATTATTAATAAAATGTTTAAAATGATTATAATTGAGGTCAGCTTGCCGACACGCGCGTGCCCACACGACGTTTTTGGTATAAAAAAAGTTACATGAATCTACAAAATAGCAGAGATAATAAAAAATTAAAATTGAAATTACTAAAACTTAATTTTTAATTCTTTTTCCTAAAATAAGGAATTGAGACCGGATTTATAAAAATAGGTTGATGTGGAAAGGCCTGCACTGAAAGATGAATTTTAAGTATTGAAGATTTTAAAATATGTCGAAAAAGAATCTAAAATATTTGAAGACAATTTTTTCAATTTTACAGTATTTGAAAAAATAAGTGAGGTTGAATTATTTCAAAAGATATTTGAAAGTTTTTGAAAGATTTGGAAGTAACTTAAATCTTAAGAAATTTAAAAATAATTTCAAACAAAATAATTTCCTAAAATTTCGAAAAATAATGTAGAAGATTTTAAAGCAAAATTTGAGAAAGAATTCGAGTAAATTTAAGAGATACTTAGAAGTTTTAAAAAGATTCAGACGTAATTTAAAACTTGAAAAGATTTTCAAAAAATTAAAAACAAGATGTAGATTTTTCGAGATTTGGAACAAAAAGTTTAGAAATTTTATGTCTAGAAATTAATTGTTAAAGATAATTCAAAAAGATTTGAAAAAATTTCAAGAGATTTTTTAAAATGTCGAAAAAAATGCGGAAGATTTTAAGACAATTTTGTTAATTTCGAAAGACTTTTTTATACTTAAAAAAAATTAGAGGCAGTATAAAGGATATTTGGAAATTTTGAAAAGATTTAAAAATAATTTTAAACTTGTAGAGACTTTAAATAATTTTAAGAGAGTAGATTTTTAAAGATTTCAAAAAAATGAAGTTTTTATAATTTTAAAATGGTTCAAGAGAATGAAAATTTTGCTCAAGATTCCTAGGCAAATTTTTTATGATTTTTGTTTAAAGAAATTTATTTTAAGAGAATATTTAAAAAGATATCAAAACATAAAAAATTAACATTAAATTCAGGAAAAAATCGAACTATTTCAAAAGATATATAGAAGGTTTAGAAATTTTGCAAAAATTTAAAAATAATTAAAATTTTTTTAAGATTTTAAATAAATGTAAATTTGTTTCGACATATGTGAAATTTTCAAAGAACTTTTTCAATTTTCTCGAATATCTTAGGAAAATTAGATTTATATAACTTTAAAAACAAACTGATAATACTTACTTTCTTCTTTTCAGATCTTAAAATCTAATTTTAAAACTTTGGTTTTAATATTATATGAAAAATTTATTTTATTTTCATTTCTCTTTTTTTAAATTAATTCTGTAAAAGTAATTTTTTCCCAAAATCGCACTGTAGTAAAAATACAAAATTATAAAAAAACATTGTAGTTTAATAATTCTTCAAATATTTTTTGAACAAATTATGGGAATGTAAATGTGATGAAAACATTTACACTATGGTATAATATTTAGGTATAAATACAAAATTATCAAAAAAAATTGTAGTTAGAGAATTATTTTTAAAATAATTGTATTGCAACGTACATTTGATGAAAATATTTATTTTTAGTTTTGTATAAACAATTTTATTTTAAAAATTGTTGGTAAAAATTTCATTTTTTTTCAAATAAAATTAAAGGAATTTTCTGTTATCATTAGACATTATTTCTGTGAAACTAAACATTTTCCAAAGTTATACTGTAGTAAATTTGCCTGGCCCTAAAGCCAACAATGAGCATTAACAGTTTAATTAAATTAGTATAATATAATAATAATAATCAGATAAATATAAAATGTATAATATTAATTTAAAATAAATGTTACAAATATCATGAAATTAGTTTTAAAATATATATAGATTATAATAAATTTTAGGTCAATTATATTCCAAATTAAGGCAGAGTCGACTCACATTGCCTTACTGATGAGCCCAGTAAGGCAGTCCGGGACGAAACGTGTTCGTTTTCGTATTGTTTGAAAAGCTATTGAGATTTATAAAAATTACAAAATATTTAAAAATTAAAAACAAAAAATGCTTTAAAAAAAATGGTATTTTATATTAAAAAAGATTTTTTCCCCAAATCGAAAAACTAGAGCGATTGGTGATGCTAGTAGAATAAAAAAAGTTTTATTTAATCGATAGCGATGAAAATTCTAAAAAATAAGGGAAGTACAGTCAAACTCGGATATAACGCCCCCGGATATATCCCTTCCGAGAATTGACGCCACGCCGCATGGTGGAGTGAAAGGAGCTGCGGGGAGTGTGCGGTGGTCACACAGACGTGGCCAAACAAAAGCGTTTTCATCGGAAGCGGCACTCTTTCAAGGTTTTCCCCTACCACCGCCAGCCTCAAAACTGGCACAGTATCCAAGTTTCACTGTTCGAGAATAAAAAATGTGAGAAGCGTATAACACGGAGGTGATTTTACTTGGCTTCTTCATCCCTTCGTGGCAGCGCTAACAGCAGTATCACTTTGGGCGTTAGCTGGATAAGCCGCTAACCCCATCCACCTGTTGCCCCTTCTTACTTCTTCCCATGTTCACTGTTCATTCTCGTCTCTTTTACGTCTGCTATCTTTCGAGTTCGAATTGCCCTCGTTCGACCCAGAAGAACCTGAACCCTCATTCTGCATCCTCTTCTTCGACAATTCGACTACAGCTTCCCTGGATCCACTTTGGTCTCTCACTCCAACCCTCCTTCCCTTTTCTCTTTTTCTCTTTTTCTCTTCCTCTCCTTTTTTTCACCTCTTCCTAGCTCTCTTTCTCTTTGACTTGCAGCTTTGATCCCCCACTTTTCACTGCCCTCCTTCTTCCTCTTGCACATTTTCTGCCTCTTCTTCTCTCTTCCGAGATCCACTTCTCTTCCCTGGGGCGATTCTCTTACTCCTTTTACTCATACGTCATCCTTCTTTCGGCTTCTCTCTTTCTCTGTTTTACTACACGGGACCAACGGCTGCCGGGTCTTCGGCCGCCCGACGTGTTTTTTGCGTGTGCATACCACAGAGCAGCTCCCGAAACAGTAGCTCGTATCCCGGTACAGTCTTTGCAAGAGAAAAAACCGAGTTCAGAAAATAGTTAGTCAACGTTCGATACTGGGTAGGAACTTGATAAAGAGAGAATATTGGATGGTTACGAGCGGTTAATTACTCCTGCAATCTGGTGCAATCCTTCGCAATCCCATTCACTCCTTTGCTATCCCATGTACTCTTTTGCTATCTCATCTCTCTAAATACGAATTAGTAGAAATTTTACTAATGCAATTAGTAGCATTGTATCTGACTGTTAAATTAGTAATTTTTAGAAAAATATAAAATATGTTTTTTTTTATAGCATAAAACTCGTAATTAACTTATGTTCAACGGTGTTATATGGGGTACCGGGATGTATGTGAGCTATAACCTCGCAAAATCAAATCGTTTATTTACGCAACAAATATTATAAAATTAAGTAGTTATAAAAGTAATTATAAATCTTATAATTATAAATTTTATAACAATTTTATAGAAGTATTTATAAAAGCACCTATAAAAAAAGTGAGGTTAGGTTTTCTGGATGCAATATCGCACATATTACACATACGTTATGGGTCGCCTCAAGCAATTATCATTCCAAATTAATAAATTAAATAAATAAAAATAAATGTTTCAAACGGTTAGTGTCATTCACCCCATTTACTTATTTTTTCGCGTTTACTCCTCGAGTCTCAGCAACGTTGAAGTTGGAACACTTCGAAAAAAAATCACTCATCATAAGTGTAAACACTTTTGGAAAATTATTCCAACTGGCTTTAATGTATCCAGGCATACTGATACTCCATAAAAATAAACCCTTTCAGCTAAAAAACGTTGATGATTAATTATATCGATTGTTTTTATTAAACTCGCCATGTATTTTCTTCAGTTTTGACGGCGCGTGACGTCACACCATGTGTCTCATGCCATGAGGGCGCCACTTGTTTCGTTAAAAAAATCTACCTTTCCGATTGATATTTTGTCAGTTTTTAATAAATTGTTATAAATTAATAAATGAACAAAATTGAGTTTCAATTTCACATTTAAATTCTTTGGGAGTCAAAGTTTACAAAAAGCTTAACTGTAAGGCAAACCAAATTTTTGTGGATGACCCTATTTTATGGAAATTTTTTATTCTTAAAATATTGTTTAGTTATGTGTAAATACAAAAATGATGTCTCAATTCTATTAATTCTACTCAATTATATGGATTAAAATTATTTCTTTTATTTTCTTTCATTCTTCTTGAAATCTTTTAAATAAATATACCTTGCATTCTCCTAAATTCACTTCATTTTACTGAAATCAGTAGAATGTTTTGGATTTTTTTCAATACACTTGAATTTTGTTTAATTCGCCTTAAATTTTTGTCAATTTTTCCTAATTCTTATCATTTCTATCAAATTCTCTTTTCTTTTGAATGCTTTTGAATTCAAAAGAAAATTAGTTACTTTTAGTAAATTTTTCGGTTTTAATAGGATACTTTGTCACCGTTTTCAAATTAATCAGCCTCGAATTCGATATGATTCCGACCATACTAAAGAATCTTTCCAAGACTATTCGCCACAATTTGGATAGTAAAAATAAAAAAAGAGTTGCGAAAGCGAAAGAATTCATTGATTGGCATAAAAAAGATATGTTAACGATATTCTGAAGGTAACTAAAAAATTAGAGATTTTTATACTTGCAACAGATAAAAATTATTTTTAAAAATGTTCAGCGTGGCTCACGAGCTGACAAAATTATCCAAATCATAAGACAGTTCTCTGTAATGAGAATCTATCCTTTGGTTACTGAGATTCACAAAAAAGCAGGTGCCTCTTGTATTAAAACTTGCGAATGATAAAAATTGTATAAAAAAATGTTAGAGTAGCTCACGAGCTGACAAAAATTATCCAAATCTCAATGGCCCTTCCGTTCCAAATCTGTTCGAACCACGAGAGTTGGGCTCATTTGGCCCTGATAAGAAAAGATCATAAAGCAGTTCTCTGTAATGAGAATACATCCTTTGGTTGGTGAGTTTGAACAAAAAACCAGGTGCCTCTTCCATTAAAACTTGCAAACGATCAGCCCCCTCCTCAAGTCTAATGAGATACCGAGACGTTAATGGGGCCTTTAATTGGGTTGTTAATTTTGGGAGATGAATTCATAGGTTAAAAATGCAAGAACCTAATAGCGCCGAGAGGGTGGAGCGCCATGAATTAAACGAGCTCTTTTGGGACCCTTTGCCTCCCAAATCGGCCCCTTCCCTTTCCACTATTGCCTAATGTGGACCCGCAGGTCGTGAGAGAATCAGAAGAGCGAAACCCTGCATCGTTTTACAGAAATGCGAACGATTCAGGGGATATTTATTTCGTACTGCCTTGTTTCGAATCTGAATTAGGAACGATCCTGATTGCTGGAGCTTCCAGATATTTTTAATTAAAGAAGGTACTCGGGTTTAATTATGCGACCGGCAGCAGGGCCTGCCTATTCATAGGCCCTCGAGATCAAGATCGTAATTAAAAATCGTCCCGATACGCCCCTCTCTGACACCGGATCTTGACCAAGGTTAATTCCAATTCAGGGATGATGATACAATAATAGGACTGAAGATTAAAAGAATTTAAAAAAAATTTAATCGAGTATGAGGTAAATGTCCTAGAAATCGTGATGGCCCCTACAATCGTTAAACTTGGTTATAATTTGAATACATTGTTAAAAAATATGTTAAAATTAACATTTTATCATAGAACTTATCTATTTTTAGCTTTTTGTAGTATCAAATGGAATTTTAATCAATTTGAATCAAATAAAAAGCAAGGAAATTGGCTACAATTTTTGTCTCATACACAGGGTGACCGCAAAACTTCATTCTCAAAATTCCCTCACTTTTAGCTTACGAATTTTTTATTTTCCCTGACCATTAAAATTTGAAGACAAAAATTCTATTCTTGTAACATTTTTAATATATATTTTCTTATAAATGGAATAAAATCAGTTTCAATCTTAAATACCTTTTTCATTTATTATTCTCAGGGTCGCTACAGCCTAATTTACTTGAAAAAGGTGAAAAAGTGACATACTTAAACTGAAATGAATAATGTGACTAGTGTTCTTCTAAATTTAAAAGAATTCTATAAAATTTATAAGAAATTCAGGTGAATTTGATAGAATTAACGATAAATTCATAAAATTTCCAAACAATTCAACATACTTTCTGAAAAATTCGTAAGGATTCAAAAGAATTCAAATTTATTGAAAAAATCTATTTATTCAAGAAATATTGGAGTGCATTTAGAAAAATTTAAGAAAATGAGAATAATTCGATGAAATTAATCAAAAATGAAGTGGATTAAAAAGAATCTCATCAGTTATTCAATGGAAAGGTAAATTTCAAATTTTAAATTGTATATTATTTCTTCATTTAATTTGGAATGAATTAAGCAAGAAAAATCAATGGAATTGACCAGATTTGAGAAAATTTAAAAGAATTCAAGTAAATAACAAAAATTCAAGAGAATCCCAAAGAGTTCATGAGAATTTATAAGAATTCAGGATAAAGAATAAAAATTCACGGTGAATTCCAAATGAATTTAAATCAATTCCAAAAAATGTTTCAAAATCTTTTCAAATCTTTGAAATGCGCACATTTTGTGAATAAATTCTTTGAAATCCATTAAAATATTATTGAACCCCATTAAATTTTATGAAATCTGTTGATATTTCCTGAAATTCTGTATAGTTTATTAAAACCCCTTGAGAGCTTTAAAAATCCCTTAAAATCATTAAAATCTTTGGAAATCGTATACAATCACTGGGAATCTTTTGAAATGTCTTGAAACCTTATAGATACTGTACAATTATTTTATATCTTTCGGAATTGTAGGAAATTCTTTACAACCGCATACAATTTTTTTTGAATCCGTTAAAATCTTTTAAATCTTTAGAAATCATATGAGATTTTGTCAATCTCTTTAAAATGCCTTGGAATCATTTTAAATACTTTAAAATGTTTAAAATGCTTTGACACCTTAACAAATACCTTGAAATTTTTTAATGCTCTCAAAAATACCTTAGATATTTCTAAAATACCCCCAAATATTTTAAATCCTTTGAAATTCCTTAAAATGAATGACAGCTATTAAACATTATTCGGAATCTTTTAAAATACCCAAAAATATTTCGAAATCTTTTGAAACCCCTTAAAATGTGGTAAAGCTCTTGAAGCTTTACTTGAAGAATACTCTAAAATATTGTTAATACTTTGAAATCTTTAGAAATTCCTTGAAACTTATCAAAGCACTTCAAAACACCTTGGAATCTTTTAAAATACTCTGCAAATATTTCAAATCCCTTAAAATTATTGAAATCTATTGTAAATTATTCGGAATCTTTTGAAATACCCGAAAATATTTCAAATCTTTTGAAATCTCTTAAAATTTTGTACAGCTCTGAAAAATGCTTTGAAATCTTTAAAAAAATACCCTAAGGTATTAAAAATCCTGTACATTTTTTTTAACTTTCTTGAAATTTTTCAAAGCTCTTGAAAAATCCTTCTCATTTTTAAAGTTTACTAAAATATTTAAAATTCTTTGAAATCCCTCAATTCTTGTGATTAACTTCTTTGAAGTTCATCAAAATATTATAAAATCTCGTCAAATTACATATAATCTGATATTTCCTGAAATCGTGGAAAATTTATTAAAATCTTTTAGATCTTTTAAGATCCCTTAGAATCATTGAAATCATCAGAAACCTTATCAAATATTTTTGAGTCTTTTATAATATGTTAAAAATATCCTAAAAACCTTTAGATCCAATAAAATCGTTTTATATTTTCCGAACCTATAGGAAATTTTTAAAAACCCCATAAATTTTTATTGTAATCCCTTCAAATCATTCAAATACTTGGAAATTCCTTGAAATATTTTGAAATTTCTTGATACTTCCTTAGATTTATAAAAAATACCCTAAAATCTTTTCAATCCTTTGGAATCCCTTCAAATTATTGAAATCTATAAAAAAATTCCGGAGAATCTTTTAAACTATCTTAAAATATTTTTGAGATCCTTTGAAATCTTTTGAAGTCTCTTGAAAATTTTTGAAAGTACCCTAAAATCTTTCATATCCTTTCGAATCCCTTCAAATTATTGAAATCTATTTAAAATGCCTTGGAATAGTCGATTAACATTGTTCAATAAAAATAAGTGACTAAAAGTGAGTGCGGCATCCCTGATTATTCTGAATAGTTACCTGAAGTGCTTCTTATATAAATTCGCTGACGTTTTCCAATTTCTTTCAAAATCCCTGACTTTTCCCTGACATTCCCTTAACAAACAAATTCTGTGAGTTTTCCCTGGACTGTGGCGACCCTGCATACATTACATTTTACGTAGAAAAATGTATAACTAAATGAAAACATTTCAATAAATAAAGCAACTGTATTTCGAACCAAAATAGAAAATGATTATTCTCATTGTTTATACTTTCTTATAATACATATTTTTCAATATGTTGATTAGCTTGTGAACGAGGACCAAGGCCTTCTCTTCATTAAATTCTGACGACGTCATCTTCAGCCCTACAAAACGTCCCTTCATCAAATTCTCCACTCCCTTCTTCCTCCACGCTCTCGAACTATAAAATTTCAATTACAATACGCAGTTTTCCCTAGGTTGGGTCGAAAAATCGATCTTAAAAGGTCCATTCGAGAAAAAGCTGTGGATGAAAAAATTCTCCAATAGGGAACAATGAGCAATAATACGCTATTTGTAGCGAAACCACCATCGCTCAAAGCCCTCATTGTCCTTGATTGTGATCAAAATTGGTTTAGTGCCTTTTTTACTGTTTCGTCTTGGCCACTTTTAGAGCCCCATGCCGACAGCGAATGTTTTGATCGGGTGCGACAAACAGTTCATTGTCGAACTCTCAATGGTGAATTTTGATAGAAATCTACTTCTTTGCGCCTATTTATTCCAACAAAAAAAGCCGGAATAGTTTCGTAAAATTGAATCATTTTGAATTTTTTCAGAAATATTATAAAATCATCATACTATCGATTCGATGTTTTTTCGAATTAATTTTGGATCCACCATTCTGTACCCATTTGGTTGTAAGTAGTTTAATCTCGAGTAGAATATTTCATATTTCGAGAACTATTTATTGTTTGCTACAGTAATGATTCTTGAAAAAGAACATAATTTGAAACTTTAATTTAATGTCTTACAAGTTATCTGAGTTTAGTTATGGTTTAAATTTTACTTCAATTGATGCTAAACTTAAAATGTATTGTTCAGTTATAATTATTATTAATAAAATTTTAATAGTTTCTTTCCCTGTTATTGACCTATTCCACTGTTTTAGTTTTCAATAGCGTCGTAATATTACGTAATAATTGTGTAATATTGTGTAATAATGAGTAATAGAGATTACTCTGTACGGTTTTTCAATATGTTAATTCCCCTCGGACAGGGCTGTTTTTCAATTTTTTTGGGAGATAATTTTGAAATTGTATGAATTTTGAAAATATAGTTTATTTCTCTGCCTGCTGATAATAGATTATTATTATTAATAGCGCTATTAAACTTTTAGACATTTCATTTTATAAGATGCAATTTTTATATTTATCAGTTGTTTTTCTGCAGAGAAGAAGGACTATTGTAAATGCTGATATCCTCCGCAGTTTCTAATGATAAATGCAGTCAGTCGTTGCGGTCACGATACGGATGCGATAATCCGCAGAATTTATGCTGGTCCGAAGAAGCATTTCCGCAACGCGGTTGTTCCAGAAAATTTAACTCTAAGTATTTTATAATTAATACGTTAGTCTCTGTGGGAACCGGAGATTGTGGTTGCGATCAATCTGATCGTTTAACCCGAACTCCAACTGCACCATTATCATGGTTCAAAGGTTCTTCTGCCATTCGTCTTTTATTCATTTTATCTTCACTATATACATCAGGGTGTCCGCAAAATTTAATTTATGAAACTTTCCGATTTAAAAAAAAATTTAATGTTCCCTTTCTGTTTAGTTATTTCCTTCCAATCATTCAATGAAGGAGGGGAAAGATGCCTAAAAAGGCCGCCTCTCCTAAGATGGCCACCCTTAATATTCTTATATGAAAATATTATATACACCAAATCAGCCTTCTAATCAGTAAAAAAGTGCTTTTTTAAACAATGCAAGTAAATTAACAAAAAAAAGAAGGTACACATTATTTTATCTGCTAAATAAAGTGTAGAAAATGATAGAATCTAGAGAAAACGTGAAACTGAATCAAATTCTATACATTTAGGGAAAGTTCAATCAAAATCTATCAAGATGTGGAATTAAAATAAAATTCTATAAAGACATTTGATAGAAGTCCTATAAAATTAAATGGAATGAACTTCACAAATCAAATTCTACCAGCAGAGTTAATAAATATCCTATCTAATTCAATCAACCGAATTTCAAAAACCAAAGTCTATCATCGTATTTGATAGACCTTTCTATCAAAATCTATCCACTTAGAAATCCTATTCTTATCTATCATCATCACAGTAAATCTTGAGATATCATTTTTGCTTTAGCGGTATTCAATGGATAGGGAAATCTGTATCAATATAAAAAACAAAAAGACTGTTACATTCTTGGATCATTCTGTTGCAGATCAAATGAATAACTTCAGATTTAGTTCATTAAAATTCTATCAAATATTATCAGTATACGACTTGTATCAAATTCTATCTTTCGGTGTCTAGAATATCTTTATAAAATTCTACATGTTGAGAAATCGTTTACTTTCCTAGCAACTGTTTCTCATAGAAACTTTCAATAATCTTTCATTGACACAAATTTATCAAATCCTATGCTTCGGAATGTCGGATATTTCTATCAAATTATGCTCTGCGTAATTTTTCACTTTTCTATCAGAGGTTTCTCATTTAAACTCTATAAAGTCTTATCGGCACAAGACTTGCATCAAATTCTATTGAGATGCCAGAAATTTATACCAAATTCTATAAGTACAGAAATCTTTTACTTTTTTACAATAACCACCCTAACCTGGCCGTCCCTCTCTACGGCCTAGTTGGGGAGGCAGCCAAATGACAGAGTGGGTGGGGCTCACTTTGCTGCGCAAAGTGTTCCACTTTAACAACTAAGTAAAAAATAAAAAATCTTACGTAAAGACGGGGAAGCATAAAAATCTTACGAATACTTCCAATAAGGGGGAGAATTTTTGTGATACATGAAAAGGGGATCTTAGGCACCTCTCTCCCTACATATAATTTGGACTGAATATACCAAAGCATAGATAAAAATGATATTGATTCTATCAACCAAGGATTTCTGAAAGCACTTATCAATTCTGCCAATCCTCTCCAATTGTATTAAATTGAATCAAGAAATCAGACCTACATTCAGAGGAATAAATGCATACATCAAATCTTAAGCTGCGTGATCGAAGTTTGCTTTCTCTGGGAGTTTGAGGTTGCTTCATTCGAGAATTTTCTCATCAATTTTTTATAATTAACTATGATTCGTGAGAATCGCTCGAGGGTTCGAAAATGTGGGTATAGATATAATAAGTAGTAACGATGGCTCAAGAGTGTGGCTGAAATTTCGCTACTGTGGAGCTACCCCAATTCTTCTCCTATATACTAGATGGGCCACGGTCGGAATTGCAGCATAACTACCAACTTGGCCTTAATCACCGAGCCAAATTCCGCACGCTCACAAAAAATGAATCAGCATTCAAGTCTTGATTTTAATGACTCTCGGCTCTATCATAATATCAAAAATATAACGAACGCTTCGCACATAATTGCCCATACACATCTGCGACGCTAATAATTAATTCGGAAATTCCTCGAATCACACGTGACATGTTTGAAGCATTGCTTGTTAAAACCAGATCTAAGAAAATATATATAATCAGAACCGCTTCATCTTTTTGAAATCTTTATATAAAAACGAGGGTTACTCTCTACAAAATATTGTTACGATTTTTATGAGGCAGATCCAAAGGTCCATTGAATATAAATGTATAATTACTTACTTTTGATACAAGACTTTAGTTCAAATTTGTCGATTTTTCCACTGGTTCATCAAACTGATGATAAACACTTTTTAAATTCCATTAATCTGACGTATCTTAAAGAAGATTATTCCACCTCCTTTACTTTTTATAAGCCGAATAACGCAGCCTAATTGCCGCTCAGAGGCTCGAGGTGCTTAGATCTGATGCTGCCATACGAAAAATCTCATTTAATGACTGATCGCTTTAGAGCCTTTAGCGTCACTCGCAACCCGCTATTAAATGCAAGAATCACGCCTTTCGCGGAGAAAAAAAATCGGAAAAAGAATCGTCCTATCTTAGTTAAGCCACTCCTAATGACTCATAATAAATTACTTGCTTGCAAGAAAACACCAAATGATATACTTTCCTTAGCTTCTAAACGTTCCTTTAGAATTGAAAATTTTCTTTAAATAAATCAAAACTTCTTGAAAAAAAAAAACGTGAAAAACAATATTGAATTTTGATTTATATCTGTAAGGATCTTCAATTACTAAAATTTGTTATCTCTTATCTGGGAGTGTTCAAGGCTTCGATCTTGATCATGATTCTGTCGAGACATATCCATCAAGCTTATCAGACATTCCAATCAGAAATCTACATCACACTTTTGGTCAAGGCTATTATAAAGTACACCAATTTTATTGAACCTAATTCATGACTTCAATAGTGAAAAAAAATGAATTGTAAAATTTTTTAAATTTTAAAGTTGATGTTCTAAAATGCTTTGAAAAAAGTGCTTCGGAAGCTTGATTTAAAGAAGGTAATTATTTTTTAAATTATATAAATTTTAATGCAACCAACCAGAGTTTGTGAAAGATTAATCCAATTCTACTAAAGGCAGTAATTCCTGAACAAAATCGATCATGCGTACGTGACCGACAGCGATAACTATAATACTTCAGGTTTCAATTCAAGGCATCTGCAGCGAAATTGAGTATCAACCTTGTGGTATTTATTAAGGTGTTAAACTTGTAAGCGGTTAAGTAATCGGTCACGTACGTAAGGGTATGGTTGCGGCTACTTATTAATGTAATACTCGATATATCATTGTGCAAGAATATCGCACACTTATATAGGTGTATTGTGCTTGGCTACAAAATAATGTTCTTTATTGGCCATCAAATTCGACTTTTTCATATTGGGCCTGAAATCAGTAAGATAATGTATGTTGCAAGAAGTATATTTTTTCAAGTTTTTTATTCAAGATTTCACTTTTATATCTCTACTAACCGTTCACTTCAAAAAGGCGTATCCAAGCCAACCCTACATTTTGTGAAATTAGTTGTGAAAGCAAATTCTAAAAAAGCACAGCTTATAGCCTTATAGCATGAGGAAGCTTACTTTGTTGTGCAATAGGGAGGTCCAAATTTATACCTGTAAGAATTCGACTTTCGATTTTTGGTGATACCCCCCCCCCATTTTTTCATTTTCCGGAAAAAGAAATTCCGTTTTTTGTTGTTTCTTTTTTCAACGTTAACTTGTGCCCACGGGCTTTTGAAATTAACATGGGGTTTTAAATGGGAAAGGCTCATTTTTCAAAAAATTGGAAAAAATAACTACTTGTTATAAACTTTATGTGAATTAAAGTATAGTCACCTCTCAAGGAGTATTCAAGGAATAATTTTCCCCCAATTACTTTCTATTCTGACACTCCAGATCCTCTTTTATTGTGCCCGCAAAAGGCCCTAAAAATGCAAAACAGCAGTTTTCTATCAAATTCATGCTAAAGACGGTACTTTTTGAAAGTTTTTAAACATCACTTATTTTTAATCGATAAGTGACGAGTTTTAAAGTATATTGATTTTGATTGCTTGAACAATTATTATTCGTTTCAACAATTTTTTTCCCCTGTAAATCGTGAAAAGTTATTATATTTCGGGATAAATTATACAAAGTTAATGAATGTCAAGAGTTCTTGTTCATCATATCTGGTAATTATTTGAACAATTCTCATTTGTTTAAACGATTTTTTCTTCCAAAAATCGTAAAAAATTATTCTTTTCTTGAAATAATTACACAAATAAATAATGTTGAAAGCAATATATTTTTAAAGGATATTTGGTAATTATTTAAACAATTTTCACTTGTTTAAATAATTTTTCCCTCTGTGAACCGAGAAAAATTATTATTATCTGGAATTAATGACACACTTAACGGATGTTGAGAGTAATATTTTTTCTAAAGGATATTCAGCAATTTTTTAAACAATTTTATTTGAACAACTATCAATCATTCACTTGCGCCTGTTCATAGTATGGGAATGAAAGCATTACCTCAAAAAGTATTAACTTCCTGAGCGACGATATGAGCACTTTTTTGAAAATATTGTTTTGCGATTCGCATATGTTAAAATAAAACGCTCAAAACTTGTTTATTGGATGGGAGTTTGTTGCCATTTCTAACGACATGCAATTAACACTTGACTCAGAACAGGCAATAATCACTAAAAATCTTTATTTTAAAGCCACCTGACTCAAATAGCTAATGGATGAATCCATAGGCGAGGATAAAACAGGTACATGAAGGGACTAGAACGTTAACGAACTCCCTGAAAACGTAATATATATATATGGTTGTACAAATGTACGTTTGAGCTTATAACCCGACATTCAATCGAAAAATAATTCATTTTAACGAACACGATCTGAAAAAATAACTATTTATAACAAAATGAAAAAATGGTTTTTATTAATTATTAATATTGATCATCAATTGTTTAAATAATTGCATAATATCTTAAGCAAAAAAATATTATTCTTAAAATTCGTTAATTGTGTCAATAATTGCTGAAAAGAATAAATTTCCCCGATTAAAAGAGAAAAAAATGTTTGAACTAATAAAAATTGTTTAAAAAATCTGGAATCATTTCAAAAATTGCTAAATATCCTGTAGAAAAAAATTTACTCTTAAATTCCTTCAATTGCGTCATTATTTCCAGAAAGTAATAATTTTTCACGCTTCACAAGAGGAAAAAATTGTCCAAACAAATCAAAATTGTTTGAATAATGACCAAACATCCTTAAAAAATATATTGCTTTCAACATTCTTTAATTGTGTCATTATTTCCAGAAAATAATAAGTTTTCACGATTTTAGGGAGAAAAGTAAATTCTTATTAATAGATGGTAAAACTTAGAGTGTGATGCTATGCGTCTGAGTAAATAATTATTTATAAATAACGTAAAAAGTATAAGATGACATACTTCAGACCAAATAAAAAGACCTTGTGTTGAATTTTTAAGCCAAGAATAATACCAAAAAGTTAATTTTTAAACAAAAAGATGAATTTTCAGGGTGCACAGTCTTCCCCTTTTTTCTTAGTTTCCCCTTTTTCCCCTTTTCTCCTTAAATATACGATATTTGAAAATACAATATTTGAATTACGCGGAAAATTCTCTGAAATTGGTAAGTTTTTAAAAATTTTATTTTTTATTTTTGAATAATAATTAAAGCAATTATAACACTTAAATAAATTATTCATGAATTTTTCTTATTGGTTCAAAAATGATGACGAATTTGTTATATTTACAGCTTTTACTAGTGAACAATAATAAACAATTATGAAATTTAAGTATATATTTTTTGCTCAATAACAATTTTTTTGAAAATGTGCAAAAAGATGTTTCTTTATTGAGTCATATGCACACATTTAAAAAAAAGTTGAATGTGTCGAAACTGAAATTTATTCAGCTTGAACCAAAGAAACATTTTATCATTTTCCTTTTCCGGCAAAAACTTTTGTCGTGATTTAGGATTTTTGGGATTTCATTTTTTTTGCGATTTTGAACGTTATAAACACCAAGAAAAAAATGTTTCCCATGATTAAAAAATAATAGCATGTTTCTTTGGTTCAAGCTAAAGAAATTTCAGGTTCGAACCAATCCAAAAAATATGTTTTTGTACATTTTCAAAAATTTCTAAGTAAGGCAAAATTTATTTTCGAATTTTTAGAATTTTTAATTGCAAATTCAAAAAAAATCAACTATTTTCGTAGAAGATTAAACTATATTGTGGAAAATTCATGATTTTGATTAAAAATTCTACTATTTGATGAAGAATTAATCTACTTTGTAGAAAATTCAACAATTTTGTTTAAAAGTAATATTTGATAGAAAATTCGTTTTTTTTTCTGTTTGAAAATTCAACCATTTTTGTATAAAATTAAACTATATTGTGGAAAATTTATGATTTTGGTTAAAAAATTCAACTATTTGGTGAAAAACGAGGTGAAAAATTAATCTACTTTGTAGGAAGTTCCACAATTTTGTTAGAAAGTAATTTTCTAGTTAAAAATTTAACTGTTATGTTAAAAATTCGTATTTTTGAGTTGAAATTTCAACTATTTTGGTAAAAAATTCATCTATACTTTGTAGGAAATTCAACAGTTTTGTTAAAAAGTAATTGTTTAATTGACAATTCAATTGTTATATTGAAAATTCGTTTTTTTAGTTTAAAAAAATCCACTATTTAGGTCGAAAATTTAACTATATTGTTAAAAGTCGTTTTCTTTTCCTTGAAAATTAATTTTCTTGACTAAAATTATTCCATTTTTCGTTGAAAATGTATCTTTTTTAGTTGAAAATTCTGTTTCGTTAAAAGTTAAACTACTGTGTTAAAAATTCAATTTTTAGATTAAAGATTCTTAATTTTAGTTGAAAATTAAATTTTTTTCTTCAAAATTCGGATTTTTTGTGCAATTTTTTTTCAACCGAAAATTTAACTATTTCGTGTTTGGTCAAATTTTGTCTTTCTTAGGTGAAAATTCATGTATTTTGATGAAATTTTTTTTTTCAATCTATATATATTCTATCTGAAGAATTCCACTATTTGGTTAAAAATTATTTAACAATATTGTTAGAAGGTATGTGATTGAAAAGTCAACTGTTTTGTTGAAAATTCGTTTTTTTTTTGTTTGAAAATTTTGGTGGATAGTTTAACTGTGTATGGTTGAAAATGTATCTTTTTTAGTTGAAAATTCAAATATTTTTGTTTGAAAATTCATATTTTTGAGGGTATTCCAAAATTTTGTTAAAAATTCATCTGTTCGATTTAAAATTAACTTTTATATTGGTAACTCATATTTTCCGTCTAAAAATAAAAACGTCATAGAAAATTTATCTTTTTGACTTGAATCTATGTTGCCTAAAAATGCAAATATTTTGTTGATAATTCATGATTTTGGTTAGAAAGAGTCATCTTTGTATGTCGTCATTTAAACTATTTGGTTGTAAATATAACTGATCAGTTGAGAATTTAACTATGTATTTGAAAATTCATCTTTTTGGGTTGAAAATAAACTTTTTTTGAAAATTCAACTCTTTCGTTGAAAGTTCTTCCCTTGGGTTTGAACAGTCAAGTTTGTTGGTTTAAAAATCAACTACCTGTCAACTACTTTCGACTTAGAATCTTGGGAACATGACGCCTAAGTTAATTTTATAAAAAAGAATTTATTTCCCCATTTTCTTGAAAAATCTCCCTATTTCCCCTATTTTGGGAACATTTTAGGCTGCATGTTTCGCATCGTAGATCTGAATGTTGGAGATTTGACTCCCTCCTGTATCGAAGGCTTCCAGTTTACCCGTTACACTCCTCTCTGCTAAACGCACACGCAAACACGGAAAAGCGATAAGTTGGAGAAACTTATACGGGACCCACACCCGACCGGCCGTTGCACCTGGTCTACGCAAAGATATAAATAATTTATGTTTAGCGCAAGCCTGGAAATCGGACCGGAAACTAATTACCAGGCGTCAGTTAGCTATCAACTTTCCGCAAAAAGTAAAGGAATAAAAAAAGCAAATTACACGTCTATCAAACAGTTCTGCAGTTTTTATGTTTTATTTAAAGCAGCATTTAAATTACTCGATCAAAATTGTATCTACGACCTACTCGTCCATACTCGAAATCATTTTCCAAGGTCATCTTTTCATTTTGAAGGTTCCGCTCTTCAGGAAAGCGGTTATAATGATACAGTGGAGGGGGAGTAGCCCGGCCGGTGGCTGTCACGCGCTCCCTCTGATAGGCTAGCTCTTTTACTTCAGAGTATTTTATTTCCAAGTGATATTCAATTGGAAGGACTTAGAATCCACATATTTCTCTTTTCTAAGTCTAGTGATTATGAAAATGAGAGTTGGCTTGGTTATGCGATAATTTAGCGTTGGTTGGGCGCCTTCTCGTTTCCAGGTCGACTTCGGGGTACTTCAAGTCATTCGGAGAAATCCACTTGTAATCCAGTTCTAAATAGGAGGAATCCATTCTACTCTGAGGGAATTACACGTCCATCAAACAGTTCTGCAGTTTTTATTTTTTATTTAAAGCAGAATTTACTTTACTCGATCAAAATTGTTTCTACGACCTACTCATCCATACTCGACATCATTTTCCAAGATCATCTTGTAATTTTGAAGCTTCGGCTCTTCAGGAAATCGGTTATAATGATACAGTGGAGGGGGAGTAGCCCGGCCGGTGGCTGTCTCGCGCTCCCTCTGCGAGGCTAGCTTTTTTAGTTTAGAATGTTTTATTTCCAAGTGATTTTCAAATGGAGAGACTTAGAATCCGCATATTTCTCTTTTCTGAGTCTAGTGATTATGAAAATGAGAGTTGGCTTGGGTATGCGATAATTTAGCGTTGGTTGGGCGCCTTCTCGTTTTCAGGTCGACTTCGGGGCCTAATTTAAAATGTAAGAGACGAACGGGCCCGTGGGCAGCACGGCCATAATACCCACGAAGCTAAGCGCCGATCGGTGGACAATGGCCGGCCGGATGTCGGCTCTGTGTTCCAAAACCCACGCTGAGATGCCTACGACACTCGTTTAACAACCGAGTCGTCCACCATGCTCGTAATAGTTCTGTCCCCCTTTTTCCTCCATTTTTTTTCTCATTTTTTTCCCTTCCAAGATCGTCGTCGTTTTTTTACTCATTTAGGGTAGCCTACGGTGCCTCACTGGATTACCATATAGGCGCAGGTGCAAGGCGGAGATGCTCATTCCCTCTCTCGATTATGGAGACGCTCCATTGATAAATCTCATTCCCTGCAGATTTTGTGGATGCTGTGAAGGGGAATTAGGATGAGGATGAAGACGAGGGAATTAAAATTGCAAACTAGACTTTCAGATTCTTATTTTAGGGCTACCTGATTGATTTCCTCAGCTGAGGGCCTCACAGTGGTTACAACCTAGAATTTACTATTCATAATCATCTACAGGCTCTATTTCTTGACGGATTTTGATGGATTTTTTTTAGAAACGCGCAGCAGTCTATTCTTAAAAATCTCGCTAGCTTTGATTTTTCAGATTCGTTTTATGTGCAATAATATTTTAACAATATTCAACTATTTTGTTCAAAATGCAACTGTTTGGTTAAAAATTATTTTTTTGTTTGGTTGAAAATTCAGTTTTTTGGCAGATAATTCCTCTTTCCTGGTAGAAAATTTCCTTTACTGTTGAAAATTCATCTTTTCGGGATTAAAAGTTCTCAAAAATATTTGACTTTGTACCTAAAAC
>JAABKJ010007545.1:292188932-292227580 GCA_011634705.1 Andricus grossulariae
GTGTAACTCTTTAGTTAAAAATGTAGCTTTCTTGATCGAAAATAAATTTTGTTGTTGAAAATTCATATTTTTCTAGAATAAAAAATATATATGTTTTTCGGTTAAAAATGCAACTAAAATTTTAAAGTTTCGTTCCAAATAAAAAATCTGCTTTGATTGAGGACTCGTCTATTTTGTCAAAAAATAATTTTTTGGTTTTAGATTCATGATTTTAGTTCGAAATTCATCTTCTTGGTTGAAAATTAAACTACATTGTTGAAAATTCTTTTTTTTCGGTTCAAACTTAATTTCTTTACTGAAATTTTGTGTTAGCAGCAATTTCAACTATTTGATTGAAACTTTACGTGTTTTGTTGCAAATTCGTCTTTTGTGTTAGAAAAGTAATTTTATTGCTTGAAAATTCATCTTTTTGGTTAAAAATTCAATGATTGCATTGAAAATTCGTCATTTTTGGTAGAAAATTAATGTTTTTTGTTAAAAATTAACTTATTTTTTTGAAAATTCAACTACTTTGTTTAAAAACAATTTTTGTTCATTGATGGTCAATCATTTCAGTTAAAAATTCATCTCTTCGTTTAAAAATTGAGCTTTTTTGTTGAAGTTTTTTTTTTTTGTTTTGTTAATTAATGGTTTTAATCATCTTCGTGGACAATTCATGTTTTTGGTTGAAAATTCAACTATTTGGTGAAAATTCAACAACTTGTTCAGAAATGTAACTATTTGATTGAAAATCAACATCATGGTTGAAAATTTAACTAATTGATTGAAAATGCAACTACTGGGTTGAAAATTCTACTTCATGGATGAAAATTCAACAACATGGTTGGAAATTCAACTGTTACAAATCCAACTACTTGATCGAAAATTCAATAACATAGTTCAAAATTCAATTACTTGATTGAAAATTCAACAACTTGTTTAAAAATATAACTACTTGATTGAATATTCAACTACTTGCTTGAAAATTCAACTACTTGGATGAAAAATCAACAACTTGGTTGAAAATTCAACTCTCGATTGAAAATTCAACAACTTGTTTGAAAATGCAACTACTTCATTGAAAATTCAACAACTTGGTTGGAACTTCAACTTCTTGGTTGAAAATTTAACTACTTGGTTGAAAATTCAGCAACTTGTATGAAAATTCTACAACGTGTTTAAAAATTCAACTACTTGATTGAAAATTCAACAACTTGGTTGAAAATTAAGCAACTTGTTTGAAAATACAAGAACTTGGTTGAAAATTCAATTACTTGATTGAAAATTCAACTACTTGGTTGAAGATTCAACTGCGTGTATGAAAATTCAACAACATGGTTGGAAATTCAACTACTTCAAATCCAACTACTTGATTGAAAATTAAATAACTTAGTTTGAAATTCAACTATATGGTTGAACATGCAACTTCTTGGATGAAAATTCAACAACTTGGTTAGAAATTGAACTAGTAAAAATCCAACTACTTGATTGAAAATTCAATAACTTAGTTGAAAATTCAACAACTTGTTTAAAAATTCAACTACTTAATTGAAAATGCAACAACTTGGTTGAAAATTCATTTACTTGATTGAAAATTCAACAACTTGGTTGGAAATTCAACTACTACAAATCCAACTACTTGATTGAAAATTCAACAACGTAGTTCAAAATTCAATTACTTGATTGAAAATTCAACAACTGATTTAAAAATTCAACTACTTAATTGAAAATTCAACAAATTGGTTGAAAATTCAGCAATTTGTTTAAAAATTGAACAACTTGGTTGAAAATTTAATACTTGATTGAAAATTCAACAACTTGGTTAAAAATATAACTACTTGATTGCAAATCAATAACTTGGATGGAAATTCAAGAACTTGGTTGAAAATTTAGCTTCGTGGTTAAAAATTTAACTACTCGGTTGAAAATTCAACAACTTGTTTGAAAATTGAACAACTTGGTTGAAAATTCAATTACTTGATTGAAAATTCAACAACCTGGTTAAAAATATAACTACTTGATTGCAAATCAACAACTTGATTGAAAATTCAAGAACTTGATTGAAAATTTAACAACTTGGTTGAAAATTCAATTACTTCATTGAAAATTCAACAACTTGGTTAAAAATATAACTACTTGATTGCAAATCAACAACTTGTTTAAAAATGTAACTACTTGACTGAAAGTTCAACAACTTGGTTGAAAATTCAACCACTTGGTAGAAAATTCAACCACTTGGTAGAAAATTCAACCACTTGGTAGAAAATTCAAATACTTGGTTGAAATTCAATGACCGTAAATTCAGCTATTAGATTGAAGATTCAATAACTTTTAGTTGAAAATTCAACTACTTGATTGAAAATTCAACTACTTGGTTGAAAATATAACTACTTGATTGAATATTCAAGTACTTGGTTGAAAATTCAACTTCTTGGATGAAAAGTCAACAACTTGGTTGAAAATTCAACTCTAGATTGAAAATTCAACAACTTGGTTGAAAATTTAACTACTTGGTTGAAAATTCAACTACTTGGTTGAAAATTTAAATATTTGGTTGAAAATTCAGCAACTTGTTTGAAAATTCAACAACTTGTTTAAAAATTCAACTACTTGATTGAAAATTCAACAATTTGATTGAAAATTCAGCAACTTGTTTGAAAATACAACAACTTGGTTGAAAGTTCAATTACTTGATTGAAAATTCAACATCTTGGTTGGAAATTCAACTACTTCAAATCCAACTACTTTATTGAAAATTAAATAACTTAGTTTCAAATTTAATTGGTAGATTGAGAATTCAACAACTTGGTTGAAAATTCAACTATTTGGATGAAAATTTAACTACTTGGTTGAAAATTCAACTTCTTGGTTGAAAATTTAAATACTTGGTTGAAAATTCAGCAACTTGTTTGAAAATTCAACAATTTGTTTAAAAGTTCAACTACTTGATTGAAAACTCAACAATTTGATTAAAAATTCAATTACTTAGTTGAAGATTCAAATAGTTGGTTAAAAATGTAACTACTTAGTTGAAAACTCTACCACTCCATTGAAAATTCAACAAATTGGTTGTAAATTCCACTATTTGATTGAAAATTGAACTGCTTTTTTGAAAATTCAACAACTTGTTTGAAAATTGAACTACTGGGTTGAAAATTCAACAACTTAGTTGAAAATTCATCTACCTGGTTGAAAATTAATTTAATTTGTTAAAATACAGTTTTCAGGTTGAAGATTCTGGATTATAGTTAAAAACGGTACCATTAATAAATTAACTATTTAATTGAAAATTTTGTATTTTTGTTATAAATTAATTTTTGTATCTGAAAATTTGTCTATTTCATTTTTGGTAGAAATTTGTCTTCTTTGGTTGAAACATAATATTCTTGGTTGAAAATTCAAGTTCATATTATTGGTTGTAAATTAAAATTTTCTAATAAAAATACGTTTTTCTTTGGCTGTAAATAAATTGTTTAAACTGAAAATTTAACCATTCCATTTATGGTTGAAAATTGGTCGTTTTTATCTGAAAATTCAACTATTAAATTTTTCATTGAGAATCCATCTTATTCGGTTTGAAAATTCAACTGCTTGGTTAAAAGTTTAACTACATTGTTAAAAGTTTATTTTATTGGTTGAAAAATCAAATTTTGTTATTAAAAATTAATCTTGTTGTTGAAAATTCATGTTTTTGCTTGAAAATTCAACTATTCTGTTGAAAATTCATATATATTGTTGAAAATTCGTCTTTCTCGTTTGAGAATTCAACTACTTGGTTGAAAATTCAACTACTTTGTTAAAAAGTAATCTTTTGGTTGGATTAATTTTCTGTGTTTTTCCCGATTTCCCGGTTAAGTAGACACCCTGGTCATCTAAATCATAATGTTAAAAATGACAAACCAACAAAGGAATTTCAAAAGTAAAAAAAAATGTTTGAAAGAACTTCACCAGGTCTGACAGACCCATCCTTCTGGCTCTATTTTTCAATCCTAAATTTATTCTGCAAAAAAACGAGGCTCTTTTAAAATTTATTAGATCCTCGGACTAGGTGTAAAGTGTGAGTTAAGTTTATTCCATTTCGTTTTCTCTCTGACACTTCGATAACTCGACAGGATCCCTCTTCTGGCTAAGAAAAAAGATGATATCGGGATATCCTGGGGAATCTCACGACACCATCTTCAGGGTTCTGACTCTGGGGGGTCTCCTCGTCATCCGAGCAGACGTTCCTCCATGACATATAACAAGAAACCCTTACATCCCACGCTTCAAGGAATCGAACTTGGCACCTTTAATAAGTCGAGGAGACTCATAGGTCGCAAAAGGTCATCCTATCAGACTTCAGAATCCGAAATGCTCAAAATGATCTCAAAATAGGGGAATAAATTATTTTAAACCAAATTAATGTATAGGTACCATATTGCATTCAAAGAAGATGAAATTGCAATCCAAAAGGAGAAATTTTCCATAAAGCAGTTAAATTTTCGAACAAAAAAGATGAAAAAAGCTGCATTTTTAACGAAATCGGTGAATTTTCAAGACAAAAAAAGACGAATGTTTTAGAAGAGATTTGAATTTCCATCCAGGAAAGATGAATTTTCAACTAAAAAAAAAAGAATTTTTCAACTAAACATGGAATAATTAAATTATCAGACGCAAAAAATCATTTGCAACCAAACAAAAATCGAATATTTAACAATATAGATCAATTTTCAACAAAACTGTTGAATTTCCTACAAACTAGTTGAATTTTCAATCAGGTAGTTGAATTTTCAGTCAAGTTGTTGAATTTTCAATCAAGTTGTTGAATTTTCAATTAAGTTGTTGAATTTTCAATTAAGTAGTTGAATTATTAATTAAAAGTTATTGAATTTTCACTTAAGTAGTTGAATTTACAGTCATTGAATTTCAACCAAGTATTTGAATTTTCAATCAAGTAGTTGGATTTTTAGTAGTTGAATTTTCAAGTAAGTTGTTGAATTTTCATCGAAGTAGTTGAATTTTCAATCAAGCAGTTAAATTTTGAACCAAGTTGATGAATTTTCAATCAAGTGTTTGAATTTTAAACTAAGTAGTTGAATTTTGAACCAACTAGTTGAATTCTCAACTAAAAGTTATTGAATTTTCATTTAAATAGTTAAATTTACAGTTATTAAATTTCAACCAAGTATTTGAATATTCTACCAAGTGGTTGAATTTCCAACCAAGTTGTTGAATTTTTAATCAAGTAGTTATATTTATAACCAAGTTGTTGAATTTCCAAACAAGTTGTTGATTTTTTAGCCAAGTAGTTGAATTTTCAATAAATTAATTGAATTTTCAATCAAGTAGCTGAATTTTCAACTAAATTGTTGAATTTCCAAACAAGTTGTTGATTTTTTAGTCAAGTAGTTGAATTTTCAATAAATTAATTGAATTTTCAATCAAGTAGCTGAATTTTCAATCAAGTTGTTGAATTTTCAACTAAATTGTTAAATTTTCAACCAAGTTGTTGAATTTTTAATCAAGTAGTTACATTTTCAACCAACTAGTTGAATTTCAACTAAGTTAATAAATTGTCATCCAAGTAGTTGAATTTTCAACCAAGTTGTTGATTTTCAATCAAGTAGTTATATTTGTAACCAAGTTGTTGAATTTTCAAACAATTTGTTGATTTTTTAGTCAAGTAGTTGAATTTTCAATAAATTAATTGAATTTTCAATCAAGTAGCTAAATTTTCAACCAAGTTGTTGAATTTTCAACCGTTGTTAAATTTTTAACCAAGTTGCTGAATTTTCATCCAAGTTGTTGAATTTTAAAACAAGTTGTTAATTTTTTAGCCAAGTAGTTTAATTTTCAAGCAAGTAATTGAATTTTCAATGAAGTAGTTGAATTTTCAATCAATTAATTGAATTTTCATTCAAGTAGTTTAATTTTCAGTTAAGTTATTACATTTTCAACCAAGTTCTTGAATCTTCAACCAAGTTGTTGATTTGCAATCAAGTAGTTAAATTTTCAACCAAGTTTTGAATTTTCAACCAAGTTGTTGAATTTTCAAACAAGTTGTTGAATTTTTAGTCAAGTAGTTGAATTTTCAAGCAAGTAGTTGACTTTTCAATCAAGTAGTTACATTTTCAACCAACTAGTTGAATTTCAACTAAGTTAATAAATTGTCATCCAAGTAGTTAAATTTTCAACCAAGTTGTTGATTTTCAATCAAGTAGTTATATTTATTCAAGATGGTGTATATGGTTTTGATTTACTAGATTAGATTAGATAGTTATATTTATAACCAAGTTGTTGAATTTACAAACAATTTGTTGATTTTTCAGTCAAGTAGTTGAATTTTTAATCAATTAATTGAATTTTCAATCAAGTAATTTAATTTTCAATTAAGTTGTTGAATTTTCAACCAAGTTCTTGAATTTTCAACTAAGTTGTTGAATTATCAAACAAGTTGTTGAATTTTTAGCCAAGTAGTTGAATTTTCAAGCAAGTAATTGACTTTTCATTCAAGTAGTTGAATTTTCAACCAAGTTGTTGAATTTTCAACTAAGTTGTTGAATTTTCAATCAAGTAGTAAAATTTTCAACTAAAAGTTATTGAATCTTTAATCAAATAGTTGAATTTTCAAATAAAAGTTATTGAATCTTCAAGCAAATAGTTGAATTTACGGTAATTGAATTTCAACAAAGTATTTGAATTTTCTACCAAGTGGTTAAATTTTCAACCAACTGGTTGAATTTTCAACTTAGTTAATAAATTTTTATCCAAGTAGTTGAATTTTCAACCAAGTAGTTGAATATTCAATCAAGTAGTTATATTTTTAACGAAGTTGTTGAATTTTCAATCAAGTACTTAAATATTTAACCAAGAAGTTTAATTTTGAACCAAGTTGTTGAATTTTCAGTCGAGGAGTCGATTGGCTACCAATATAATTGAATTTTCAACCCAAGAAGAAGAATTTTCAACAAAACAGTTAAATTTCAAACCACATAGTTGAATTTTCATCCTACCAAAATTAATTTTGAATTAAATGCTTGAATTCTTGAACAATAAAAATCAAATTTCAACCAAAAACAGTTAATGAATTTTCATCTAAAAAAATACATTTTTAACTAAAAATGTAATAATGAAATTATCAGAAGAAAAAAAAATCATTTTCAACCAAATAGAAATCGAATTTTTAACAATATAGTTAAATTTTCAACAAAGCTGTTGAATTTCCTACAAAGTGGATTCAATTTTCACCAAGTAGTTGAATTTTCAACCAAAACATGAATTTTCAATGAAGAAGATCAATTTTATACCGAAAAAGACGATGTTTAAATAAAAACTATAAAACCATATTGAATTTAATATGAAATGCACAACATTCCCAAGTGTTTATTTAATAGAACTATTGCAATTTCAACCAAATAGTTGAATTTTCAAACAAAAAGATAAATTTTCAACCGATAAAATTAATTTTTCACCGAAAAAGACAAATTTTCAACAGAATACTGGAAGTTTCAATAAAATAGTATAAGTTTCTACTAAAAAAATGTTTAGTTAAAGAAATTACTTTTCAACCAAAAAAAACTACTTTATAACAAAATATAGTTAATTGTTTAACCAAAGAGAAAATTTTTCAACTAAAAAAATGAATTTGCAATCAAGAAGATTAAATTTCTACTAAAAAATACGAATCTTCAACAAAATAGATGAATTTTCAATTAAATAGTTCAATTTTTAGCTAAAAAAGTTATCTTCAAAAAAAAAAAAATAATAATAATAAAGCAGTTTTACATTCGAATTAATATTTGAATCTTCAATGAAAAAAGATGAATTATCAGGAATTAAAACAAAAAATATTTTCAATCAACAAGCACAAAATTTTTATGAAATAGTTGAATAATCAATCAAACCCCATTATTCTTAACCAAACTGTTATATTTTTAACCAAAAAAGGTCAAATTTCTACAAAAAGAGATAAATTTTCAAAATAGTTAAATTTTCTACCAAAATAGATTTACTGCAAAACAGTTAAATTTTCAACAAAAAATGTGAATTTTTAACCAACAAGATTAATTTTTCACCGAAAAAAAACAAATAAAAAGATAGTTACATTTTTCACCAAAAGGATGAATTTTCAACTAAAAAAAATAATGATAAATCTTCAACTAACTAGAATGGAATTTTAGTAAAGCAGTTCCACTTTTCAACTGATAGATGATTTTTTAATTACAAAAAATAAAATTTTGAACAAAATATGTAGTTTAAAAAAAACTTGAAAAATGTTTCAGTTTTAAATTGAAGAGATGAATTTTCAAGTAAAATAGTGAATCTTCAACTGGAATGGATATATTTTCAGTTAAAGAAATTGATTTTTGACCGAAAAAAATATAAAATTTCAACAAAAAGATGATTTTTCGAGTGAAATAATCAATATCGAAATGGAATAGATACATTTTTAGCTAAAAAAATTAATTTTCAACAAAAAATTGATTTTTTAAGGAAGTACTGAAACTTCCAACCAAGCCCTTCATTTTTTTAACTAAAAAAAGATAAATTTCCAAAGAATAATATAACAGTAGATATTTCAACTATTTCATTTTTGGTTAAATATTGATATTTTCAGTTGAAAATTCATGTATTTTGTAAAAAATTCCTCTTTTTTGGTAGAAAATTAATCTTGTTCCTTGCAAATTGATATTTTTTGATGAAAATTAAAATTTTATATTTTGTTGAAAATTAATTTTTCTAACTGAAAATTTAACTATTCTACCGCTGAGTTTAAATTTATATTTTTCAGATGAAAATTCAACTATTGGTTTAAAGAATAATATATTTTGTGAAAAATTGACTGCATGGTACAAATTTCAGCTGTTTGGTTGAAAATTCATTTTTTGTTGAAGGCTGATAATTTTAGTTAAAAGTTCATCTCTTTCGTTGAAAATTTAACTATTTTCTTACAAATTAATTTTTTTGTGGTAAGAACTTAAATTTACTCAATTAAAAAAAAGTTGAAGATTCGTCTTTTTCGTAAAAAATTATTCTTTTTTTGTTAAAATATCAACAATAACATTTTTTGTTAAAAATTAAGTTTTTTGGTTAAAAATTAATTTCTTTGTAGAAAAATAAAAAATTATGTTAATGAGTTATTTTTTCGGCCTAACGTTCATCAGTTTAGTCGAAAATTCACCACTTTGATTGAAAAATTAATTATTAATTGAAATTTATTTTTTGTTGTTAAAAATTTATTTTTTAACCGAAAAATTAACTTTTCGATTTTTGGTAAAAAATTTATCTTTTTTATTGAAAATTCAACCATTTGGTTGAAAATTAACTTTTTCAACTGAAAATTTAACTATTTTGTTGGAAATTCGTTTTTTTGGTAAAAATTGAAGCTACTTGGTTAAAAATTATTTTTTCTTTTTCGAAAATTTAAATTTTTGGTGGAAACTTAATCGGGTTTGTCAAAGATTAAATAATTTTTTTTAAAGTATCCTTTTTTGGTTGAAAAGTCAACATTGTTGTTGAATATTTGTCTTTTTGATTGAGAATTCAACTAATTTGTTGAAAAAAATTTTTTTGGTAGAAAATTAATTTTTTAAACTAAAAATATAGTAATTCCATTTTGTATTATAAATTTATCTTCTTTATTTGAAAATTCAACTATTTGGTTAAAAATTAATTTTTTAATCTGAAAATTGAACTATTCCATTTTTGATTACACATTCATCCTTTTTATTTAAAAATTCAACTATTTTGTCGAAAATTCATGTGTTTAGTTGAAAATAAATAAATAAAATTATATTAATCAGCTATAAAAAATTAATTTATTCGTAGAAAATTCAACAATTTTGGTAATGTGCTATTTTTCTAGCTTAAGGTTTATCAGTTTAGTCGAAAATTCACCACTTTAATGGAAAATTTAACTAACAAATGAAATTTTTTTGTTTGAAAATTCATTTTTTAACCGAAAATTTAATTATTCAATTTTTGGTGAAAATGTATCCTTTTATATTGAAAATTCAACCATTTGGGTGAAAATTAACTTTTTTAACTAAAAATTTAACTATTCTTTTTTTTCAATTTACATTTGTCCTTTTCTGTTGAAAATTGGAGTTTTTTGGTAAAAATTGAACCTACTTGGTTGAAAATTCCTTTTTTTTTTCTTCCAAAATTTAACTTTTTAGTAGAAACTTAATCAGTTTGATCAAAAATTAAATAATTTTGTTAAACAGTATCCTTTTTTTATTGAAAAGTCAAATTTTTTATTGAATTTTCCTCTTTTCGATTGAGAATTCAACTAATTTGTGGAAAAATCATTTTTTTTATTGAAAATTAATTTTTCAAACTGAATATTAGCTTTTTAATTGAAAATATAATAATTTCATTTTTTATTATAAACTTATATTTTTTATTTGAAAATTCAACTATTTGACTAAAAATTAATTTCTTAAACTGAAAATTGTACTATTTCATTTTTTATTATACATATATCCTTTTTATTTAAAAATTCAACTATTTTGTCGAGAATTCATTTTTTTAGTTCAAAGTAAATAAATTAAATTAAATTAATTGTAAAAAATTAATTTATTCGTAGAAAATTCGGCAATTTTGGTAATGTGTTATTTTTCTGGCTTAAGGTTTATCAGTTCAGTCGAAAATTTGCCACTTTAATTGAAAATTTAACTATTAATTGAAATTTCATTTTTTTTTTTTGAAAAATGAATTTTTCAACTGAAAATTTAAATGTTCAATTTTTTTTCAAAAATTAATCTTTTTTTATTAAAATTTTAACCACTTGGTTGAAAATTAACGTTTTTAACTGAAAATTGAACTATTTTTTTTTTAAATTCACATTCCTCCTTTTTTGTTGAAAATTTAACTACTTTGTTGAAATTTCATGTAGTTTGTTGAAGATTCAAATTTTTGGTAAAAATTGAACCAACTTCGTTGAAAATTCTTTTTTTTTCTCCGAAAATTTAAATTTTTGGTTGAAACTCTATCAGGTTTGTCAAAAATTAAATGATTTTGTTAAAAAGTATCATTTTTTCGTTGCAAACTCCATTTTTTTAATTGAATATTCGTCTTTTCGATTGAGAATTCAACTAATTTTTTGAAATATCATTTTTTTCTGTAAAATCATTTTTTTGTTTAAAAATTAATCTTTTTGACTGAAAATTAATTTTTTAAACTGAAAATATAATAATTTCATTTTTTATTGTAAATTTATCTTTCTTATTTGAAAATTCAACTATTTGGTTAAAAAATTAATTTTTGAAACTGAAAATTAAACTATTCCATTTTTTATTATACATTTATCCTTTTTATTTGCAACTTCAAATATTTTTCCGAAAATTCATGTGTTTAGTTGAAAATAAATCAAATAAATTGAATTGATTAATTTAAAAAAAAAATATTTGTAGAAAATTCAACAATTTTGGTAATCTGTTATTTTTCTAGTTTAAGGTTCATCATTTCAGTTGAAAATTCATCTTTTGGTTAAAAATTCAAATATTTTGTTAAAAAATCGGTATTTCTGGTCAATAATTTATGTTTTAATTTAAAATTTGACTATTTATTACTATTCTATTTTTGGAAAATTTATAATTTTTAGTATTAATCATATGGGTTCATAATTAATGTGTTTGGTTGAAAGTTAAACAATTTTGTTGAAAAGTAATCTTATTTCGTTAAAAATTCGCGTGAATCTACAGTAATTCAGTTTTTTCCACCTCGAACGAATGAGACAAAATTGCGAATCTTATAACTTTAAAAAATGGGTGTTTAAACCTGGTTGTACAGGAAATAAAATAAAAATCGAAAACCAAAATATGGAGGGGATCTGTTGCTTTATTTATAGGGGATAAAAGGGCTCGACTAAACGGCCAGAGAATACCACACTTTCGTATTTATAGCTATGCGCTCCGAGGACCACCACCAGTGACTGGAACGAATGCACGCCACATTGAATCAGATGTTACGATTTTGAGGATAAAATATCGGGGCATAAATGCATGTTGCATGAAATCATTCAAATGAGGCAGGGTCAAAGAAAGAAGCACTTTGAATAAACAGACTATCAATAATCTTTTGGCATTTATCACCTCATAATGCGGTGGATCAAATTTATAACAGACTTTAAATCGCGAATCTGAGTCCACCCAAAAGATAATTTTTCGAGCCTATTTTAAAGACTTTTGGCGCAGGGGAATAATTACATGCTTTTCTACATCCCATATCCCACTTTCTACTTCCCACTTTTCACCTGTATAATTTTGTTTAATTCACGCTACACGTCACTGTTAATGTGGAAAGTGGGAGGTGGAAAATGTGAAGTAAAAAGTAGGAAGTGAAAAGTGGGAAGTAGGAAGTGAAAAGTGGGAAGTAGGAAGTGGAAAGTGGTAAGTAAAAAGTAGGAAGTGGAAATTGGGGAGTGAAGAGTGGAAAGTAAGAAGTGAAAAGTGGGAAGTGGAAATTGGGAAGTGAAAAGTGGAAAGTAAGAAGTGAAAAGTAGGAAGTGCAAAGTGGGGTGCAGAACGTGGGAAGCTGGAAGTGGAAAGTAGGAAGTAAAAAGTGAGAAGTAGAAAGTGAGAGATGGAAAGTGGGAAGTGGAAATTGGAAATTGGGAAGTAGAAAGTAAGAAGTAAAAAGTGGGATGTTGAAAGTGGAATGTGGAAAGTTAGAAGGAGAAGTTGGGAAGTGTAAAGTGTAAAGTTTGTAAGTAGAAAGTTGAAGCTGCATAATTTTAGTTTAAAATTCAACTCCTTGATTGAAAATTTAACTATTTTGTTCCAAAAATTAATTATTTTGTGGTAGTAGAAGAAGTAGAAAGTGGGAAGTGGAAAGATTTTAAGCAAAAATTGGGAAGTGGAAAGTAAGAAGTGAAATGTGGGAAGTGGAAAGTGAAAAGTAAAAATTGGGAAGTGAAAAGTGGAAAGTAAAAAGTGTTAAGTAGAAATCAGGAAGCGGAAAGTAAAAAGTGGGAAGTGAAAAGTGGAAAGTAAAAATTGGGAAGTAGAATTCGGGAAGCGTAAAGTAAAAAGTCGGAAGTGAAAAGTAAAAAGGGGGAAGTAGGAAGTAGAAAGTGGGAAGCGGAAAGTTTTCAAGTAGAAAGTTGAAGCTGCATAATTTTAGTTTAAAATTCAAATCCTTGATTGAAAATTTAACTATTTTGTTCCAAAAATTCATTATTTTGTGGTAGTAGAAGAAGTAGAAAGTGGGAAGTGGAAAGTTTTGAAGCAGAAGTTGTGAAGTGCAAAGTATGAAGTGAAAAGTGGGAGGTGGAAAATGGAAAGTAAAAATTGGGAAGTGAACAGTGGAAAGTAAGAAATGAAAAGTGGGAAGTAAGAAGTGGAAAGTGGGAAATAGGAAGTGAAAAGTAAAAAGTGAGAAGTGGAAATTGGGAAGTGAAGAGTGGAAAGTAAGAAGTAAAAAGTGGGAAGTGGAAAGTAAAAAGTAGGAAGTGGAAAGTAAAAAGTGGGAAGTGGAAATTGGGAAGTGAAAAGTGAAAAGTGGAAAGTAAGAAGTGAAAAGTGGAAAGTAGGAAGTGGAAAGTGGGACGCAGAACGTGGGAAGTGGAAATTAGGAATTGGAAAGTAGGAAGTAAAAAGTGAGAAGTAGAAAGTGGGAGATGGAAAGTGGGAAGTGGAAATTGGGAAATGGAAAGTAAGAAGTAAAAAGTGGGATGTGGAAAATGGAATGTAGAAAGTTAGAAGGAGAAATTGGAAAGTGTAAAGTGTGAAGTTTGTAAGTAGAAAGTGGAAAGTGGAAAGTAAGAAGTGGAACGTGGGATTTGCAAGGTGGGAAGTAAAAAGTGGTAAGCGGGAAGTAAAAAGTGGGAAGTGAAAAGTAAAAAGTGGGAAGTGGAAAGTTTTCAAGCAGAAAGTCGGAAGTGGAAAGTAAGAAGAGGAAAGTCAAAAGTGGCAATTGGAAACTGGGAAGTAGAAAGTAGGAATTAAAAATTTGGAAGTGGGCAGCAGAAAGTGGGAAGTAAAAAGTGAAAATTAGGAAGTGGAATGTGGAATGTGGGAAGTAGAAAGTGAAAAGTGAGAAGTGAGAAGGAGAAATTGGGAATTGTGAAGCGTAAAGTTTTTAAGCAGAAAGTGGGAAGTGGAAAGCAGGAAGTGGAAAGTGGGAATTGAAGAGTGTGAAGTAAAAAGTGGGAAATGGAAACTGGAAAGTGGGAAATTGAAACAGGAAAGTAGAAAGCGGGAAGTGGAAAGCAGGAAGTGGAAAGTGGGAACTGAAGAGTGTGAAGTAAAAAGTGGGAAATGGAAACTGGAAAGTGCGAAGTGGGAAATTGAAACAGGAAAGTAGAAAGCGGGAAGTGGAAAGTTTTTATGTAGTAAGTGGGAAGTTTGAAGTAAAAAGTGGGAAGTAGAAAGTAAAAACTGGGAATTGGAAATTGGGAAGTGGAAAGTAAGAAGTGATTTTTTTTTAACTCACGCCGCACGTCACCGTTAAATTTTAAAACATAGTTTATTACAAAAAAACATGACAGGCGAAAAGTGGGAAGTGGGAAACAGAAAGTGTGAAGCAAAAAGTAAGAAGTGGAAAGTAAAAAGTGGCAATTAGAAATTGGGAAGTAAAAAGTGGAATGTTGAAAGTAAGAAGTGAAAAGTGGGAAGTGGAAAATAGGAAGTTGAAAGTGGGAAGTAAAAAGTGAAAAGTGGGAAGTGGAAAGTAAAAAGTGAGAATTGGGAAGTGGAAAGTAAGAAGTAAAAAGTGGGAAAGTAGGAAGCGAAACGTGGGATTTGCAAAGTGGGAAGTAAAAAGTGGGAAGCGGATAGTAAAAACCGGAAAGTAAAAAGAGCGAAGTGAAAAGTAAAAAGTGGGAAGTAGGAAGAAGGAAGTATAAAGTGGGAAGTGGAAAGTTTTCAAGTAGAAAGTTGAAGATGCATAATTTATTTGAAAATTCATCTCCTCGATTGAAAATTTAACTATTTTGTTCCAAAATTCATTATTATGTGGTAGTAGAAGAATTAGAAAGTGGAAAGTGGAAAGTGGAAAGTTTTCAAGCAGAAAGTGGGAAGTGGAAAGTAAAAAGTGGTAATTCGAAACTAGGAAGTAGAAAGTAAGAAGTCAAAAGTTGGAAGTGGGAAGCAGAAAGTGGGAAGTAAAAAGTGAAAAGTAGGAAATGGAATGTGGGAAGTAGAAAGTGGAAAGTGGGAAATTGGAAGGAGAAATTGGGAAGTGTAAAGTCTTTAAGTAGAAAGTCGGAAGTGGAAAGTAGGAACTGGAAAGTGGGAATTGAAGAGTGTGAAGCGGAAAGTGAAAAGTGGAATGTAAAAATTGAGAAGTAGAAATCGGGAAGTGGAAAGTAAAAAGTGTGAAGTAAAAAGTAAGAAGTATGAAGTAGAAAGAAGGAAGTGGAAAGTTTTCAAGTGGAAAATTGAAGATGCATAATTTTAGTTGAAAATTCATCTCCTTAATTGAAAATTTAACTACTTTTTTCTAAAAATTCATTATTTTATGGTAGCAGAAGAAGTAAAAAGTAGGGAGTGGAACGTTTTTAGGCAGGAAGTGGGAAGTGGAAAGTAAGAAGTGAAAAGTAAAAAGTGGGAAGCAGGAAGTAGAACGTGTGAAGTGTGAAGTGGAAAGTTTTTATGTGGTAAGTGAGACATGAAAAGTGTGAACTAAAAAGTGGAAAGTGGACAGTGGAAAATAAAAAGTGGCAATTGGAAACTGGGAAGTAGAAAATAAGATGTAAAAAGTTGGAAGTGGAAAGTAAAAAGTGAAAAGTAGGAAGTGGAATGTGGGAAGTAGAAAGTGGAAAGTTAGAAGAAAAAATTGGGAAGTGTGAAGTTTTCAGGTAGAAAGTGGGAAGTGGAAAGTAGGAAGTCGAATGTGGGAACTGAAGAGTATGAAGTAAAAAGCTGGAAGCGGAAAGTGAAAAGTGGAAAGTAAAAAGTGGGAAGTGGAAATTGGGCAGTGAAAAGTAAAAAGAGGAAAGTAGGAAGCAGAAAATGAGAAGTGGAAGGTTTCCAAGTAGAAAGTTGAAGCTGCATAATTTTAGTTGAAAAATTCATCTCCATGTTTGAAAATTCAACTATTTTGTTCCAAAATGCATTATTTGGTGGTATTAGAAGAAGTAGAAAGTAGGAAGTGGAAAGTTTTCAAGTTGAAAGTGGGAAGTGGAAAGTTTTAAAGTTGAAAGTGGGAAGTGGAAAGTAAGGAGTGGCAAATGGAAAGTAAAAAGTGGGAAGTAGGAACCAGAAAACAGAAAGTGGAAAGTTTCCAAGTAGAAAGTTGAAGCTGCATAATTTTAGTTCGAAAATTCATCTCCATGATTAAAAATTCAACTATTTTGTTCAAAAATGCATTATTTGGTAGAATTCGAAGAAGTAGAAAGTGGGAAATGGAAAGTAAAAAGTGGGAAGCAGGAACTAGAAATTGGGATGAGGAAAGTGGGCAGTTGGAAGTGGAAATTTTTTGTGTAGTAAGTGGGAAGTGGAAAGTAAAAAGTGGCAATTGGAAATTGGGAAGTAAAAAGTAAGAAGTTAAGAATGGAAAGTGGGAAGCAGAAAGTGGAAAGTGAAAAGTGGAAAGTGGGGAGTGGAAAGTGGGAAGTGAGAAGGAGAATGTGGGAAGTGGAAAGTTTTTAAGTAGAAAGTGAGAAGTGCAGAATAGGAAGTGGGGAAATGGAACCTCGAAAGTGGAAAGTGGGAAATGGAAACTGGAAAGCGGGAAGTGGAAAGTTTTTATGTAGTAAGTGGGAAGTGGAAAGTGTGAAGTAAAAAGTGGAAAGTAAAAAGTGGCAATTGGAAATTGGGAAGTTAAAAGTAAGAAGTGGAAAGTGGGGAGTAGAAACTGGGGAGTGAAAAGGAGAACGTGGATAGTGGAAAGTTTTTAAGTAGAAAGTGAGAAGTGGAAAAGTAGGATGTGGGAAATGGAAACTGGAAAGTTGAAAGTAAAATGCAAAAAGTGGAAAGTGGAAAGTAGGAAGTAGAAAGTGGGTAGTGGAAAGTGAAAAGTAGGAAACGGATAGTGGCAAATTAAAACAGGGAGTGAAGTGAATGTTAACCAGAATGATGTGTCTACACAAAAACAATTTAAAATGAATAATTGAATTTTTAACCTAAGAGATTGATTTTATGCCAACAAAAATTTCAAGAAAATACATGAATTTTCATCCAAAAAGATATGACTTATACTAGCGAGACTACTTTCACAACAAAAAAGAAGAATTTCAAACAAAAGAATTGAATTTTCACCTAAAATAAATTTTCAGTTAAAAAAAAATTTCAATGAAAAAAAACTAATTTTCAAGTCAAGAAATAAATTTTTAATAAACAACAAATTTTCAATATAATAGTTCAATTTTTAACCAAACAAATGAATTTTCATCCAACAAGATGACGTTTCATCTAACGAGACTACTTTTGTGCCAAAACAGATGAATTTTAAACCAAATAGTTACATTTTCACCTAAAACAGATTTTCAGTTAAAAAAATAATTTTTAATAATAAAAACATAATTTTCAATCTAACAAATGCATTATCTACCAAAAAGATGAATTTCAACCAAAAAGATCTATTTCATACCAATAAAGATTAATTTCTAACAAAAGATATGAATTTTCAAACAAATATTGGAATTGTTAGAGGCATTTTCGCATTGATAGTTAAATTTTTAACTAAAGAAATTAATTTTCAGCCAAAAAGATAAATTTCCAACAAAGAAGAATAATTTTTAACCCAAAAAGACGAATTTTCAGTGAAATGATGAAATTTACTTCACTTTCATATACTTCATATGCTAAACACAAATCCACATCTGTTCATCCATTCTTCACGCTTTTTACTACTTCAATATTTTTAGACAATTGCACATTTTATTCCCCATGAATGAATAATGGAAATTCCCGCTCTACTGAGGCAGAAATTTATCATCTGAATCCTTTGTTTTCAAATTTCCATAAAAACCTTTACACATTCAGAACCTAAAGTAGCTTATTCAATGCGGAAAATATTTAAAATTGTTTTTAAAGTGTCTTTAAATTCAAATAGGTGTATTCCACGATGAAAATTTGTTTTGGTTTTTAATAACAAGAGGAAGATTATTGCTACACCTAAAATAAAAATGTGGAACTGCACAATCTTTACTATCAGCCCTCCTTCCCCTTTTTCTGAAGAAAGTATTATTATTTATAATTTGTTGAATAGATTCGGCTGACCAAACTCATAATTTTCTACTGAAAACTGTACATTATTGAAAAAAACTGTGATTACGTACTGAAAATAAAATAATTATATTTCTTACGAAGAAATGAGGTTTTTTCTTTTAAATTCTTGAGCTTTTTAATTTTTTTAATTTTCATATTATCAATTTTATAATTCGGTAGAACATTCATCATCAATCTGATAGAAGATTTCATCATATGTGTCAAAAAAAATCTAGAAAATTTATTTAAAAAATTTTATATTTAAAGGATTTTATAGAATATTAGGAAAAATTCGAGTCTGTTTCACAAATATTTATGATTTTTAGAAGTATGGAAGAAATTTAAAAATATTTTATAAATTTTTGGAAATCATTTCAATTTGTAAAATGTTTTTATTCTCTTCAAAAGTTTTGAAATTCCTTGATATCTTAAATGGTTTGAATTTTTTCTAAAATTATTAAAAAAGCTATGCAAAATTTAGAAAGTTGCTTTCAAATCTTCTGAATTACTTTTTGACATTTCTGAAAATCTTTTTAAATTTATGAAATAATTTATGTGCATGATAGAACTGACAAAAATGGTTAATTTATTGATATAAAATTGTATTATATGCTACGTTAAAATAATTCATTTTCAACGAAGAAGAAGGAAGCTTTCGACAAAATAGTTATATTTGTAACCAAACTAATAAATCTTTGATAAAAAAATTAATTCTCAACAAAAAGTGTAATAGTTGATATTTTCACTGAAAAATATTTTAATTATAAATAAAGAAACTAATAAATTGAACATGAAGAAAAGAATTTTCGAAAAAATTGTTGAATTTTCAAACCAGACAAATTTTTTAATCAATAAAGAAGAAAATCACATCTGAAATCTGCAGTTTGCATGCCATAAAGACGAATTTTTGAAAAAGAAAGTTGAATTTGCAACCCAAAAATATGCATTTTCTACCAAATTAATTGAACTTTCAACAAAAAAAAATACGAGTTTTCAATAAAATAAGTGAATTATTGACTGAAAAAAATCATTTTTCTGGAAAAAATGGAAAAGCTACCTACATTTTTAGTAAAAAAAAATTCATTTAGGAAAAAAAAAGAATTTGCAACAAAATTTGTTAAATTCTCAACCAAAAAGATGACCTTTGAACTGAAATAATGTATCTCCAATCAAAAAATTAAATTTTCAACCCAAAACTTAAATTTTCAACCGAGAAATAAGTTTTTAACCAAATAAAATTCATATTTAATATTAGTTAGATTTTCAATTAAACAGATGAATTTTCAATTAAAAAGATTAAATATCTATGATAAAATATTTCTGAAAAAAGTACAATAGTTAAATGTTTAGATAAAAAAAATAATTTTCACTCAAGAAAACTAATTTTCAACCAAAAGAATGAAATTTCAACCAAGAAGATTAATTTTTTACCAAAAAGGAATAATTTTTTACAAAATGCATGAATTTTTAATCAGGTATTTTAATTTTTAATGGAATTTTTAACTAAAAAAATATGAATTTTCAGATAAAAAAGATTAATTTTCAACCCAAAATAGAATACTTTAATTTTGGGTTACCTAAACATCTAGCTGTTTTAGCTAATTTTGCCACCTAGAAATTATCTAGATAAATGAGCTAGATAATTTTTAGGTGGCGAAATTAGCTAAAACGGCTAGATGTTCAGGTAACCCAGCTAGAAATTTAGGTAACATAGCTATATTTTCTTAGAAGACGAAGTCCAGCTAAACTCCTAGCTGGGACAGCAAAACCATTTTTTTCAGTGTATAATTCCCGTGTTGTTTATTTAAATAACACTTTCGTTCCGCAATACTGCTCTGACCCAAGTCGCTGATCCATCTCTCTAGCAAGCACCCCAGGCGAAAAGCTTCACAAAGTCATTACGTAGAGCTCTCCACTCGAGACCATTAGTATCAAAGGTTTTTCGTTTCAGGAGTCATTACTTATCTTATTTGGAAAATGTAATAACTATCAATGGTTATTTTCTCATCTGTATCTGACAGTTGACACGTGTGGTGCATTTCTCAATTCGAGGTAGATTGGTGGGAGTGCGTAGCCTCAGGGCATTCTGCCAATCCGTAAACACGTTACAATCGTACATGCCCAGTACCCACGTTTCATGATAAATACGGCAGTGCCAATCATCGTTCTTCTATTCCGTGTTATTGTTCTCCAAGTATCGAATATTTCCGGAAACATAATCTTCAATTAACGTTCCCACCTTTAAAATCTAAAATACGAACATTCTTTTCTAGATTCATAGATTTCTATAAATCAATATGAAAAATGTATCAGGTATTGATAAAAAGCTACGTGACTTAGATAAGACTGATGTCAAGGCTATCAACTTTTATATAGTAATAGAGTGAGGCGCAGATCTTATATAATTTGAGACTAAAGGTATAACTTTAGGGACTGTCCACAAACTACGTTACTAGTTTCGGGCTATTTTTACCCCCTCTCCCTCCCAAAAAAAATTAAAGCAGCCAAAAATTCTCTCGAAAAAGGGGAAATGCGGTGATTTTTCACGAAAATCGGGTGATAATAGAAAAATAAATTCTTGTAATTAAATTAATGTAAATACAATATTGAATTCAATACGAAAAACTTCAAATTCCTAAGATTTCAAGTCAAAATATGTATATTGGGTTTTCAACGAAATAGTTGAAGTTTCCGGCAAAAAGGATTTTCTACTAAAAGACATTAATTTTTAACACAAAAAGACGAATTTTTTACCAAATAGTTGCACTAGCAACCAAACAGTTGAGCTTTTAGGCAAATAAAATCAATAAAATACATTATCTTTTAACGAAATAGTTTGATTTTCAAGCCAAAAAGACGAATTTTTTCCAAGATAGTTAAATTTTAAATAACCAAAAAAAAATTACTTTTCCACGATCAAAAAAATGAAATTTCAGTCTAAAAGGACGAATTTTTAACAAAACAGTGAAATTTTCTACAAAAAAAAATGACTTTATCAAAATACTTGTATTTTCAACCCAAAAAGTAGACTTAAAAAAAATAAAGATGACTTTTCTACCAAGAGACGAATTTTCAACTAGTTAAGTTGAATGAAAAAAAAACTGTAAACAAAATAGTTGAATCCTCAACCAAACAGATGAAATTTTAATCAAGAAAAATGAATTTTTAACCAAAAAGTTAAATTTTCAACCAAAAAAATAGAATTTTCTACCACGAAGACTAATTTTCTACCAAAAAAGACGAATTTTCAACAAAATTGTTGAATTTTGAAGCCAAAACACACAAATTATCTACCAAACAGTTGCATTTTCATAAAAACAGTTTAATTTGTAACCAACCAGTTGAATTTTCAACAAAAAGACGAAATTTTCCAAAGACAGTTGAATTTTAAATAACCAAAAAACAATACTTTTCCACCATAAAAAAATGAAATGTTGATACAGAAGGACGAATTTTCAGCAAAACAGTCGAGTTTTCGACCAAAAAAGATGACTGTATCAAAATAGTTGAATTTCTAACCAAATGGTAAAATTTTCAAATAAAAAAGAGTAGAATTCAACCAAAAACAGTTGAATTTCCAAGCCAAAAAGACGAATTTTCAACTAGTTAAATTAAACGAAAAAAAATCTTTTAACAAAATAGTTGAATCCTCAACCAAATAGATGAATTGTCATTCAAGAAAAATGAACTTTTAACCAAAAAGTTAAATTCTGAACCAAAAAGTTGAATTTTCCACCAAGAAATATTTTCTACCAAAAAAGACGAACTTTCAATAAAATTGTTGAATTTTGAATCCAAAATGACAAATAATCTACCAAACAGTTAACTTATCGTAAAAATAATTTAATTTTCAAATGAAAAAGTTCATTTTCAACCAAACAGTTTAATTTTCTAAAAAATTGTTGAATGCTCAAGGCAAAAATTTGAATTTTCTACAAAAAAAAGTTCAATTGTCAAACCGGAAATATGAATTTTCAACTAAAATGATGATTCATCAACGAAAATACAAATTAATTTTTTAAAAAGTTTTTTAACTTAAAACCAAGTATCTGATTTTTAAAAAACAAAATAGATGAATCCCTAACCTAAACAGATTATTTTTCAACCAGACAGTTGCATTTTTAACGAAAACGAATTCATTTTCAACAAACAAAAAAATGTCTACCAAAAAAGACAAATTTTCAACAAAATACATAAATTTTCAACCAAACAGTTGAAATTTCAACTAAAAGATATCAATATTAAGTTAAAAATATAAATCTGAATCCAAAAATAGGATAGTTAAAATTTTAATTAAAAAAATTGATTCTCAACCAGTTGAATTAAACAAAAATAAACTAATTTTTAACAAAATAGTTCAATTTTTGACTAAAAAAAAAAAACTTCATCAAAGTAGATGAATTTTCAACCTAGAAAGATGAATTTTCAACCAAATGGTCGAATCTTATAATAAAAAAGATTAAAATTTAACCGAAATCAGTTACATTTTCAATCCAAAAAGACGCATTTTTTAGAAGACAGTTGAAAGAATACTTTTCTACCAAAAGACGAATTTTCAACAAGTGGAATTAAACGAGAAAAAACTAATTTTTTAACAATATAGTTAAATTTTCAACCGAAAAGATAAATTTTCAACTAAAAGGACGAATCTTAAAGAAAATGAATTTTCAACAAAATAGTTCAACATTCATTCATTTCAAACGATGATTTTTTAACGAAGAAGATTAATTTTCTACAAACGGAATAGTGAAATTTTCAGCCAAACAGTTGAAATTTCAACAACAATGTATAAATTTTCAATTAAAAATATAAATTTTCCACAAAAAATGGAACAGTTACATTTTTACTTTAAAAAATGAATTCTCAATCCCCATCAAGAACGAATTTTTAACAAAATAGTTAAGTTTTCAACTAAAGAAATCAATTTTCGCCTAAAATGAAGAATCTTAATAAAAATGAATCTTCAACAAAATAGTTCAACATTCAACCCAAAAGATGATTTTTTAACCAAGAAGATTAATTTTCTAAAATTGGAAGAGATACATTTTGAAGCAAAGAGATGAATCTTCAACCAAAAAAAATGAATTTTTTAACAAAAGCGTTCAACTTTTAATCAAGTAGTTGAATTTTTGACCAAACGAGGACTTTTTAACAAAATAGTTGCATTTCCCACAAAATGATTAAATTTTCAATCAAATATTCGAATTTTGAAACAAACGAGATAAATTTCGATCCAAAAATATAATAGTAAACTTTTCAAACACAAAAAAAGTTGGATTTTTTTTATTAGGTTGTATTAAATCGCACTTAAGCGAAAAAACGAAAAAAAAAGAGAAGTTTCTTGAAAACAGAGGGAAAAAAGAAGAATTCTTTAAAAAACGGGAAAAAGGTGAATATGGGAGAGTTTAAGACTAGAATAAGAAAGTCATTATCGAATTGATTACGTTATTATCAAGGTTCGTCAATGCTCATAGATAGGCCGTACGGATCCGCCATACAATTATTGATCATTTTTATTTTTAATAACAATATCATCTTTTTTCTAAATTTTTATTTTAATTAACTGTATAGCACTGAACCTTAAAACTTTTTTTTTTTTTAATAACTACTGTAAAATGAAATTTTTATGATGAAATACGATCCATCAGAGTACGTCACTAATGTATAAAAAGAACTCCAGATTTTCCTTGAACTTGCACCAGCATTCATTTTTATCTGACAATCTCTCTGACAAAACTCCATCCAGTTCACGGTCGGCTACGGATTCGACTAACCAAGCCTCACACCTAATTTTAAAAAAACCTGTGTTTCCAGACTATGTCACTCACCTTTCTGGTGAAGAAAGAATGAATCACCTTATCTTTCGACTATTTACTCTCTAAATTTGAATCAGTGAGATTTCACTGTATGTCAGTGAAAATCCTGAAAATTTTGATGCAGTGACCCATTTCTCACTGATTCAAATTTAGAATTTACCTATTGTACTAACACTGATCTTCTTTGGATAAAATACTAATGCCAACATTGTAAATTACATTGCAATTTTACTTTCCTTATTCAGGGTGTCAACTCAAATTCTGGAAAAAAATTCCCTGACAATTCCAGGATTTTCCAGGTATTTCTACATTTTTCCAGGTCAAAATTTTTCGTAGAAAATTCGCATTTTTGGCTTTAGATTTCAACAGTTTGGTAGAAAAGTCAACTATTTGGTAGAAAATTAACTTTTTTGTTGAAAATTCAAGTTGTCGGGTGGAAATTTTTTTCGCGAAGAAATGAAGTCTTTTTCTTTGTTAAAAGTTCAACTCTTTGGTTGAATTCAACAGCTTTTGATTAAAAATTTAAATTTTGTTTGACTGAAATATCAACTATTATATTTTTCATTGAGAATCAATATTTTTTTGTTAAAAATTCAATTACTTGGTTGAAAGTGGATCTACTTTGTTGAAAATTCATTTCTTTTGTTCATTCATCATTTAGTTAAAAATTCAGCTTTTTAGTTGAAAATGTAATTTGTTTGTAGAAAATTAACCTTTTTTGAAAAATCATATTTTTGGTTTAACTATTTTGTAGAAAATTAGTCTTTTTTGCTGGAAATGTTAACAGTTTGGTAGAAAATTTAACTGTGTGATTGAAAATTTAACTATTTGCTTGAAAATTTAACGTTTGGTTGAAAATGTACCATTTTGATTAAAATTGATTGTTTTAAGTTCAAAATTCAGATATTTGGTTAAAAATTTACGTATTTTGTTAAAAATTTATGTCTTTTGGTAGAAATTTCACCTTTTTTTGGTTAAAAATGAAACTGGTTCAATTCCAGCATTTTTTAATAAAAGTTTAAATCAGGGTTAAAATATAATTTATTACATTTTTCATTAAGAATTTATATTTTCTGGTTCAAATATCAACTAGTTCGTTAAAAGTAGAAGCACTTTATTCAAAATTCATTTTCTTCATTGAAGACTCATCTCTTTGGTTCAAAAGTTAACTATTTTTTAGAAAATCTTAATTTTTTTTATGAAAATGAACTTTTGTAAGAGAAAATTTAACTCTTAAAATGTTAATTATGAATGAATTGTTTTTATAAAATTAATGAATTCCACATCATCACGTGAAAAGAAGTAGCTTATTAATCAGTCAAAAAAATCGACTTTTGATTCTTGGTGAACGATTAACCAAATTTTTTTGATTTCCGACAAAAGAAATTCCGTATTTTTTTATTGGGTTTTAAATAAGGAAGCTTGGTTTTCGAAAATATGTAAAAAAAGTGCTTGTTATTAATTTTTTGTAAATTAAATTTCAGTCACTTTTTAAAAAAATTTTGTTTTCACCCCCTCTAATCCCTTTTTATTGTACCCGGAAAATCCCACAAAAAATGCAAAAGTAGCAGTTATACGTCAAATTCATGCTAACGCCTGTATTTTTTTTAAATTTTAACATGAATTATTTTAATTATATAAGTGACAAGTTTCCAAGTATTTTTTACTGATGTTTAATTGCTTAAACAATTTTTTAAAACTAATTTTTCTTCGATTATACCATGACAAGTTACTATTTTTCGAGATAAATGATATAGTTGATGAATGTAAAAAACAATATTTTTTATTTAACATATTTTGCAACTGTTTAAACAATTTCTTTTTGTATAATTACTTTTTTTCCAAGAAATCGTGTAAAATTAGTATTTTCTGGAGTTAGTGACGTAATTAACAAACGTTGAGAGAAATATTTTTTTAGTTTATTAGGCCATTCATACAATTATAATCCCTTGCTTTTTTTCATAGGAAAGTCTTTCGAATCTCTTACACTATATCGCTTATCAAGAAGTATTTTCTTATCTCAACGAAATCGATCTGACAAAAACCATCTAAAACGTATCTGAAAAAATTGTTTGAAAAATGATTATTATTTTAAAAGTTAAGGTATAAGTTCTGAGATAAGAAACTACTGAATAATGAGCGACATTAGTGTAAAAGATTCGAAAACACTTGATTTTTCTTCACCTTTCCTATGAAAACTGCAACCGAATGATTATTAATTGTTTAAATAATAATTTATTAATTACAGAAAGTAGTAACTTTTCAAGATTTACAAGGGAAAAAGATTGTTTGAATAAATTAATATTTTTAAAATGATTTCCAAATACCGTTACAAAATATATTATTCTCAAAATTCGTTCATTCCAGAAAGTAATAACTTTTAACGATTTAGAGGCAAAACAATTGATTAATCAAATGAGAATTGTTTAAATAATTACCAACTATTTTAAACAAGAAATATTATTCTTAAAATTCATCAACTGTATCATTTATCCCGAAAAATAATATCTTTTCACGATTTACAAGGGGGAAAATGGTTTAAACAAAAGATAATTGTTGAAGCAAGTTAAAAATTAGTTAAAAGATACTTGGAAACTTGTCGCTTATCTATTAAAAATAATTCATGTTGAAAAACTTTAAAAGTCTTCAGCATGAATTTTAAATAAAAATGTCATTTTGCATTTTTTTGGGCATTTTCAGGGCACTATGAAATTATTCCTTAAACATTCCTGAGAAGCTGACAAAACTTTGATTTACAAAAAGTTAATAACAAGTACTTCTTTTTAGCCGATTTGAAAAAAAATACAGAATTAATTTTTCCGGAAAAACGAACAAATTGAAGGAGGGGTCGATCACCAAAAATTGAAAGTCAAATTTTTACAGGTAAAATTTGGACCACCCTAGAGTTTTAATGATTGTGTAAAAATAAGTCTCTCAAAAAATAATAAATGTCTCCTGCTGATTAGATTGTGAACCAGCTTTGTATTTGAAAACAACATGAATTGGCTTCCGAAAATGTTTATTTATATCACTTATTCATCACTGCATTGTTCACTAGTACAGTTTGCACTTCAAATTTTAAATCATTGACTTTATTTCAAGTTTAAAATGTCCAATTTATAGAACAGTTTCAAGTTTTATATTTTTAGTTTTGTAATCCTATATAATTCTTTTTTTTCATTTTTAGGGGTTTTACATTTTATTTGTGCAATTCGAAACGCGGCGTTGAAAGTTTCGAAATTTACAGTTTCGCAGCTTATTTTCAGCCTGCCTTTTTAATGTAGATCATTGCCTTTCTTTTTCCTATTATCTCGATTCTTTTTTAGCTTTTCGCGCACCAAATTGAGGATTTTTAGTCAAAAGCCTTGGAAATTAACGATTTGTTTATTCAGTGTTCATAAAATTTCCCAAATCGAAACTTATAAACCAAACAATTTCAGATTAAAAAGTTTGAAAATAAATTGTATATGCTTAAACGGGGATGTAGACCAAGTTTATGAAGCTGCGCATTGTAATTAATGTTAAAAACTTCGCTTTGTTGTTCTTAGATTAAACAATAATTTTCACAAATATTTTAAACTAATAATAAACTCTATTTGTTTAAACGTGGTTCATGGCCAAGTGTATACACTTACGCTCTTTAATTAATGTTTTTAGATTAAACAATCATTTTCATAACCATTTTAATGAAATTCCTATGATGATTGAATCTATTGTGAAATAAGCATAGATGCATTATAAATGAACAGGCCTCGGGCTCATACAATTTTTCAAGCATTAAACTTACGTGCAGTCCGTATTTGAAAGTCTATATTCCGAAATAAAAACGTATGCAATGGAAAATTAACTTTATTTGTTCAGCAATATTTCCAGTTTTCTAACCTAATATTTTTTAAATAATAAAAATTATCTTCAATTTTTATTTAACATGTTATTTTTTAGTCTATAAATGATCAAAATCCCTATTTATTTATCACAGGCTTCACAGTTTTCCCCCTTTTTCTCCAACTATTTTTGGTTGAACATTCATTATTTTCGGTTGAAAAGTCTACTATTAAATTTTTGGTTAAGAATTCATTTTCTTAACTTCATACTACTTGGTTGAAAATTCAACTATTTTATTGAACATTCATCTTTTTGGTTTGAAAATTCATCTGTTTCTGTAGAAGTTTCACATTTTCCGGTTGGAAATGCAACTGCCTTGTTAAAAATGAATCTGTTTCGGTCGCAAATTAACTTTTTTGTTAAACATTCAACTGTTTTGTAGATAATTCATATTTTCGGCTCAAAAATTCAACAATTTGAACATTCATATTTTTCGGTTGAAAATTGAACTCTTTGGTTGAAATTTGAACTACTTTCTTAGAAGTTCATTCTTTTGGTTAAGGAATCATAATTTTAGTTTGAAATTCACCTTTTTTTGTTCCTAAAATTAATTTTTTACGCTGAAAATTGAATTATTTGGTTGAAAATTGAACTATTTGGTGCAAAACTAACTGTATTGTAGAAAATTCATTTTAATTAATTGAAAATTAATTTTCATGAATGAAAATTTAATTACTCCACTTTTGGTTAAAAATTGATCTTTTTTAGTTTAAAAATTCAACTATTTAGTTTAAAACGTTTAGAAAAAAAAAATGTAATCAAAAAATGAATCAAATAAAATGTGGACTAACATCTACCTACCAAAAATTCGTCTTTTTTGGTAGGAAATTAATCTTTTTGGCTGAAAGTTCAACTATTTGGTTACAAAATTATGTATTTTGTTGAAAATTTGTCTTTTCTGGGTGACAATTCAACTATTTGGTTGAAAATGTATTCATTTTGTTGAGAATTCATGGTTTTTGCTAGAAAATTAATCTTCTGTATTGAAAATTCATCTTTTTGGTTGAAAATTTAACTATTTGGTTGAGGATTAACTTTTTTTTCTTGGGAATTCGTTCTTTCAGGTTGAATTTAATTTGTTTTTATTTAAAATGAAAATCTTTTTTTGGTTAAAATATTAATTATTACATTTTTTGTATGACCCCCAAATAAATTCACGGACATAGGCATTAGAGGACAATTGTGAGAAAATAGTGTCTTCAGTGTTAATTTTTTTTTGAAATAGTAGCCAAATAGTGTCATTGCTCAAAAAGATTCTCAAATAGTGTCAACAGTGTAGTGAGTCCGAGGCTTGAAAGAGGAATCCTGTTTTCTTGCGAAAACACATATTTCCGATAAGAAATCGGAACTATAACATTAAATGTAAATCGCTGGATAAAAAAAAATCACATGCCTATCTCACAATTCGAATCCCTAACACGAGACCGTTACCATCATAACTTTTCTCGGCGTCCTCGCAAATGCAGGTCACCCATATCGGTTCCTCCGTTACTTTCAATCTCGATCTGGGTTAACTAATTGGTACCTTTTTATTTAAACTTGCGTTGTACTTTTATATTGAAACGCCTTAGCGCTAAAGTTTATAGAATTTCGCAGAAGACCCTTGAACAGTCGCGACAGACCACGGAAGAGGGGAGTTAATAGAGTTTTATTTAATTAGTTTCACTATAAACCGTCCGAGTCATGTTTTATGCGTGCAAGACCGAACAGCCCATGCAATGGCCATAAAAGTATTGCAACCTTATCGACAATAATAGACCACGTATCAAAAAGACCTTCACTATAAAATCGCTTTTTCGCTGTCTTAATCAAATAATTCATGAATAACTAAGTTCGAAAATTTCAATGTTTAATTTAATCCTTCAAAATTGAAAATTCGTTCATTATTCAGGTATTCAATTGGAAATTGTACAGTTGAGAAATCCAATGACAAAGCATCTATTTCAACAGTATTCGGTTCTCAAACTAATAAATGCGTTGCAAATCAAAAACGTTGAATAACTTGCTTCATTAAAAGTGATACACCCTTGAAGTTTTAACTCATGCAATTCGTTATATTTAACTAGGGATTTCGAGATCACCACCTGTCTAATCAATGTTTAATATTTCTTTTTCACTGGCATTTATATTTAACTCTGCGCTCACGATACACAAATTTAAAAGACTGCGAGGATGGAGTTTTGAAATCGGTCTAAACTCTTGGAAGTTTTATTGTGAGAGAAATTGAGATCAGTTGCAGTTTTTTAGCATCTTTCATCCTAATGACGACACTCGTAATTCTGTCGAAAAGTTGCATTATGGCCTCCATAGTAAAAATAATTCGACGCATTTTGCGAGAAAAAGAAAAAACTACAAGTGCAAGTCCGACCTCAATCTCGCGGAATTAATGCGAACGTGTGCGACAAATCTTTAGTGCCTCGAGGACAAACATGCTTTTCCGAAAATAGTCATGGGTCGAGGACTCGATGAGACAAGACTTATATAGACGATCATCAATACTCAAATTTAGAATAATTGTTTCATTTTGATTGTGATGTATACGTCATTCTCAATATCAAATTTAATGAAAATTTAAAGATCTATGAAGATAGGATGGTTTAATAAGCCAGATGATTTTTTAGGGATGTCTGGAACTTCTAGCACAACACTGACAAAACAAAACTTTGCCCTCTAAAAAAATTTTATCAGATTGATTCTTTAAAAAATAACCCTAAAAATCAGAGCGTACACGGTTGAAACAGTGGAGTTATCCAACAATTCCGCCTTTTTTAACAGTGATAAACAACCTAGAGCTCCTAAATTTCCCCATTTCGAGAAAATAAAACTTGTGCTAATGTGTGCTCTTTTGCATTCTCAGTGATAAAACCTTATCAGATTAACTTTTTGAAAAAAAGGTCGAAAACCAAAACTCAACAAAAAAAAAAGTTTAATTCTGATAGTTTTACAACTTTGGAAAACAAAAGAATCATGGCTAAGTATAAAGTTTAGTTTTTTTAGTTTTTTGGAAAATGGTTACAGTAAATGTCTCATTATTTTTTGTTTAATTTTTACCTAAGATTTAATGAATTGTAATTGCTTTATACCATAAGATGCATGAATTCAATGATTTTTGTCATTAATTGTAATTTTGAACATATTTTTTGTACCATTTCATTTTATGTATTCATGGTATAACAAATTTGCACGATTGCTGGTACCATCACAATTAAAATTACAATTTCAGGCAAATTTCGCACATACTAGTTGCCTTGCCAAATAACCAAATTGTCTTACCAATGCCAAAGCTTTAATCAACAGTACGATGATTATTTTACTTTATTTATTTTATTAGATTTTAGATTGTTTTGTTACAAAGGAAATTATTTCTTTTGATATATATATATATAAAACCCTAATGATTTAGAATTATAATCGTAGTTGTAATTTTAATTTTGCGCACTATACTGAAGTACATGTTTATATACATTGTTTATAACAATTACCTTGTACATTAAATTAATTATTTATGTTCCTTGAGCATCTATTCATGAATTCTGATCAATAGCGAGATTCGTTCAGACAATTCTCTTGTAGACGAAAAAACATATTTTTGAAATTGCTTATATTATTGCATATATTGTTAAATTTTCAATTTAAAAAGTCGTATATATTTTCAATCAAACAGATGAATTGAAAAAAAATTATTTTCAACCAAACAGTTGCATTTACGACCAACTAGTTGAGAACTTTCAAGCAAGAGAGACAGAGTAATTGAAGTTTGAGCCAAATAGTTGAATTATTATTATTATTATTATATCATTAAGCCGTTTCCCTTTCGGGGTAGGCGTGAATTGCTCGTTTGGATAGTAGTTATATGATAGACAGAGAGGGTCCGATGATGTTCCAACAGGTCAAACTTATCGTTTCAGAACGATGAGACCCTCTCTGTCTACAATACAAGATAGAAAGAGAGATTTCAAAACCATCGTTTCGATTTCGATCGCACCTCGTTGTCTATGTCACATGGTAGAAAGAGAGGTCCGTTGGACTGAAGCCATCGGAGTCCCCCTGCAGAGCGCTTGTTGGAAGCACTGGGTTCGAGACAAAAGATGAAAAAGTGTTATATTTTGAGAGAGAGATCAAACTGAGAGTATGATATAAGTGATAATTCAATTACAAAATCGTTGAGGGATAAGAACGTTGAAAATCGGATGCAGATCATCGGTGAGTATAATGGGTAAACAAATTTAAATTTTCAAAGTAAGGTTATGTGATGCTTTTTGTATCGATTTTCAATATCAATGAACGAGTTTAATAATTTCGGAAAAATATTTCTCTCCGTGGACTGTATAAAATCTACTTATCTATACATCTTTAGTGAATTAAAATTCATCAAAAATTTTGGTTTCAAGCCTCTAAAATTTCGGAAAACTAAAATGTCGGGTAAACAAGAAGACAGACACAAAAATGTTCGACATTATTTGAGTGGTTCTCAAAAAAGGAAAAATGCTGCTGAAAGAAAAGGAAAATTTGGGCAGGTTCTGGCTAAAACTCCCAAATTGAACAATGTTTTCTTTGTTCGCGGGGAACCAAAATCTGACAACGGAGAAAAGCCTTTTACATCTTCGAACTCAAGTTGTGATCATGAAATCGACAAACTGGACGCACCTGTAGAAGACTGTCGAATAGTAAAAGATAATTGTTCTGGTAATCCAAATTGATAGCCTGATGTTGGTCTTTGGAAAATGCCATTCACAACTGAAGTATTTATTTTCTGGGTCAAAGAAGGTTCATTCAAATTACATAACTGCGACAAAGAACTCTTCTTCAAGAATTCAGTGGCTCAAATACGACAAGATAGCACGGAAAGCTCTAGAAAATGTACAAAAGTACTTTTTTATCGTACATATCAAAACAAAGAGGTTGTTTGAGACTTTTGGTTGGGGCTTTCTCCATCAACGGGCAGAATATATTGCTTTTTATGCAACCTGATGACAAGTCCACCTGAAAATAGGGTTGCTGGTGAAGGTTCCTGCGATTGGAAAAATGCTTCGGAACGCCTTGCTCAACATGGAACTGCAAAAATTCACCTGGATTCGCTCGTCAATTTTTCGTCTCGCTCGAGTGAATTAGCTTGTACTTATTCAGCATTTGAAAAACAGGCCGTTTTTACTGTCATTATATTATTATTATTATTATATAATTTATTTTTTGACACTCTGTGCGCAAAACTCGATTTTGCACTATTTATGAATTTTCTCGTCATTGAAATATAATTCAATAAATTACAGGTAGCAGAAGAAGCTCAATATTGGCGAGAAGTTCTCAATCGACTCATAAGTGCGATCAAATTCCTTGCGGAAAGTGGGTTACCCTTTCAATTTGACCCTTTTCTTGCTGCTCACATGAAAGATCACGGAAATAAGGGTAGCGCTCACGTCAATTATCTGTCCACCACAGTGTTTGAAGAACTCATTGACCTCATGGCTGCAAAATTATTAGCTGAGATAATAAGTCGCATAAAAAAAGCAAAATATTTTTCCGTTCCGATGGATTCTACAACCGACGAAGGACACATCGATCAATTAACTGTCATTTGAGGTACATGGAATATATTAATCCAGTAGAACGTTTTTTGACTCTTATACCTAATTGTGGTTATAAAGGCGCAGAGATGACAGAAGCTCTTCTAGAATTTTTCGAGAAACAAAAGAATAATATACATGATTGTCGCGATCCATCTTATGACAATGCGCCGAATATAAGTGGCAATTACAAAGGAATGCAAGCTGTGATCTTGCAGGAAAACCGTTTCGCAGTATTTGTCCCTTGCTCCGCTCACTCATTGAATTTGGTTGGAAAATCAGCTGCCAATGCTTGTTAAGCTGCAGTTCTTTTTGTCAGTTTTGTAGAACAACTTTTCGTTTTCCTTACTGCATTTACGGCGCAGTATGAAATATTAATCAAACATCTGTCGGCTTGCAATACCAACAAAATGTTTAATACACTCAAAAATTTGAGTGATACGGGCTGGTCATGTGGCAAAGATGCTAGCAAGGCTCTTGTTCACGACTACAAATTCATTTGAAATGCATTGATTGAAATTCGCGAGACGTTAAACAAAAAGATGTCGTATTTACAGACTTCTGCGGTGATTCTTTGTAGAGCCGTAAAATCTCTGAAGTCTTTAAAATTTTTTCGTGCAATCTAAAAGAGACGCGTTTGAATCACATGAAACTGCAGGCAAGGAATTGTCCGATGAAAAAGATTAAAAAAGTGTGCGTTTTCGATTTGTGAGTGTTCGATCGAGATCCCTAGGTGATGGAAAAGCGTATGAAGCCGTAGAATTTACCATGAAGGGGATTGTCAGCATTTTCATTTAGTAAAAGCGTATGTCCTGCTTCCCGTACACGACTTTTGAGCACCAAAGGTATGAGAGATGCTAGGCCAGGTGTATTGTCGTTGGAATCAAAAGTGGGCCAAGCTCCTCTACAACCCTATTTACGGCACGGCATAGAAACGCCGCAGCATTGACGAATTCATGTTGATGTACGAGTCGCATAAGATAATCTGCACTATTTAGAACTGAGCAGGCTGTAGCCAGAACCGTTCTTCGATGAAGACACTCCAAGCTTAGCAAGCCTCTACCCCCTTTATCTCGAGGTAGGTATATTCGAGGTACGAAAGATCTAGGATGATGGCTTTGATGGATTGTCATCATCTTGCGTGTGCTTCGGTCAAGTTGCTCCAACTCATCGACGTTCCATTTTCCTGCACCAAACGTGTAGAGCAGTATAGGAACGGCCAGCATGTTATTTGAGGTTCTCCACTCCGGCCACACTTCTCTGTTCTGGCATACTTCTCTAGTTTCCTTCACGTCCATGCATTTTTTCATATAAGCTCTCATGTTTCTTTGGCTTCTAATGTGTTTTGGGATAAATGTGTCATTCACACATTCTAACCATTCTTTCCGCGGTTTGCCTCTGGGCACACTGCCATTTCCTTTTCCTTTATACACTTGTTTCGTAAGTCGTTCATCTTTTATTCTTTCAACATGTTCGAAATATTTTGACTGATTTCTTTCCCATATGTCAACTATTGTCTCTTTTACACCACATTCTTTGAGGATTATTTTGCTCCTCACATTGTCCATCAGTCTCTCGCAACCGCATAGTGCAGTTGGTACAAATATAGATTTATGTATTTCCATTTTAGCGCTTTTTCATATATTTCACTTCTGACAATGGACCCTGCTCTACCTATAATCTTCTTACCCTCGTTTATGCGCCTATATAACTCCCCATCTATCTTTCCGTCACTAGTGAATAGGCTACCCAGATATATGTACTTATCAACTTGTTCTAATCTCTCATTATTTAGGACAATGTTTCACATTGTTTTCTCACCTTTTTCTTAAAACACCATGATTTTCGTTTTATTTACGGTTATTTCTAGAAATTCTTTAAAGTCTGTTACGAGACCTTAAAATCCGTTAAAGTCCTTCAGTCTCCTTAAATTCTTTGTAATCTTTCCTTACAAAGAGTTTCTTCTCTTTGTAAACAAGTTAATTTTAATTGCTCTTTGACTTCTTAGATTTTTCGAGTTATTTTCTCTTTACTTCAATTTCTTTATCTATTCTTTTTGCTATTACGTCCTCATTTTCTAGTCTGGAAGTATTTTCATCCATTATTCGCCAAGAATGATTATAATGAAAAATTAATGCACGTGACGAATCTCGTATTTTTATTTTCGCGAAAATTTCCATTCCACTGGTGAACATTTTTTATTATCAGTAATAAATTATGCGATATTTATTCGTGTATTTGAACAATTTTCTAGATTTGGCGACGAGTTGAAGACAAAATTTTAAAACGATTATTTTGCTGAAAAATTTAAAAATATATATTTACTGATGGAGTATTTTATTTCATATAAAAAATAATATCTTGCTACTATGAATTGTCTTTCAAAATCAATTTTTGTCAACAAATACACTCATCGCAGTTTTGAACAAGAAAACTTTTTCTTTTCTGTAGAGTCATTTCTTTTCATCTAAAGAATAACATCCTCACATAATCGATTAACATTCACTTACATAATTATCATTGTTTTTTAAAATTATTATAAACAAATTCACAATTTAAATTTGTTTTTCTTTTAAGGATTTTCTTCTCGGCAAAATCATTTATTCTCAACTTGAAAATTATATTTCACTCGGAAAAAGAACCATATAGGTTAAAAAAAGTCCAAAAACAGTGATTTTATTTATAAGAATTTTTAAATACAATGAAAATTAATACTATACATGTTGTCAAATAGCCATTTTTTTGTTAATAATATTATTATTTGAGTTAATGTTTTATGGTTGAGTTTTTGACTGTTTTATTTAAAATTAGTTTATTTGTTTTATTCATTCTCATTTATTTAGGAAAACTATGAATACTGATCGTTGCTACACTTTGCCCTGTAGTTTTCATAATTATGCTCACACCAAAAATGAATTAAAAAAAAAATTATTACGAGAAAACGGCAGATTGAGATATTTTTTATAGAAATTATTATAAACAGTTACATAAGGTGTTATTAAATACCCCATATTCAATTTTCGAATCACTTTTAACATGTTGTTGGATGTTTTCACTGAGAAAACTTGATCAAACCTATGATCTTGGATGAATTTTAATTATGTAAAAAACTTTCCTGAAGAATTTTTGACAAAGAGCGATTTTATAATTACTCTTTATGAATCAAATTAATTTCTCCGAGCTTCTCAAGGTGGAATAATGTAAACGCGTGCAGTTACTTTAAACATAAATTATCTGAGTCTTCAAGGTAATATAACTATACACGTGCGAGAGTTCAACTTCTACTAGGAATAACTTGATACTAATTAAAATATTTCATGTTACCAATTCCAAAAATTTTTCATGTACGCGATTTATACTCGAAAAGCAGAAAATAAAGATATTTCAGAATAGTGTACATACACGAAATATCTTATTAACTTAAAGGGATGTAAAAAAAAATTGAAGAAATTCGGACATTTCGAGGCATTTTGGGGGATTCCAAGAAAACATCAATCTCAGATTTCAATTTCAAATGTATAAAAATATCTCCAAAATTTGAGAGAACGCTGCTGAAGGCCCTGTGACCTTCTCGGTATAAAACAACAACAAATTGCGACTCTCGGTTTTCTTTCTCAACAATAATACAAACAATAAGATAGCCTCGGAGTGGACTGAAACTTCGATTGACGAACTGCATACATAAGGTAAACGTAAAGGTTGAGTTTCAGGCGATGAATATGGACTGGGTGTTGAAAGGCGGTTTTGCAATATGATCTGGAGTAGGTAGTGAATCACATGGTGGTCAAGGAGTCGGTTTGATTATGAATGAAAAAGCAAGACAATATCTGAAAGATCATGATTTTGTATCTCCCAGATTATTGTGGGCTAGAATGTAGGTAGGGATTAGAAGATTATTTATTACAGCATGCTACGCCTCAGTTAATGGTGATCCAAGCGAAGTGAAAGTCGCCTTCTGGGACACTTTACATGATCGTATAAGTACTTACAATCATGGTGAAAGAACGATTCTACTAGGAGATATGAATGGATGGGTCGTCGCGGCGGGCGTCCAGCGTCCGAATACAGAAAGGGTGCTGGGTAATTTTGGGGATCCAAGAAAAAATTATAACGGGAGAGGATTAGTTAGCTAGTTATTTTTTTAACATGAAACTTTGGAGGTTTTCTAAACTTTCGAAAAAATATTTGTTAGATAGGAAAACTAAAAAATGTAGGATTTGCAGGATATTTAAATTAGTTTTTAGATAATTCAACCTCTAAGTTCCGCGCCCTTTTTTCTCCGGAAATAGTGATTTTGATTGTGACTTTGAAGTAAGGTAAAATTGATAAAGCATGTAAATATAGTTTTTTATTCGCATTAAACTAATCAATTATGATTACGAAGAAACTGATACACAATCAGTCGATCATGTTGTTTTACTAAACTTTTCACAATTATAGGTTTCTAATTATTTAAAATAAGAGAAGAAAGATATCTTTTAGAATAACTTGAAAAACTTTGATCTCACAATTTACGTTTTAACTGGCTTATACAAAATAATATGGAATAGTCGAACTGCGCTTTCACTATTTATAGTAGTACAAATAAAAATTGATAACAGAAATGGTAATTCATGAAGAGTTTTTATATTTACTGTTTAGAACTATTAGCAATGTCTTGAACTAGTGAATAGTTTACACGCATGGAACGTTACTACTAATTTTTTAAAGAAAAATGTTCGAAAAAGTATATCATACCGAAAATTTATTTTTTTATTGAGCAACTTTTTTGTAGGTTTTTTTTTCCAGTATGAGCCTGTAATAAATTTTTCATTATTTCTGTATGATTATAAGAAATGAATCATCGATAATCATCATATAGAAAATGATTATCGTATATTCAGCATTGAATTAATTATACAACAATTTTTGAGGAATTAATGTAAAAAGTAGACAAACTACAAAGGAACGCGTTTTGTCAGACTACTCCTAATTCTAAACAAATGAACTTTACGCAGCAAGCATTTGCGAATTCCCTTGATATCTTCCAAATTGCAAAGCGCTTTTGAGCAAATTTGTAGATATAATTTAGGCGAACAATTTAAATAATTAAAATTTTATCGGGCGCTGCTATGCAGTTAGTTAGAGAGAACGCGTGTCATTTTGCTCGTCTCAATTTTCGTGAATCTGCACAGAAAATAGTGTCAAAAGTTTACTAACTAAGTGATGGATTGTCGGGGATGTCCCAGCCGAAAAAGTGATTTTGTTAAGTGGAGTGTTTCTACGGTTTT
>JAABKJ010007545.1:292860888-293027794 GCA_011634705.1 Andricus grossulariae
TTTATTTGGCTTAAAATCTTAATTTTTGTTTTTTTTTTCGTTTTTTTTTTTTTTTAATTTTGTAAATGCTATACCTCTAGTAATTTATTTTTTATTGAGAAAAGTCATGAGGATAAATTGTTCGTTTTTTTTATTACTACGGATAGCCATAAATAGAATTTTTAAATTTGAAAAAAAATGATTAAAAAAATAGTGAAAATGCTCTAACTTTTTGAAATTTTGTCCAAAAAGGTTGGCTAGCGGACTTGACCTTCAGATTAGGACAGTAAAAAATCATACCAAAGTTCAAGCCAATCTGTCAATTGTTTCGTAAGTTATCGAGCTTAGAGTCTAAAAATCTACGGGCACACATGCACACACACATAAACACACTCACGCAACAAAGAATGACAGACTCTTTCGCGAAAACCTGTTTTTCGGGTTCAGAGGGTCTCAAAACGTGGACATTTAACAAAAACGTGTGGGTCCTATTTTACACAACTCTAATGCATACAAAAATTAAAATTGTTTAAATAATTACCAAATATGGTGTAGAAAGAAAGGATTATTCTTGAAATTCATCAAGTGTATAATTTATCACAAAGAATAATAAATTTACACAATTTACAGGCGAATAAAAATTATATAAACAAATGATAATTGAACAATTGGAAATTGTTTAAAAAATACGTGGAATCTCGTAACTTATAGAATAAAAATAATTAATTTTGAAAAAAGAAAAAAGAATACACCTCTTTAGTATGAATTTTACATAAAATTGCTATTTGGCATTTTTTGGGACTTTTTCTTTTTATTTTTCAGTAAGAAAATTTCTTTATATTAAAAAATGATTCAATATTAAATAATTTTGATAAAAATTCTTTAAATTAGTATACATTAATTTTTAAATAGTGAATTTACCAAATGGTATTAGCATCTTCTTTTCCTTTTTAGAAGTACGGATAATAATGAAACTAAAAAAAAATACCATAAGCTCATGGTAAGGCAGATTTCTCGGAAAAACTTGAACGGCTTCATTACCAACAATCAAGAGAGTGGATACCCTCAGGTGGTACATGCATTTGAAACTAGGGTTTCATCGATATGTAACTGTCTCATGGTAAGGCAGGTTTCTCCTTATTCCTAAGTAGTTCTTTCGCACGCCAGATGCCTCCACTGACCCTAAAAACGCTACAGAATGTAAACTCTATAGTTATTTATTGAGAATATTATTATTAATTGTTATAAACACATTTTATGAACAAATAAACCACTTTCTTACTTTTTTCATAAAAAAAAGTGCTTTCATATCTAATATGCTTCAAAGTATCTTTTAAAAATTAATGACTTACAAGAAAATTGTTAGCATTTAACATTTCGCTTTATTATAAATAATTTAAGATGACAAATAGACAATTTTGATTCTTCTTTCACACAAAAATTTTTATTTTTATTTCATATGTCTCAGAATAGTTTACTAGATTTGCCCAAATGGAGATTGTTGTTCACGCCTAACATTTGACGTTTTTATAAATAATCTAAGTTAACAAATAGACTATTTTCATCCTACTTTCGCGAAAAAAATTCGTTGCTACCTAATATTGATAGAAGTAGCTTCTCAAACATAATTAACTTAAGAAAATGGTTGAACCTTATAATTTGACTTTGTTATAAATAATTTAAGTTAACAAATTAACAATTTTCATCCTACATTCGCAAAAAAAGTTCGTTGCCATATAATATTTATAGGAGTAGCTTCTTAAATATAATAAACTTTAGAAGATGGTTGAAACTTAAAATTTGGCTTTGTTATAAATAAATAAGTTAACAAATAGGAAATTTTCATCCCTCTTTAGTGGACATATTTGCTTTTCTTCTTATATGTATCACAATAGTTTACTAGACTTATGGAACAACAGATTATTATTTAAACTTAACATTTATCTTTGTTATCAATAATTTAAGTTAACAAACAGACATTTTTCATCAAGCTTTTGCAGAAAAAATTCTTTTTCATTTAACATTTATAGAAGTAGCTTCTAAAATATAAGAATCTCAAGAAACTTGTTAAAACTTAAAATTTTCGTTTGTAAAAAATAATGTAAGTTAACAAATAAGGAATATTTATAGTTTTTTCTCGTAAAAAAATTCTTTTTCATCTTCTTGCGTTTAGTAAATGTACTAAACTATTCTAGTACATATAAATGTCAACATAAAATTTTTTGCACGAAAAAAGGATTAAAATGTTCTATTTGTTAATTTTAATTATTTATAAAGAAGTAATGTTAAGTTTTATCCATTTTATGTAGGTTAGTAAGTATTAGAAGATACGTTGAAACATATTCGACTGGAAAGAATTTTGGTCCACTAATGAATTATGCAAATTGTCTATTTGATTATTTCATTTGTGAGTCAAATAATAAATGTTTATTTAAAAACTAATCTTTAATTTCCAAACTCATTTTTTTGTTCACACATCTTTGGTTGAAAATTTTACAATTTTGTTAGAAATTATTTTTTTTTTTAATGAAAATTAATTTGTTTAATTCAACATCTTTGTTACAAGTCTAATCTTCTCAGTTGATAATTTAACTAATTTGCAGAAAATATGTTGTTTTTTTTTTAATTTAACTGTTTTGTTGAAGATTCCCTTTTTTTTTTTAATTGAACATTTTTGTTAGAAATCTAATCTTCATGGTTGAAAATTGAACTATCTTGTTAAAAATTCGTTTTTTTTCGTGTGGAAAATTACGTTTTTTAAATGAAAATTTATCTATTCCTATTTTTGTCAAAAGTGTATATTTTTTGGCTGAAAATTCAACCATTCTATTGAAAATTCATGTATTTTATTGAAAATTCTTTTTTTATTTTCGGTGTAAAATTAAGCTTCTTGTGTAAAAAATTCAACTATTTTCTTAAAATTTCGCGTATTTTTTTTTAAAACTCGTTTTTTTTAATAAAAAATTATTGTTTTTGTTTGAAAATCATCGTTTTGGTGGAAAATTCATTTCTTTTATTGAAAATAAAAGTATTTGGTTTAAAATTCGTTTTTTTTGTTGTTGAAAATTATTATTTTTTTCAACTAAAAATATAATTAATGCATTTGTGGCTTAATTTGGATTATTCTAGTTGAAATTTCATTTATTATACTGAAACTTTGTTTTTTTTTTTGGTATAAAATTAATCTTTTGGGGTAAAACTTCAACTATTTGTTTGAAAATTCATGTATTTTTTTTAGAAAGGCTTTTTTGGTAGAAAATGTTATCTTTTGGTTTGAAAATCAGCTTTCTGGTTGACATTTCTTTGATTGAAAATTGAACTATTTGGTTGATTTTTTTTTAACTAAAAATTTAATTATTCTGTTTTGTTGAACATGTTACTACTAAATTGAAAATTTTTATTTTTTGGTAAAAAATAATTCTTCCTTGGAGACCATTCACCTTTTAAGTTAAAAATGTAACTGTTTAGTTGCAAATACTTTTTTTTATAGAAAATTAATCTTCTTGGATAAAAGTTGAATAATTTGGTTAGAAATTCATGTATTTTTGGAAAATTTGACTTTTCAGGTAGAAAATCAATCTTCTTGATAGACGATTCATCTTTTTGATTGAAAATGTAACTTTTTAGTTAAAAATGCATAATTAATTAATTTTTATGAAAATTCAAGTTTTTTATTAGAAGTCCAATCTTCCTGTTTGAAAATCTATACTTTTTTTTTTAGTAAATTAATCTTTATAGGTAAAAATGTTAATATTTTGTAAAAAATCTAATTGTTTAGTTAAAAAATCATTTTTTTGATTGTTGAAAATTCAGCTGTTTCTATTTTGGTTGAAAATTTATCGTTTTTAGTTGAAAATTGAACAATTTTGTTGAAAATTCTTCTTATGTGGTAAAAAATTATTCTTCTAGGATAAAAATTGAATTATTTGTTTAAAATATCATCTATTTTCTTTTAAATTTGCCTTTGATGGTAGAAAATTAATCCTCTTGATAGGCCATGTATTTTTTAAGTTGAAAATGTGACTGTTCAGTTGAAAATTCATGATTTATGAATTTTCTTGAAAATTCGATTGTTTTGCTAGATAATCTTCTTGGTTGAAAATTGAACTGTTTCGTGAAAAGTTCTTTTTCTTGGGTAAAAATTAAGGGTTTCAAATGAAAATTCATCTATTCTTATTTTGGTTGAAAATGTATCTTTTTTAGTTGAAAATTGAACTATTTGGTTGAAAATTCTTCTTTTTTGTTTGTAAAAAATCAATCTTCTTGGATGAAAATTCAACTCTTTTGTTGAAAATTCATTTCTTTGGTTGAAAACTCAATTCTTTTATTAAAAATTTATTTATTTTGTGAAAAATATAATTTTTTTAAAATTTAATTACATTGTTAAAAATGTAATTATCTTTTTTTTGTCTGAAAATTGATCTTCTTTGATAAAAATTTAATTATTAAGTTGAAAATTCATGTATTTTTCTGAAAGTGTAATTTTTTTGGTATCTTCCTTATGTGAATTCATCTTTTTAGTTGATAATGTACTCATTTAGTTTAAATTCTTGTTTTTGGTAAAAAATTAATAATCTTGGGTAAAAATTTTGATATTCTGTAAAAAATTCATGAATTTCGTTGTAAATTCGATTTTTATGGTTAGAAATCTAATATTCTGGGTTGAAAATTTCATTATTTTGTTAAAAATTCCCTTATGTCTGTTGAAAAGTAGGTTTTTTATATAAAAATTCATCTATTCCTATTTAGGTTAAAAATGTATATTTTTATATGAAAATTCAACTCTTTCATTGATAATTCTTCTTTTTTGGTAGAAAATTATTCTTCTTTGATAAAAGTTTAATTATTTGATTCAAAATTCATGTTTTTTTTGTAATTTAAATTTTTTTCAAGAGAAATTAACCTTCTTGATAGACTATACTTATTTTTAGTTGAAAATGTAACTATTTATTCGGAAATGCTTGTTCTTTGGTAGAAAATTCACCTTGCTGGGCCAATGTTCATACATTTTGTTGAAAATTTGATGTTTGCTTTTCAGAAATCGAATCTTCAAATTAAAAAGAAATTTCATGTTTTTTTCTTGAAAATTTGTGCTTCTTAATTATTATCCCAAATTTTCAACTCGATGTGGCTATTCGTGTGAAAATTAGTTTACAAATAAAAAAAGTGTCGGTAAGGTAGGAAGTCGGTCACGTGACCCACTCGTCACATGGCCTTAAAAAAAATACTTCTTTCAAGAAAATTGTGGTAAAATATTAAAATTTGTAACTCAATTAGAAGAAATGTTAAATTATTCATAAGAATTTGATAAAAATGTCTTGTTCAGAAGGTGCTACTAAATTGACTGTAAAAGATTCGCAGAAAGTTCCTTCTGAGACAGGGTGTTGGATGTTGGACTTCTCAGGGATTCTTGATGGATTGTTCATGAGGTGAAATCTCGAGAAATCTTGAGAAAACATTGTCGAAAAGTCGTGAAATGACTTGGCCCTCTTATTTGAAGGAAGGTAAAGAACTAAAGAAGCAAGGAAGATAGGAAGGTATAGGAAGGAAGGAAGGCAGGTACTACTATAGCTATGAGGTGGGTGGAGAGTGATAAAATCTGAAGAATAACACGGAAGCAATGGGTAAGTTCGACAGGACGCGAACATCAGATAGCTGGATAGGATAGCACTTCCTTTGTTTGAGAATTAAGATAAGAAGTTGGAGAAAGACATGGGAAGGTGGTAGGTAGGTTACACTCTTTACAGCAGTCTCCAGATAGCTAGCTGATGAGTGAACGTATTTTTCAACCTGTCCAACAGGAACAAACTGACGCACCTTCTTCATCTTTTTTTCTTCTTTTTCCCTCAATTTCTCTCTCTCTCTCTCTCTCTCTCTCTAGCCTTCTTCTTATACCTCAAACTCAAACATTTCCAAATACAAAGTCCAAAATGTATCTAGCTATTACCAGAAGAATAAAATTATACAGCTGTGAAATTCTTCAACTTTAATATACATAGTTGCATACCTGCATCTGACGCGCCAGGTGCACACTGCGCCAGATCTGGAATTTACTCCTCAGAAAAGACACATTATTCAAATTCCTCATTAATGAAAAAAAAAAATTAAAAAAATCTAATCTAACAATCTAATCTAATCTTTGTTTCCCTTAATTCCCTATTGGGATCTGAAATACAACGATAAGCCACCTGGTGGCGAAATGTAGTACTAAAATAACGGGGTCGTATTCTTCATATTACAGGGTTTACTACATGATCCATTTGAATGTTATAATAAAAATTATTATTATATTAATATTTCGTTGAGTTTAAAGCAATATAAAAATACTCTCATCTAGTTATAAATATAACAATTTGGTTGAATATTGATGTGATTAGTTAAAAAAAATGTTTTTGTATTGGTAAAAAATTAACCCTCTTTTTTGAAAATTCAACTATTTAGTTAGAAATTTATATTTTTTTGTTGAGAACTTATATTTTTCCGTAGAAAATTAATCTTCTTGCTTAAAAATATAATTTTGTTGTGGACAGCTCATTTTTTGGGCTAAGAATGTCAACATTTTGTATGAAATTTTATTTTTTTTATTAACTGAAAAATATTTTTTGGTTGAAAATCCAACTATTTAGTTGAAAATGTATTTTTTAGTTGAAAGTTCGCCTTTTTGTAGCAAGCTTATCTTTTTTGTTCCAAATTTCAACATTTTGGATGAAATTCTATTCCATTATTGTCTGAAAATATTTTCTTGGTAAAAAATGCAACTTTTCAGTTCAAAGTTTGACTACTTTTAAAAAAAAAATTTTTTCTCTAGCTGAAGATTCATAAGTTTAGCTGAAAATTCGTTTTTTTATCAATTAATTTCTTTAGCGGAAAATTTAACTAATTGGTTGAAACTTCAACTGTTTGTTCAAAAATTCATATTTTTGTGTACCAAATTTAACTGTGCTGTAGCAAATTTCAAACTTTCAAATTGAAAAGTAATTTTTTGAAATGAAAATTTAACTGTTTCATTTTTTGCATACAAAAATTTTTTTTTTCATTCAAAAATTTGGTTTAAAAGTGATGTAATTTGTGGATGTAATTTTGAGAAAAATAATCTTTTTGATTAAAAATTCGACTAGATGGTTGAAAATTGACCTTTTTGTAGAAAGCTCGTCTTTTTTGTTTAAAATTGTAAAATTTTGGATTTTTTCATTTATTGGCTGAAAAAGATTTTTTAGTTAAAAATTCAACTACTTGACTGAAAGACGAACTATTTTGTTAATTCAGGAGAAAATGTAGTCTGCAAAAATACAAATAAAACAAATAAATTAAAAAACGGCCGGGGGGGGGGTGTTAAGGTGGTTCAAAATTTCGGAAAAAATTTTTACAGAATTTATGCACGGCTCCCTATTTTTCTTGATGGATCAATAAAAGATCTGGTAATGTGAAGACGATGGAAATTTTTTTATTTTTATAATAGAGCTTGGACCTCTATTTTAGGGGAGAATTTTTCGACTGAATGAGTGTTCTTTTTATGAGAAATTTCTTGATCGATGACATGGATGCCTGGTCTCACACAAGCCATTAATTGTCAGAGTTAATATCCACCGGAAATCCATTACACGTCCTATCGCGAGCAATATTGAAGGATGTCAGGTGGCTGCTCGTAGACATGTCAGGTGGTCGAGATATGACGTCAAACATTAGGATTATTAGTTTCACTCGTGGGTGGCAATTAATAAAGCCAAAAAGTTGCAGAAAATTATTTAGAGACATTTTTCCTCATGTATAAGAAAAATATTCAGAAGGAATAAATAAAGAAAAGAAGTTAGGACGGTAATCAAGTCGTTCAAACTTCCTTTATTTTTCCTATACTCTTTCCTGTACTTTCCCTTCCCTACTCCTCTTCTTCTCCTACTCCTCCTACTCCCCCTACTCCTCTTACATTACCCTACTTTGCATCCCCGCACTTCAGCCTTCGCTGCCTCCCTCCCTTCCCAACTCCTTCCTCATCTACTTTCATCTATCCTTACTTCCCCAGCCAACACTTCCATTTCCATAGTTTCCCACCCTACATTTCCTCGCGTTTCCTGACCCCTCACTTCTCATCACTTTTACTACTATCTTTATTTCCAGTCCGTTACTTTTCTTAGTTCCCTTCCCGTCACTTTCCATACTCCACTCCCATTATTTCACCTCATTTTTAATCACTTCTTCTGTTTCCCGTGCCGTACTTCTCTCCTCACTTCCACGACTTCCCCTCTCAACACTTCAACCTTCTATTTCCCTTCCCGAACTTTTTTCTCATCTACTTCCCCCTCTCCTCACTTCCCTTTCCAACACTTTTCTTCTTATAGTTTTCTAACCTAAATTTCCTCTTACTTCCTAACTTTTCATTTCTTATCACTTCCTCAAATTCCAGAATTTCCACTCCATAACATTCCCTAGTTCCCTTCCCGACACTTTTCATACTTCCCTCCCCTCATTTCACCTCACTTTCAACCACTTCTCCTAATTCTCGTGCCATTATTTCCCCCTCACTTCTCCTCACTACCCCTCCTTATACTTTAACCTTCACTTTCTCAACATTTTTCTCATGTAATTCCTCTCTCTTCATTTCCTCAGCCAACACTTTGCTTCCCATAGTTCTCGACTCTTCATTTTGCTCTCACTTCGTAACTCTTCATTTCTCATAATTTCGTTTATTCACCTCATTTCCACTCTCTCACTTTCCATAGTGAACTTCTCGTCACTTCCCATATTTCCCTCTCCTCATTTCACCTCACTGTTATTCACTTCTTCTATTTCCCGTACCGAACGTCCCCCTCACTTTTCTACTTCCCCTCCCCACACTTCAACCTTTGCTTCCCGCCTCCCTTCCACAACTCCTTTCTCATCTACTTTCCTCTCACCTTATGTACATCCCTAGCCAACACTTTCCTTTCTATAGTTTTCGATCCTACCTTTCCTCTCATTTCATAACCCCTCATTTTTGATCACTTCCCCCACTTCCTTCATTTCTACTATATTATTTTCCTTAGTTGCCTTCTCTTCACCTTCCATACTCCCTTCTCCTCATTTCACCTCATTTTTAACCACTCCTTTTACTTCCCGTACCGTACTTTTTCCCTCACTTTCCCTACTTCCCTTCTCCACGCTTCAACATTTGGTTCCCGCCTACCTTCCACAACTTCCTCCTTATCCATTATCTCCTCACTTCCTCAGCCAACACTATCCTCCCCGTAGTTTCCCACCCTACAATTCCTCTCACTTCCTAACCCTTTATTTCTTATCACCTCCTCAACTATCGTCATTTCCACTCCCTCACTTTTCTCAGTTCCCTTCTTGTCACATCCCATACAACCCTCCCCTCATTTCACCTCAATTTCAAATACTTCATTTAGTTTCCTTGCCGTACTTCCCCTCTAAGTTACCCTTCCCACACTTCAACCTTTGTTTCCCTCTGTCCTCCCTTCCCCAGTGAACATTTTCCTTCCCAGAGTTCCCCACTCTACGTTTTCTCTTACTTCCTAACGCTTTATTTTTTATCACTTCGCCTACTTCTCTCATTTTCACTCCCTCATTTTCACTCCCTCACTTTCCCTAGTTCCCCTCTTATCACTTCTCATACTCCATTCCACTCATTTCGCTTCATTTAAAACCATTTCTCCTACTTTCCGTACTCTACTTTTCCCTCACTTCCCTTACATCCCCTCCTCACACTTCAAACTTCGCTATCCTCCTCCCTTCCTCAACTGCTTTCTCATCCATTTCCTCCTCTTCTCACTTCCTCAGTAAACACTTTCCTTCCATAGTTTCCCAACATACATTTCCTCTCACTTTCTGACCTTTAATTTCTTATCACTCCCTCTACTTCACTTATTTCCACACCCTAACTCTCCCTAGTTCCCCTCCCGTCACTTGACATACTCCCCTCCCCTAATTTCACCTCATTTTCAACCACTCTTCCTACTTCCGTACTCTAATTCCCCTCTCACTTCCCTTCACTTCTCCACCCCTTCCATCCACTAATTCCCCTCCCTTCACTTCTCTACCTGAGCTCCCCTTGTTTTCCCTACTACCTTCCCCTTGTTTTCCCTACTTTCCCTCCCCTTATTTCCACTACTTCTCCTGTCCTCATTTCCTTTACTTTTCCTACTTTCCTGTTTAATTTCCAAACAAAAACAAGAATTTCACACCGAAAAAGACAAATTCACAAGAAAATACATAAATTTTCAACTAAGTAGTTGAATTTTCAACCAAAAAAGATTCTGTCCAACAAAACTATTTATTTTTAACAAATCAGATTAATTTTCAACCAAATAATTGAATTTGGAACAAAAAACATTAATTTTCAACCAAGAAGATTAATTTTCTACCGAAAAAGACCAATTTTGAACCAAAGAGATAAATCTTCAACTGAAAAAGTTAAATTTTCAGTTGAAAATAAAATTTCTATCAAAAAATAACTATTTTTTACAAAATAATTAAATTTTCTACAAAAGATTAATTTAATTTCAACCAAAACCGATTTCAATTCTAAATCACAAATAGTGGAAGTCAACCAGAAAAGAGGAATTTTCAACAAAATAGTTGAATCCTCAACCAAAAAGGCGAATTTGTGAAAAAATAGTTTACATAAAAAAAAGAATTCTTTCAATGAAATTGTTTAATTTTCAACAAAGTAGGCTCATTTTCATCCACATAGTTGAATTTTCAACAAACATGAATTTTTAACCAATAAGATTAATTTTCTACCGAAAAAGTCAAATTTTGAACAAAACAGTTAAATTTTCAACCTAAAAAATTAATTTTCAACTAAAGTGATGCACTTCTATCCAAATTTTCAACAAAATAGTTCAGCTCTCAACCAGAAAGATGAATTTTCAAGCAAGAATTTTGAGTAGTTGAATTTTTAGTTTAAAAAATTAATTATGAACCAAAAGAACAATTTATCAATAAAATAGTTAAAATTTCAACCAAACCATTTTCAACTAAAATCGAAAATCTTCAATTGGAATCTTCAGCTAAAAAAACGAATTTTCAACAAAAAAATTAACTTTTCAACCTAGGAGGATCCTTTTTAACAAAAGTGTTGAATTTAAAAAAAAAACAATTGAATTTTCAACAAAACCGTTGAATTTTCAACCAAAAATATTAATTTTCTACTAAAATTATGTATTTCTAATCAAATTTTCAACAAAATAGTTCAGCTTTCAACCAAAAAGATGAATTTTCAAGCAAATTTTGAGTAGTTTAATTTTTAGTTTACAAAATTAATTAATCACCAAAAGAACAAATTATCAATAAAATACTTCAAATTTCAACCAAACCATTCTCAACTAAAATCAAAAATCTTCAATTGGAATCTTCAGCTAAAAAAACGAATTTTTAACCAAAAATGTGAACTTTTCAACTAGAATCATGCATTTCCTATCAAAAAATAATTTGTCAACAAAGCAGTTCAACCAACTATCTAAACATTCAACCAAGAAAATTAATTTTCTACCAAGAAGTACAATTTTTGTAACAAAACAAATAAATTTTCAACTAAAAAAAAATTAAGCTTTGTAACTATAAATGGAATAGATGCATTTAAAAAAAAAAATCTGTAACAAAGTAGTTCAACCAAATATTTGGAGACACATTTTCACCAAAAATGAAATAGTTAAATTTTTAGATAAAAAAAATTAATTATTGCCCAAAAAAACGAATTATCAAGAAAATCGTTAAATTTTCAATTAAGAAAATAAGTTTTCAACAACAAAAAAACGAATTTTCAACAATATAGTTAAATTTGCAACCAAGGAAAGGAATTTTTTCAACAAAATGGTGGAAAATGAAAAAATGACTTTTTAACCAAATTGTTGAACTTCTTACAAAGTAGATGAATTTTTCAACAAATAATTTAATTTTCAACAAAAGCCATGAATTTTCAACAAGAAAAAGCAAAAGAATTCTTAACAAAATAGTTGAAAAATAGTACCTATGGAGTTGCACTTATATCTTTTCATCCTCTAGGTCTTCCTGCTCGTCCTCTCTAACCTCCCTCTGCCTTATCTGCTTTTTTTTCGTCTGACCCTCTGAACATTTTTTCAAAATACTCTCTTCATTCTTCCATTATTATCTTATCACTTATGCTTTCTTTTTTCTTCCTCATTTTAATAATAATTTTCCACGCTTCCCCTTTGATTTTAGTACTACTAATTTCCTCTTCTATTTCTTTTTGGTTTCTTTTCTTTTACCTAATTTTCAATACTCCTTCCAAGTATCGACACACTTCAGTCTATCTGCTTTTCTTTTTTTCTAGTCCTTATACGGCTTTTTAATGTCCTTTTCCTTTAATCTGCAATCAATGTCTCACCAGATATTTGTCCAATTTTTATCTTCTTCCTTTCTAACCTTGATCTTTGTAAGATTTCTAGCCTTCTTCACCTTCCCTTTTAGTTCTTATCACACCTCTTATAACTTGACCTTCTCGAATTCCAATTTTTCCATCTTTTCTGTATATTCTTAACTCGCTTCTTCCGTTCAAACTTCTTTCTCCATTACCTTCCCACAACTTTATCTCTTTTCCTGTTTGATTCTGCTTTTTAGCCACACCCCTACCGATTGGTAATCCGACTCCACTGTAGCCTCTATCTTCATTTTTTGTATACTTTCCCATGACACATGTTTACAATTACGTATTCTATTACTGTAGCTGAACTACATCTTGTGCAATTAAATTCGTCTTCCTCATCATCTTTTTCGTTTCCAGTCAATATAGACCAACCCTTTTGTTCCACCAACCCTAATACTTCTTGTCCTTCGTTATTAAGTATTTGGTCTTTGAAATTTCATTATACAATCCAGTTCAATATATAGTACTCTTCCTTTCTTTCCCATTCTTGCATTTTAGTCCCCTTCTATTATTAGAATCTTTTATTACTCCTTTACCTTCTTTTTTCTTAATCCTTCACCTTCTTTTTTCTTTTCTTCTCTTTTTCATTCCCTTTCAGTTATCAATTGTCACTATCCTCTACCACCTTCCCTTCATTTTTACTTCTCTCTCCTGTACCCTATCCGAAGTACATTCTATTAACTCTTTCTCTTTTATGCCGTCCCTAGCTCTCCTTATTATTTCTCCACTAGCTATATCTTTGTCCGTTTCTCTTGTCGTCCCATATAGTTCCTACTCAAAGCCTTTCTCTTCACTTAACAGACATAAAGATTAATAGAAAAGGGGCACAAGTGTGTTTCTAGTTAGCCCTATTTTATTGTCAGATATAGCCTCTTCAACAAAACAAGTTACACCCTAAAATAGGTAGGAGTTTTGTCCACCTTATTCTAATAGCGCGCCTTTACCAAACAAAATACCTTCTTGAATGCCCCCTTTTTTACCTGATGGTGAGAATGGAAAGGGCACGGTAAAGATAAGGGCTACTTTAAATAAGGTAGGGGTGAGTTTTGACTTTCGACTACACTTTCTATTTTCTTTTTTTTTTATATCCGTATTCAACTAAAAACTTGAGGTCTTCATACTTTTTCTTTGAGGAGCTCGGGTTATGTTAGACAGGTTAAAATAATTTATGTGAAATACGATGCCCAGGAGTGTCCTGATTATTTTAAGCCAAAGCGCAATCTTCTGGATCGAATACAAAGGCTGGAAAGTACCAGTAAAGTTGGATTGGTGGGCCCAAAGAGTGGGAGCGAGGTGGAGGGGGAAGGAGAGTATATAAGCGGACGCTCGGACCTCAAGCGTCAGTCTCCACGGAGGCGCGGCGGGAGCCACATGGTTCCTTTTCAGCAAAGAGGACGCTGCGCTTTTCGTTCTACTTTTTTTTTCGTTTCTATCTTTTTTAGCTGTTTCTACTGACCTATCCGAGAAAGTAAATTACTTTATAATGGATCAATTATTGCACTTTATCTCGCCGTCTTTCTATTTCTTCACGACTCAACTGGCATTAAGTAATAAAATTGTTTTAAGGTCCATTACTAGCTGCGAGCACACGTGGTGCTTTTATGCGAGTTATATGGCAACAAATGACACTTCAATCGCACTCAATCAGAAGTTCACTTTCTCGAAAAGTCGTTATTGCATCGGTGGAGTATTGAAAAATGACTTCACCTCTGCACCGACTTTGATCTTTTTTTTGCTCTAACGATAGATGTTATTTATAGGCATCTATCAGACCCGGAAGGTTGAAATACAGTTGCGTAATGCGATCCGCTCGTAACGCGTCGCTATATTTCTTTGAAGCTGCTACTTGCAAAAGACACCTGTCATGATTTATCATTAATAAAAAAAATAGTTGAACTTTTAACCAGACAGGTAAATTTCCAAGCCAAGATAATACATTTTTAAAGAGACAGTTATGTTTTCAATAAAAATATTTTCAACCTAGAAAGATGAATTATTGATTCAAAAGGACGAACTTTTGACAAAACATTTGAATTTTCGACAAAAATAAGTTTTTAACACAGTAGTTGAATTTTCAACCTAAAAACTGCATTTTTAACTAAATAGACGAATCTTCCAAACAAAAAAGATTAAAATTCAAAGAAAAACAGTTGAACTTTCAAGCGGAAGAGACGAATTTCTTAGAAGAGAGTTAAAAGGTGATTTTTTACAATGAAGGTGAATTTTCTGCCAAAATAAGAATTTTCAACGAGTTGAATTAAATGGATAAAAAAAACTCATTTTTAACAAAATAGTTGAAATAATAACTTAAAAAGTACAAATTTCTAACCAAAGATAGAATAGTCAAATTTTCAGTTAAAAAAATTAGTTCTTATGATCAGGAAAGATTTTCTACCAAAAAATATGAATTTTCACCCCGAAAAGATGAATTTTTAACAAAAAAGTACATTTTCAACGAAGAAAGGTGAATTTTGAACCGAATAGTTGAATTTTTAAAGAAGAAAGATATTTTTTGAACCAAAAATGGAATCGTAAAATTTTCAGTTTAAAAAATTAATTTTTATCCGAAAAAAAATGTATTTTCAACCAATGGAGTTTAAACAAAAACGACGATTTTTTAACCAAATGGTTGAATTCTGAAATTGAAATTTCAACTTATAAAGTATACATTTCCAACAAAAAAAGGAATAGTTAAAATTTTCAGATGAAAAAAGTAATTTTTAGCAACAAAAAAAAATTTCAACAAAGAAGTTAAATTTTCAATCAGAGGTAAATCTTAAAAAAAAGTTTCAACTAAAGTTGTTTTTAATTTTTAAGAGAACATGGCAAATTATGTATAAAACAATTGAATTTTCAAGCCGAAAATATAATTTTCCAACAAAAAAGTTAATTTTTTATCAAATGTTAAATTTTCTTCCAAATTAATTTTTATAAAAAGCTTCATTTTTAACCAAATATTTTAATTTTTAACCAAAAGGATGATTTTTAAACAAGAATATAAATTTGCAACCAAAAAAAAAGTTTCACAAGATACAGAAATTTTAAACTAAGAAAAATACTTTTTGAATCAAGTAAGTGAATTTTTAACTATAAAAGATCAGTTTTTAACCATAAATGGAAAAGTTAAGTTTTCAGTTAAAAAATTAATTATCAATCAAAAATGAAACTAATTTTTAAGGAAATATTTAAATTTTCCACCACGAAGATGACTCTTTCCCCAAATAAATGAATTTTTAGCAAAGTAGTTTAACAAAACATAATTATTTAAACAATTCATTATTATTTTTAATAATCATCTCTTAAAATAATCCTGGAAAGTTGCAGTTTTTTCCAAAATTTTCCACTTTTTGTCTAATTTTCAATCAGAGTGAGATACATATTAAGTTAACGAAATAATTGTTTAAACAATTTATTATTGTTAATAATATTCAATTTTAATAATGCTAGAAAGTTGGGGCTTTTTCTTAAATTTACAACTATTTGTCTACTTCTCACATAGGGTGATTTAATAATTAATTTAATTCAGCAAAAATAATTATTTAAACAAATTATTATTGTCATAACTATCTTCTTTATTAATGCTAGATAGTTGCGGTTTTTTCTGAAATTTGAACTCCTCCCCTAATTTTTACTTGGTAAAGTAATAAATAATGCATGTTAACAAACATAGTTGTTTAAACAATTTATTATTGTTTATAACTATCTTACTCTTAGAAAATTGCTATAAAGCTGCGGTTTTTTATTTAATTTTTAACTTTTCGTCCACTTTTCACTAAGAGTGTTGTAATAATGAATGAAATTTAACAAACATAATTTTTTAAACAAATTTTCATTGTTTATAACTATCTTCTCTTATGTCAATGCTAAATAGTTGCTTTTTTCAATATTTTACTTTTTGACATGTTTTCACTTACGTTATAATTAATGCAATCGAACAAACATATTTGTTTAAACAAGCTATTATTGTTTTTAACTATCTTCTATATTAATGCTAGATGCGGTTTTTTGTTGTTGAAATTTCTACATTTTTGTTCACTTTTCACTTAGAGAGATAATAATTAATGTAATTTAAGAAACATGATTGTTTAAACAAATTATTATTCTTTACAACTATATTTTCTTAGCGTAATGATAGAAAGTTGTGGGGTTTTCTGAAATTTTCACCTTTTCTCAGTAACTACTTCAAGGAATATTTACATTTAATATGATTTATATGAAAATTTTGAAGAATATTTCAAATATCTGTTTTATTTCAGAAAAATATATTCACAAAAAAAGAAAGAGATTGTTTAAAAAATGATTCTGTCTATTTTTTATTTATTATTTGTCGATAACTAAAAAGACAAAAAAAGTTTAACATTTCAGAAAAAACAGAACTTTATGGCACTTATCTAATAGAAGATAGTTATAAACAATAATAAATTGTTTAAGCAGCTATTTTTGTTAAATTTTATTAATTATTACCTCACTAAGTGAAAAGTGAACAAAAAGTTAAAAATTTCAGAAAAAAATCGCAACTATCTGGCATCAATATAGATGAGGATAGTTATAAACAATAATAATTTGTTTAAATGATTCTTTTTGTTGAATTTAATTGATCATGAAGTCACTTCGAGTGAAAAATAGACATAGTTCAAAATTTCATTAAAAAAACGGTGCTTTTTACCATTAAGTAAAGAGAATAATATTAACAATAATAATAAATTATTTAAACAATTATTTTTGCTACATGGAATTAAATATCAACTCACTCCAAGTGAAAAGTGGAGAAAAAGTAGAAAATTAAAAAAAAACGGCAATTTCTAGAATTATTCAAAGAGAATATTATTAACAAGAATAATAAATTATTTAAACAATTTTTTTTTACATTGATTGACTTTCACCTAATAGTTTAAGCAAACATCTAATCATGCGTACAATGTAGTATTTTATGTATTAGAAACAATTTGCATTTAAAAAAAACCGCAAAAAAATCATAATTAGCGCTAAAAACTAAAAAACTTATTTTTTCACTTATGGGGGTTTTCTTGGGACCATATAAAACAGACTTATGGGGGTGATATTTAAAAAACCATAAAGATGATCTTTCAAACAAATAATTGAATTTTTAACCAAAAAATATCAAATTTCAATAAAAAATATCAATGTTTAACAAAATAGTTGAATTCTCAAACAAAAAGATGAATTTTCAAACAACAAGTTTAACTTTCTCACAAAAAACACAAATTTTCAAACAAATAGTTGAACTTTCAATCAAAAAGATGAATTTTCAATCAAGAAGATTAATTTTTTACCAAAAAAGACGATTTTTTAAAGAAGTTATTGAATTTTCAACTAAATTAATTTTCAATCAGCGACGAAATATGTTGTTTTTTATAGTGAATTAGGCAAGACGTACTTTTCCGATATGAGAATAAAAATTGAATTTGGACATCTATGTTATAAATAAATGAAAAAGATTAAATTTTAATCAATAAATGTAATTTTCTAAAAAAAAAGATAAATTTTCAATAAAAAATGATATAATTAAAATTTTTCTTAAAGCGAGCCTTGAATAAATTAATTTTTAACAACAACAACAAAATTTTCAACAAAATAGGCGAATCCTCAATCAAAAAGATCAATTTTCAACCAAGAAGTTAAATTTTCTATAAAAAAAAACACGAATTTTCAACAAAATGAAATTTTCAAACAAATTTTCAAACAGTTTTACTAGAAAAGACGATTTTTTAAACAAATGATTGAATTTTCATCTAAATTAATTTTCAATCAGCGACGAAATGTTTTGTTTTTTATAGTAAATTAGGCAAGACGTACTTTTCCTATATAATAAAAAAATTAAATTTGGATATCTATGTTATAAATGATAAAAAAGATTAATTTTTAACCAATAAATGCAATTTTCCAAAGGATTTGAAATATTTTTGGGTGTTCTAAAAGATTCCAAGGAATTTTCAATATATTTCAATCATTTAAAGGTTTTTCAACAGGCTTTGAAGATTCAAGGGTATTTCTAAAAATTCAAAGTAATTTTCAGAAACTTAAAAAAATTGTAAGGAATTTCAAAAAGTTTTAAAGTATTTGTAATATTTTAGGGTATTTAAAAAGATTCCATGGAATTTTTCATGGCATTCAATCATTCGAAGTGATTAAGATTTCAAGAGGCTTAAAATGTTTCAAAGGATTAGCAATATTTTGGGGTATTTCAAAAGATTCCAAATAATTTGAAAGACTTGAGGGTATTTTTAAATATTCCCAAGAGTTTCCAAAATGCTTAGAATGTTTGTAAGGATTTGAAATATTTTAAAGATTTTAGGGTATTTTTAAAAATTCCAAGTAATTTTCAACAGCTTTGAAAATTTTCAAAAATTTCAAAAAATCTCAAAGATTTGCAATATTTTAGGGGGTTTTAAAAAATGTCATGGAACTTTTAATATAATTCAACCATTCGAAGTGATTACAAAGGATTTGAAAGATTTAGGGTATTTTTAAAAATACCAAGGAATTTTCTAGAGATTAAAAATATTTCAAAGCATTTGAAATAATCCTGGGTATTCTAAAAGATTCCAAGAAATTTTAAATAGATTTCAACAATTTGAATGTATTTTAAAGGATTTAAAATATTTTAGGGTATTTTACAAAATTTCGAGTAATTTTCAACAGCTTTAAAAATTTTCAAAGAATTTCAATGTATTTGCAACATGATTCAAATCATTCAAATAATTTGAAAGATTTAGGGTATTTTTGAAAATTCCAAGGAATTTTGGAGATGTTTAAAATGTTTCAAAGGATTCGAACTGTTTTTCGGTATTCTCAAAGTTTGCAAGGAATTTTTAATAGATTCTAATAATTTGAAGGTATTCCAAAAGTTTTTAAAGATTTGATGGTATTTTTAATAATTTTAAGTTATTTTCAAAAGTCTTGAAAATTTTCAAGGAATTTCAAAATATTTCAAAGGATTTGAAATATTTTAGGGTATTTTAAAATATTCCAAATGAGTTAAAAGGTTTAAGGTTTTTTTTTTAAATTACCAGGAATTTTCAAGAGGCTTGAAAGTTTTGAAAGGATTTATAATATTTCAAACATTTTAGGGTATTTTCAAAAATTCCAAGTAATTTTCAATAGCTTTAAAAATTTTCAAGAAATCTCAAAAGATTTCAAAGGATTTGCAATATTGTAGGGTATTCTAAAAGATGCCATGGAATATTTAATAGAATACAATCATTCGAAGTGATTGCAAAGAATTTGAAAGATTTAGGGTATTTTTAAGAATGTCAAGTTATTTTCAAAAGTTCAAAAAATTGTCGAGGAATTTTAAAAAATTTTAATGGATTTTAAATATTTTAGGGTATTTTAAAAGATTCCAAATCATTTGAAAGATTTGAGGGTATTTTTGAAAATTCCCAGGAATTTTCACGAGGTTTAAAATGTTTCAAAGGACTCGAAACGTTTTTGTGTATTTGTAAAGTTTTCAATTAACTTTTAATACATTTCAATAATTTGAAGGTATTCCAAGGAATTTTAAAGAATTTAGGGTATTTTTATGAATTTGAAGTTATTTTAAAAAGTTTTAAAAATTTACAGGGAATTAAAAAAAATGTCAAAGGATTTGCAATATTTTAGGGTATTTTAAAATATTCCAAATAATTTGAAAGATTTGAGGTATTTTTATAAATTCCCAGGAATTTTCAAGCGGCTTAGAATGTGAGGAATTTCAAAAAATTTCAAAGTATTTGTAATATTTCAGGGTATTTTAAAAGATTCCATGAAATTTTTAATAGAATTCAATCATTCGAAGTAATTAAAAAGGATTTTAAAAATTTAGGGTATTTTTAAAAATTCCAAGGAGTTTTCAAGAGATTAAAAATATTTCAAAGCATTTGAAATATTTTAAGGTACTTTACAAAATTTTAAGTAATTTTCAAGAGCTTTCAAAAATGTTAGGCTATTTCAAAAGAATTCAAATTTTTTGCAGTACTTGAAGGCATTTTAGAAGATTTCGAAGATTTTTTAGTAGAATCCATCAATTTAATTGGATTCCAAAGGTTTTCAAAGATTTAGGGTATTTAAAAAAATTCCAAGGAATTTTCAAGAGGTTTAAAATGTTTCAAAGGATAAAAATTGTTTTTTGGTATTCTCAGAGTTTTCAAGGAACTTTTAATAGATTTCAATAATTTGAAGGTATTCCAAGGAATTTTAAAGAATTTAGGGTATTTTTAAGAATTTCAAGTTATTTTCAAAAGTTTTAAAAATTTACATGTAATTTAACAAAATTTCAAAGGATTTGCAATATTTTGGGGTATTTTAAAATATTTCAAATAATTTGAAAGATTTGGGGTATTTTAAAAAATTCCAAGGAATTTTCAAGATATTTAAAATATTTCAAAGAATTTGAAATAATTCTGGGTAGTGTGACAGATTCCAAGAAATTTTCAATAGATTTCGATAATCTGAAGGTATTTTAAAGGATTTTAAATATTGTAGAGTATTTTACAAAGTTTTAAGTAATTTTTAAGATTTTTCAAAAATGCTAAGTTATTTCAAAAGAATTCGAATTTTATGCAATACTCGAAGGTATTTTAGAAGATTTGAATGATTTTTTTTAGTAGAATTCATTAATTTAATTGGATTTCAAAGGCTTTCAAAGATTTAGGGCATTTAAAAAAATTCCAAGGAATTTTCAAAAGGTTTAAAATGTTTCGAAGGATTCGAAATGTTTTCGGGTATTCTCAAAGTTTGCAAGGGATTTTTAATAGACTACAATAATATGAAGGAATTCTAAAGGATTTTTAAGATTTTAGGGTATTTTTAAGAATTACAAGTTATTTTCAAAAGTTTTAAAAATTTCCAAGCAATTAAAAAAATTTCAAAGTATTTGGAATATTTAAGGGTATTTCAAAATATGCCGAATAATTTGAAAGGTTTGAGGCTATTTTTGAAAAGTCCCAGGAATTTTCAAGCGGCTTAAAATGTATCAAAAGATTTGAAATATTTTTGGGTATTCTAAAAGATTCAAAGGAATTTTGCAAAATTTCAGGGTATTTTAGGAGTTTTCATAGAATTTTCAATAGAATTCATTGAAATGGATTTCAGCGGTTTTCAAAGATTAAGGATATTTGAAGTTAAAAAAAATTTCAAGAAATTGACAAATTTTTTAAAGGATTTGCAATATTTTAGGGTATTTGTAAAGATTTCAAATAATTTGAAAGATTTGAGGGTATTTTCAAATATTCCCAGGAATTTTCAAGGATCTCAAAATGTTTCAAAGGATTGGAAACGTTTTTGTGTATTCTCAAATTTTTCAAATAACTTTTAATAGATTTTAATAACTTGAAGGTATTCCAAAGGTTTTTAAAGATTTTATGGTATTTTTAAGAATATAAAGTTATTTTCAAAAGTTAAACAAAATTTCAAGAAATTTAAAAACAATTTCAAGAAATAAAAAGAAATTTCAAAGGATTTGCAATATTTTAGGGTATTTAAAAGATTCCAAATAATTTGAATGATTTGAGCGTATTTCTGAAAATTTCTAGGAATTTTCCAGAGGCTTAAAATGTTCCAAAGGATTTGAGAAATTTTAAAGATTTCAGGGTATTTTTAAGAATTTCAAGTTATTTTCAAAAGCTTTAAAAATTTTCGAGGAATTTCAAAAAATTTCAAAGGATTTGAAATATTTTAGGGTATTTTAGAAGATGCCATGGATCTTTTAATGAAATTCAATCATTCGAAGTGATTACAAAGAATTTGAAAGATTTAGGGTATTTAAAAAAATTCCCAGGAACTTTCAAGAGGTTTAAAATGTTTGAAAGGATTGAAAATGTTTTAGGGTATTTTCAAATTTTTAAAATAACTTTTAATAGATTTTAATAACTTGAAGGTATTCCAAAGGTTTTTGAAGATTTTAGGGTATTTTTAAGAATATCAATTTATTTTAAAAAGTTAAAAAAATTTTCAAGAAATTTAAAAAAATTTCAAAGGATTTGCAATATTTTAGGGTTTTTTAAAAATATTCCAAATAATTGAAAAGATTTTACGCTATTTTTTTATATTCCAAGGAATTTTCGAGAGTTTTAAAATTTTTCAAAGGATTTGAAATATTGTTGGGTATTCTGAAATATTTCAAAGAAGTTTTGAAAGATTTCAATAATTCGAAAGTTTTCAAAGGGATTTTAAAGCTTTTAGGGTATTTCTTAAATTTCAAGTAATTTTCAAGAGCTTTAAAAAGTTTCATAAGGTTTCCAGGAATTTTTAATATATTTTGATAATTTGAAGGGATTTCAAATGATTTTAAAAATTCCAGGGTATTTAAAAAAATTCCAAACCATTTTCAAGAGCTTTAAATTTTTTTAGGGAAATTCAGAAAAATGCAAAGGACCTGCAATATTTTACGGTTTTTTTTTCACGAAATTTCATGGAATTCCTAATGGAATTCAATAATTTTAAGGGATTCCAAAGTACTTGAAACGTTTTAGAGTATTTTAAAAAATTTCAAGTAGTTTTCAAGAACTTTTTTAAAATTTCAAGGAATTTCAAAGGATTTGCAATATTTTTAAATAAATTTAGAAGATTTAAAAAGATTCCAAAATAATTTAATATGCGAAAAGATTTCATACCATTTAAAAGGAAATGGAGATTTTTGAAGATTTCTAAAACAAAATTAATAAGCTTTTTAAGCATTTTGAGAAGTTTTAAATGGATAAAAAATTTGTATCAAAATTTCTAGAAAAACTAACAATATCTATTTTTTTTTGAAAAATTGATTCAAAACTGTTTTTGTTAATGATTTAACTTTTTTGTTAAAAATAGTCTTTCTTGATTGAAGTAAACTGTTTTTTGTTTACAAATTAAAATCTTTGTTGATTCGCAAATCAACTGTAACTTTTTTCGTTGAAAATTTATTTATTTTTTGTTAAAAAATCAATTATTGAATTTAAAGTTTAACTACTTTGTAAAAAATTAATTATTCATTATTTTAGATGAAAATGTAACTGTTTTTCTGAAAAGTAACTTTTTGGTTGAAAATGTGTTTCCTTTTTTTTTTAATTCGTTTTTCAAACTAAAAATTTAATGAATACGTTTTTTAGTTGTAAAATTATCTTTTTCAGTTGAAAGTTTAACTATTCCATTGAAATTGTATATTTCATGATTCTTATAAAAAATTCGGCTTTTTGCGTTTTTGAAAAAATTTAGAAAATTTTAGAACTATAGAAAAATTGGTCTATTTGTGTAGAAAATTGATCTTATTTCATGAATATTCGTCTATCTGGTTGAGGATATTTTGTTAAAAATTCTTATTTTTTCGTTGAATTTAACCGGTTTGATAATTCATTTATTTTAAGTTGAAAATTATTTAATTTCAACTAAAAATTTAACTGTTTCATTTTTGGTTTCGAATTTATATTTCTCAGTTGAAAATTTTTTCCATTTGGTTGAATTCAGTTGAATTTAACCGGTTGCTAACGAATTTTTTTTCATTTAAACGAAGTATAATACACTTTTTCAATTGTTATGTTGCTTTCTTGTTAAAATTCTTCTTTTCCGGTTAATTAATATTTTTCGTTGAAAAATCATCTTTGTAGTTAAAAATTTAAGCTATTGGATCTATCGTCCCGAAAAAATGCAAATTGCTTTTAAAATGCAAAATAATTTTTTTTGTGTATTTATTTTTATTTTGATAAACACCCTATAAGACTCCTTTTTTAACGAAGGTTTCAATTTATTTTTAACTTCATTTAATTTTAATTAAACATCCTTTCACTAATACCAATACTGTTTCTTAATGTAATTTCAGACTAGATGAAGTTTGAAAATTTATAAATAAAAAATTTTTAATTTCTTAAAAAATATATTTTTCCTTCGCTCCGGTGGGAATCGGAAGACGTGAGGTTCGATTCCCGCCAAAGCGAAGGAAAAAATCTTTTTTTCAGAAATTAAAAATTTTTTATTCGTACATTTTCTTGTTATAAAAGTTTGTCTACCAGCCTGTCGATACTTTTGATTCAGCAGCATCCTTTTTTAATCTATCCCTCTGATAAATAATGCTTTGATAACGAAATCTAATGTGATAATGTTGTGCCAGACAGTAATTAGTTTAATTTATCAAATAATCAATAGATCATTATGACCCTGTGAGTGCTACACTAAATAAATAATTATATCAGCCCGATGTTCGCGAAGGTACACGTACCGGGGAAATAGAACATGGTGTGACATCCGTATAGTGTTTAATCTCGTAATTTAAATCAGGTCTATCTATACGCTGATATATTAATGACGTTTCTGCTGAATGCTGAAACTGGACACCTCGATCGCCACTCGTTAACAAATGCAAAATTTACTTTTTGCCCTCTATTAGAAAATTAAAATTAAAATGCCTCAAAATAAATCTGATTGTTCTGAAAATATAATTTTGTAACAATTCCAGGTGTGTGCTACAATAAATAATGTAGCCAAGTTGATAACAAATGCCGATTTGCCTCTATTCTGAGCGCGGACGTTGGAGAGAGACCGGCTGACTAAAAGAGCATCGCACCACTGAAAAGACGCGTTCTACGCATGAGCCAGTAGTTCAATTCCTTCTATAGTCAGACAGATTTACTCTTTGCCCTGTATCACAAAATAAAAATTAAACTACCTCAAAATAAATCTGATTGTTCTAAAAATTAATTCTATAACAATTCCAGGTGTGCGCTACAATAAATAATGTTCGCAAGTTAATAACAAATGCCGATTTGCCTCTATTGTGAGCGCGGACGTTGGAGAGAGACCGGCTGACTGAAAGAGCATTGAACCACTGAATGAAGACGCGTTCCACGCATGAGTAAGTAGTACAACTCCTTCTATGGTCAGACGTAGTGTTTTTTTAGCCGGCCAGTACTATATTATTATTCTATTAAATATTGAGTCCTTAAAAATTAAATCTTATGATATTAGTTAGCAAAACGGAAGAGAATAAATCTTATTTAAATCGAGGTATAATTTAATTTATTACCACAGTCTACAGAAACTAAGCTTTCAGGAAATAAATTCAACAGGATGAACTACATTAAGTCTTTTCTATATAAAGAAAAAATTTTTATTTAATATTTTTGAAATATTAAGAATCAGATTAAAAATTGATCTTTGCTGGTTTAAGAAACTAAACATTTGATTCGAAAATTTAAGTATCTTGTCGAAAATTCAACAATTTTGTTATCAAATTATATTTTTTGGTTGAAAATTTGAATGGTTTGTTTAAAATTCATCCTTTCGGCTCAAAAATTCACTTGTTCGATTAAAAGACATTCTTTCTTGACTAACGAATTTTGTTGTTCAAAAATTCAACTATTTTTTTGACCACTCGTCTTTTTCGTTTGAAAATTCCTCTCTTTTTTTAAAAAATTTCATAGTTTTTAGTTCAAAATTTAACATTTTAGCCAAAAATTCACTGCTTTCATTAAAAATTGTGCTACTTTGTAAGAAATTAATTTTTTTTTCAATTAATATTTTCCACTCAAACTTGACCTTTTTGACTTTTCGTTGAAAATTTATCTTTTTTAGTAAAAAATGCAGCTGTTCAGTTGCAAATTCATAAATTTTTCTTTTTGTTTAAAATAAGACTTCTTCATCAAGTTCAACTATTCTCGATTAAAAATTAAAATTTGTTCAGGTTAAAATATTAAGTATTACCTTGTCAATAAAAATTCATATTGTAGGTGAAAAATTAATTTATTAACTGAAAATTAAAATATTCTTCGTTTGTTCGAAAATGTGTCATTTTTGGTTGAAAATTAAACAATTTGGTTGAGAGTTCAAGTATTTTCTTCTAAATTTGTATTTTTTCGTTAAATTCAATTGTTTTTCGTTGAAAATTAAAATATTTTTCGGTTGAAAATTTAACTACTTGGTTCAAAGTTGCACTTTTTTTTCAAAAACTAATTTTTTTGTTTGAAGATTTTATTTCTGCTAAAAATTAATCTCATTGTTTGAAAATTGAACAGCTTTTTTGAAAAGTCGTCTTTTTTTTGTATATTTATTTTTTCAAATTAAGATTAAACTATATAATTAAATACTAGACTTTTTGAAAATCAACATTTTCACTTAAAATTCATATTTACGAGGTAAAAAAATTCAACTGTTTTGTAGAAAATTTTTCTCTTTGGCTTGAAAATTCAACAAATTGATAGAAAGTTCAACCATTTGGTAGAAAATTCAACATTTTTGTAGAAAATTAGTCTTTTTGACCTGAAAATTCAACAATTTGTTGCAAATTTAACTATTTGATAGGAAATTAAACTCTTCTGTAGAAAATTAGTTTTTTTCTTATGAATATTAATATTTTGAATTTAAAATTCGACTATTCCTTTATTGGTTAAAAATCAATCGTTTCAGTTTGAAAATTTAACTTTTTGATCGAAAATTCGTCTTTAATAATAGAACATTAATTTTTTAATTAAAAAATGCAACTGTTTGGTTAAAATATTTATTATTTTGTTGAAAGATAAAGAAACGAAAGATTGGAAAATATTATTATTTTTAAAAAAAATTTTTTAGTATTTTTTTAGTTTAAAATTTGAGTATTTGTTTAAAAATTCATGTATTTTGTTGAAACTTTTTATTTTTATAGAATATTAATCTTTTTGGTGAGTAATTCACCTTCTTGGTTGAAAATTCAACTATTAGATTAAAAGCTTCATTAAAATTAAAATATTTGATTGAAAATTTATGTTTTTTGTTGAAAAATATTCTTTTCGGACAAAAAATTAATTTTTTCGGCTCAAATTTAATTTTTCCGGCTGAACTTTTTTTTAAATCAAAAATTAATCTTTTCAACAAAAAATTTAACTGTTTCATGTTTCGTCGAAATTTTTTAAATGGATTTTTCATATTTTTAGAAGAAAATTGATCTGTCCGGTTGAAAATGTAACTATTGCGTTGAATATATTTTTTTTTTGTTTTGTTAAAAACTTATTTCTCTAACTTGAAATTAAAAGATTCTATTTTTTGGATGAAATTCATCTTTTCTAGTTGAAAATTTACCTATTTTGTAGAAATTTTTTTTTTTTTTGCTAGAAAATCCATCTTCTGGGTTGAGAATTCAACTATTTGATTAAATTTTTTACTTATTTTTTTTTTATAAAAGATGCATCAATTTAGTTAAAAGTTAATTTCTTTGGTTAAAAATTTAACAAATTAAAAAAAAAAGTTTTTGTTTTGTTGAATATAGATATTTTTTATTGCAAATTTATCTTTCCCGGTTGATTATTCATCCATTTTGGTTGAAACTGTGACTTCTTGGTTGAAATTTAATCAGTTTTGGTTAGTTTTTCAGGGTACCATTTACTTGCAACAAACATGCCGAGCACTTGAGGTACGATGTACCGACTACTCAGGGTACGATGTACCGACTACTTAGGGTACGATGTAATGACTACATGGGGTACGATGCACCGACTAGTTGAGGTACGATGTACCCACTACTTAGGGTACGATATACCGACTACATAGGGTACGATGTACCGAAAACTTAGGGCAAGATGTACCGACTACATAAGGTACAATGTACTCACTACATGGGGTACGATGTACCGACTGCATGGGGTACGATGTACTCACTACTGACGGTACGATGTACTGTCTACATGGGGTACGATGTACCGAATAGTTGAGGTACGATGTACCAACTACATGGCGTCCGATGTACTGACTAGTTGGGGTACGATGTACCGACTACTTATGGTACGATATACCGACTACATAGGGTACGATGTACCGAAAACTTGGGGCAAGATGTACCGACTACATAAGGTACAATGTACTCACTACATGGGGTACGATGTACCGACTGCATGGCGTCCGATGTACTGACTAGTTGGGGTACGATGTACCGACTACTTAGGGTACGATGTACTGGCTACATGGGGTACGATTTACGGACTACTCAGGGTACGATGTACCGACTACTTAGGGTACGATGTACTGACTGCATGAGGTAAGATGTACCTACTAGTTAGGGTACGATGTACCAACGACTTGGGGTACGATGTACCGACTAGTTGGGGTACGATGTACATACTACTTAAGGTACGATGTACCGACTACTTGAGGTACGATGTACCAACTACTTGCGGTACGGTGTACCGATTACATGGGGTACGATGTACCGACTACTTGGGGTACGATGTACCGACTTCATTTTTTTCATTGTGTGAATTAATCATTCAATCCACTCCTTCATACTTTTATCCATTCACTTCAAAAATTCCTGCAGTTCATTAGCGATAATTAAAGTCTCTATGAGAAACGACCCTCCTGATCGATATAATTTCTTCAAAGGGTCTTCTGTGGTTCGTTCAATTTACGGAACGATGAATTTCTTCTGATGGTGATTTAAAAATCTATCATTAAGGGTTACATAAATTCAAACTCATCTCTAAAAGAATTTGAATTTGCTGAAAATTCTTGTTCTTTTTTGGCTGAAAATTAATGTTTTTCTGAAAACCTAACTATTCTATTTTTTTTTTTCAATTGACACTTTAATTTTAAAATGTATTCATTTTGCTGTATATTTATTTATTCTTTTGAAAGTTTATTTATTTTTTTGACACCCAGGTCTTTCAGTTTGCCGGTCAATCTGAAAAATTAATTTTTTTTCTTTTTGATATTGATTTTTTGAGAGCAATTTTTTCACAACTTAAAAAAAGTCAATATTGAAAAAAGGAAATATTAATTTTAGACCAGTAGACAAACAAAATCGACATCAAATTATTTAATACATTCATCTGGTCGAAAAATATAACATCAATAATAAGTAATATGTTTCGTTGAAAATTCTACATTTTTTTTTAAATTGAACTATTTGATCGTAAATTAATATTTTTGACAAAAGTTCATATTTTCGGGTTGGAAATTCAACTAATTTATAGGAAAATCCTCTTTTGAGCTAGAAAATTCAACAATTTGGTGCAAAATTAAACTATTTGGTTGAAAATTAACTTTTTTGTTGAAAATTTAAACTATTTATTTGCTAGTTGAATTATTTTTTCAAAAATTGTATTTGTTTATTATTGAAAATTAATCTATTTTAGCTAAAAATTCAAAGTCTGTTAGAACATGTTTACATTTTGTTAAAAATTGATCTTTAATAAAAAATTAATATTTTTAGTTCAAAATTCATCATTTTCGGTTAAAATTACAACTGCCAAATAATGAATTTCCAACCAAAAAGATTAAATTTTCATGATACAATAATTCGACAAAAAATGGATTGGTTAAATTGTTAGTTAAATAAATTAATTTTCAATTGAAAAAAAAACAATTAATTTTCCAGCAAAAAAGAATATTTTTCAACAAAATACATGAATTTTCAACTAAGTAGTTTGATTTATAATTTAATCTTCATCCTCATAGTTAAATTTGTAACCAAACAGATTCAATGTCTTTAAAACAAAAATCCAACGAAAAATTCAAAAGTTTTATTGAAATGAAAAAAAAAATTAATTGTTAATAAATAAGAAAAGCTAGTTAAAAAAATCGAATTTTAACCAAAATGATTAATTTGTTCACAAAAAAGAATGTCGTGTAACAAAATATATAAATTTTTGATAGAATATTTTCATTTTTAATGGAATTTCTAACCAAGAAGGTTAATTTTCTGAAAAAAAAAAATTAATTTAAATTTTCAACAAAATAGATGAAGTTTTAAATAAAGTAGGTAAATTTTCTATTAAAAATAGAATAGTTTAATTTTCATTCAGAGAAATAAGTTTTTAAGCAGATAAAAAAATTTTTCAAAGAAATATTTAAATTTTCAACCAAATAAATGAATTTTCTACCAAAAAGACTAAAAGTTTATAACAAAAAAATATCAACGAAAAATTGAATAGTTAAATTTTGGAAATGAATTCGGCCTCATGAAAAATAAAATGTGTACATTATTTTGCAATATCTGAATAAGCAGCCCCAGACCGAAGTACAGAAATAAATATATGTAATATACACTTGATATAGTAAGGTTGAAAATAATGTAGAAAAGTTCGCATTTTCGATAAAAGCGAGCGCGAAGCACGAGACACGTGATGAGAATGTGTTCTTTAAAGCCGAAGGATCTTTAACAAAAGATAATTCATAATTACCAAATTATAGTTGTTAATGCTTTGACCTTTAATTTTAAAAGTGGGGAAAATACAGTGACCGAGCGCGTAGCACGAGGTACATACGTTATCGAGCGCGAAGCGCGAGAACCAACAGTCGCGCGCGATGAGAATGTGCCCGCGCAGGGGGCAGATTTTTTTTAGTTATATTTAGCTTCAATAATTTTCGCAGTACTTTATAATGAGAGTGACACTTTTTATTACTCTAGATTTTCCTACAAAATAAAAATCAAGCCTACAAAATTATCCTAAAAATTCTTTTTCCTTCAAGATATCAAGTACTTATATCTATTCTATTGTTTATTTTCTCCATTTGAATATTGAAAATATTTTCATACGAAAGATGCATCCACGTTGATCAATACATATCGCAAAGTTACTTTCTCGGTATTTCTAGTGACAATTAACACATAATATGTTCAAGCATATGTTCAGAGCTTTACATGCGAATGCATGAGTGTATGACAGGGTCGTTGAGCTCATTGAACTATTACACCGGTTTCCCAAGAACGAAATAATCCACTGCAGAACAATATCAGGGTAGGAGGTAGCTTTAGCGGCCGCCCCAAGTCGTTCAGAGCAACGATTTTTACTACAGAAGATTTGAAAGATTTAAAGCATTAAAACTTACCAGAAAGGATTATCTAAATCTGAATTAGTAAAATTTGGATAACGAAATAGTGCGATTGTTTACATCTTACATTACAGTTGCCGAAAATCTGAAAGTTTAGGTCACAATTGAAGAATTCAAATTGGCGGATCCAGAACTATGCCCTACATTATTGTAAAATTCAATAAATTTGCAGATTTTTATGAAAGTTTGGTACCAGGTGTTTTTGTTGGTTTGCTAAATACAAATTTTGTTAAAATTATCAAGCTAATAGCTCAAGCAGATTTAAGTTGATGAGTTTTGTGAGTTATTTCGAGCTTTTGAGTTAAACCGAGTTTGTCATAACAAAGCTGATTTTTTGTTGTGCAAATTTGGCAGCATTTCGTGTGATCAAATAGTTTTCTCATCTCGTAGCCTAATAACAACAAACATCCAGGCAATACAATTGGTCATTTACCAGTTTTCTCAGTGCCCCTTTCCACATCTAATTCTCGATTCAATGAACATTTTTATCCGATATAGAAAATGATCTATACGAAAATACTGAATGCCCTAGAACTTCCATTACGATTCTATTAGAATTTCAAACCAATTGTACATAACCTCTGTCCAAAATTCATTTTATGTATAGAGAGTTTGCGCATAGGGGAAATAGGGATAGAAGTGAGAGGGATTATGGGACGAAGGCAGAGGATGCTGGCTATGGCTCTGCAACATCGATTTCCGATAGTGGCATTTGGAGCTCTGTATATTCTGTCTGCTCCCATACGTGCCCGATACGCGGACGTATACATATCCGTATACGGAAAACGGAATGGTTGATGGCGGGTAGGGGTTGGAGAAGGGAAGGGTTGGTTGAAAATAGTAGTCAAGCGACGTGTACAAGGTGTTGGGTAGTGCGTTGCGGAAACGTATTTCGATGCTGGCGCCTGCTATGACATTCGCAACCCCACGCCCAATTAGCGTCCCTCTCTCGAATACCGCAGGATCAAAATCGTTCCTAACCGATTAACCACCGATTTATACTATTCTTCATCCTTTTTACTTTTCTCCATCCCGTTTGTTAATAATAAGGTACTGATATATCAATACACTTGAGATTTAACCGGCAGAGTATTTTAAGTATTCAAACCGAAACTTTAAAGAATTCAACGTGGGACTCTTTTGGGATTCGAAGCATAATTGAAATAAAAAACAGACACTCGTTGTCTACAAAAGAAAAGGTTTCGTAACCTAATTAAGTAAATCTATTATTTCAACACAAATCAAATATAACGGTAGATAACACTCTCTCCACCTCATTTCTTCTTTTCCCTTCAGCCCCTAAATATTCCCTCACCCCTCCACTTTACCTCTTCATCGCAATATTCACCCTTCACACATCCCCTAACCATTACCCCCTTCCTGGCCCACAACTCAACTGTCCCCTTCCTCCCACTTGAATACCCCCTCAATCGCTATTCACCCAGCCCTTCACTCTTTCTTCCACTCCCCATCCGATCACCCACCCCTTCCAATACAATCGCCCATCCATCTTATTCAATAAGAACCCACAGTAACGGTTTATAAGGTGCTATTATTCTTAGCACATATAAGTTGTTTCGTGTTCCAAATGTTTTTCGAATATGCATACATAGTTTGCGCCCGAGGCTATGAAACATAAGCGTAAAGCTAAGGCGACCTCCCCCTACCACAACTTCCTCTAAGGCCTCACTTAATATTTCAACGAACCCTCATTCATTTCAAAATGGAAACATTTTAATTTTAATTGCAAAATTAAAAATTACGTAATGAAATAATTGATACTCTAGCATTTAAAATTGAACAAACTGAAGTTTTAATTTATAACCTTATATATTATAATTATTGTCAATGTTTGAATTGGAATTTATTTGAAATGGTCTAATTTAATTACAGTTTTAGAAATTAAGTATAATAAAATGAATTAAATCATAGGGATTTTAAAGAATTTTCAATTGAATCTTTCAAAATAATTTCCTGTGTGATATCGAATAAAATGTTAGTGATTGAATAGGTTTTCCTGCTAAAAATTAGAAAAATTCCTGGTCCAAAACTAAATTAACTGTTATTTCCAGATTTTTCCCGGTCTAAAAATGTTTTCGTTTGGAAAATATATTATAAAAATATTGTTGGTATCGACTAATTTTGAATTCCACGAAATAAGCTGGAAAACTATAATTACACGGATCATTGAAGAAAATGTTCTTTGTCAATCACATAGGGCAAATTTGAACAATAATTCACATTATTTCGCGACGTTTCGACAGCTTGGTTCACTGACCTATTCAGGCTTATATCATTCGATCAACGGTTGACATAGAAACAAAAGTTAAAATTGACAAAAAAATTGTCAACTAGTCTCAGTAAGAATAAAATTAACCTTTACACTCGCCTGTAAACGTCAATTTTATTGTTAAGACTAGTTGACAATTTTTTTGGTCAATTTTAACTATTATTTTTATGTGAACTCTTAATCGAATGGTATAAGCCTGAAGAGGTCAGCGAACCAAACTGACGAAACGTAGAAAAATAATTTGGAATTATTATTCACTCCCTGTGATCGACAAACAACATTTTGTCCCAATTAAACATGGAGGGTGATACTTATTTTCTTGCAAAAAAAATACACGAATCATTTTTTCGCACTCACAACTTGATTCTAGTGGATTTTGAAGTTGGGAATCAACCAAAAAATGTTCGGTATTTGTCAGTTCTCTGAAAATTCGACGGGCCTGGATAATCGATGCTCCGCATCAATTAGCACTGCCGCTCTGCTTCGTCAAACAATGCTCGTTGGTATACCGAACATGAGCAATCAATGTAACACTCATTTGCTCCCACTTATTTCATTCCTCCTCGAATCACGCAAAATTACTCATTAACTGGTGCTTAAACAGGAAAGTTGAATATTATGAAATAATTTTTCCACAATCCATAGCTCGTGCAAAAATTGCCCCTCCAACCAGTTCCGTACACGAATTATACAGTAGTGAAAATTTAGCACCCTGAACAATTGAGCACTTGAGCATTGATCCTCAGACAAGGACTTCGTATGTGAAGAGGAAGAGTAAAGAACAGCTGGACAACTGAAGAAGAGTGGAAGAGTCGGGAAAATCGAAGTTTCTAGTGGGATGCGTATCCTTATGAAGTTTCATGCCCCCGTGCTTCGTCTGGGAACAGTTGGGTTGAATATTGATTCGTCGGAGGATGAGACGCGATTTAGTCCTATGGGTCTCGAGTGGGCGTGGCGCCACGCCGAAGGAAGGAATTCCGCAGAAGAGTACAAAGGATAGTGATAGTGGTTTCCTATCACGCTGAAAAGGAACTTTTTTCGCAAAATAGTTATGTTTATCTCGTTATTTTTACCTAAAAATAGTATGTTGAGATTTAGATTTTGTATTTTTCTTTCGCTTTAAAAAAAATTTGGATTTTGATTCAATCTTCATCATTGACGGCTTCTTTTGTTCTTTCAAATATTTTTTGTAACACTTGCACGGAATGTTTCATTTTCGAGGCATGTATAGAGTGCGGGAAGTGACCAATTCTGAAACCGTACTAAAAAGCAGTTAAAAAATACCCCTCGCAGAAATTTTGACGTGGCCCGATCTGGCCAAATGGGGCCCAGATCGGGAAGCCAGGTCGGATCAGACCCGTGATGAAAGGCATGGCCCAGTCTGGGCCGAACTTGTTAGCCCGGTCGGTGTGCCGGGTCAGTGCCAAGTCGGTACCCTATCAAGTCCCGATTTACTATGTTAAAAATAATGGGACATTTTTAATCTAAAGAATTAATAGTACACAAGATGAATTAAACTGTATTATTCATTAATCAGAAATTATGATAATATACTTCAAGTTTTTGTTTGTTTGAGATTGCCGTCCCAATTTTCAGCATTGCTAAATATTGTGATTATGAGGGAAAGCACTTCCTCCTCTGTGGCCTTGAATTTGGCACAAGCTACATCTAAAAATACAATGAAATTTTAGTTTTAGTAAAGAGTTTGAATAATATTTATATTTAATTTGAATTATATAATGTAATTTTCATTTTGAGGTTAGGTTTCACTGATTTACTTACTTTCACTCGACACGTCACGTCCATATGGCAATCCAGCTATCGTACGGTGCTTCAGAACCTGCAATATGCTCTTTTCACACTTTGGCATAATTTTAATTGACTTAATTAATATTTAATTAACATCAAAAGTTTACACTGAAATTCACGTGTCAATGAAGTAGACAACAGTACCACTCTAATACAAAATTTCAGCGTTTCCCTTAACATGTACTAGGTGGCGTTGCAAAACGGGTAACCCGGTATGGCACGAGTCTGGGCCATGAAATTAGCCCTACCCGGGCCAGATCATGCCAGCCCGATCGGTGTGATTCAGTGAAAACCATTGAATTAATCCCTTTCTTTCTTTCTTAATTAATTAATTCCATTCAAAGTCCTAAAATCAATTCAAACTCAATTTAAAAATGTCTATAAATTTTCGGTCATTTATGGCAATTTCGCAGGTCAATATGGTAACATACCATGAATTACCCAATATTCATTTTTTTAAATGTCCATAAATTTCCCGAAATTTATGCAAATTTTCGGTCATTTATGGAAATTTTTACCGGTAAATATGGAAAATTACTATAAATTACCCATATTCAATTTTTAAAAATTTCCATAAATTTCCGGAAATTTATGCAAATTTTTGGTTATTTATATAATTATCGGTAATTTTACCGGTAAATATGGTGAATTACCCAAAATTCATTTTTAAAAATCTCCATACATTTACGGAAATTTATGAAAATTTTCGGTAATTTTCGGTAATTTGTTCAGTTATATATGGTAACTTTCCATAAATAACCGAAAAATTCTATTATCTGCAACCAAGATTTCCTTACAGTTTTTACGGTGAGTGGGCTGATAATAGTGAAATGCGAGCTCATAGACGTATAATTTTCATTGTTCTCCTCTGACGTCACTTTTCAGTCCCTAGGGAGTAAAAAGTACTTTTTGCTCCCTAGGGAGTAAAAAGTAGAGCTTTAGCCCCGCTTTATAGGATAGAAAAGGGCTGAAATCATGCATGTGTCATACAATTCAATTTTTTCTAATTCATTCCATAACTATTTCGTAAGTGCCACATGCCATACGTATCACCTGCAGCCTTTAACATTATTGCAAGAAAATAAAAGAACGCTTAACCGTATATATCCCCTTGCCTCATTTACAAAGCCATAAAACGGTAAAGACAATAGTGGCTGATAAAAAAGATAAAAACATTTAAAAAGTCTGCAGGTTATGCCGGGTTATGGAACCAATATAGACAACAGAATGCATAAATGGGAAAGGGGTCGTATTTCCACGGCCAGTGATTTCACAAACGCAACGCAACGCGTAGAGCAGCCGTTATCAGAATTACATATTCATAGGGAATTTCGTAAATGTGTGGTGGCATATTGAATCTACGCAGGTGGTCATTGTGATTCACGCACCCTGCGTCTGATCCGCAACTTTAATTGAAATTCAAGGGCGATAACCCGCAATCAAAGATCAACCCAATATAATAAATTAAATAAAACTAGGGCGTGTGAATTTCCTTTCACGTGGAAAAACAAATCGGAATACATAAAATTAAAAATGGAGAGAGATAAGATAGCAAAAAGGTACAAAAATGTTCCTTTTTAGAATTCGATCCAAGGATAAAGTCGTTGGATGTTGAAAGAGATTTAAGATCGGGGATTTTTTGCTGGTAGTGTTTCAATCCGGAGACAATCGACGCACCCCTCTTTATGTTCGAATCGTCGATGCTTGGGAGGAATTTTGAAGAGACCGTCACATCGTCAGGGGAACACACTATGTCTAAAAGGACCGTTATCCCCCTGCCCTTCAACCCTCCTTACTTTTCACAGTATGTATCTGTTTTTGAGGGTTTTCAAACTTGATTTCACAATGATCATGTAATCACCTAAAATTCTTTCCATGCGTCTCGCGATTTTGTTTTTTCAAAGAATATACCAGTTTTGGTGCCCAACGTCCATCCAATTATGAGTAATTTCTTTGAAAGAAATGGAAGGAATTTTTTGGTCATCCGTTCATGTATTGATTCAACTTATATTTCAAAAATAAATAAAAGTGTCGATACATTTTACCGACGATACTTTTTGTCCATCCAATTAGTGGGTCTATGAATATATTTTAAATCTTTAAACTATGCTCTTCATTATATCTTCACTAGGGATGCCAAAATTGACCAAGTTAAGCATCTGCTTTATATATACAGTAATCTATTTGAACTTTTAAGAACGTCAAAAATCAAAATTAATTTATAATGTACGTGGTAATAAGATTGGAAATTATATATAAATTTCATTTGAGGAGGCTATATCGCTATTAATCCATGAAATTACCGATTCTTATTCATTTAATAAAGGATGGCAGTACAGAACTAGATAACAAACATTTTTCCAAAACTGGGTTATTGCATAAAAAATTCCTAAAAAAATGAAACTTACGTGGAATGGAATGAAAGTTTCTAATATGTGCCCTAAGGGTTTATATTTTCCTTGTACCTCTCCCCTATTCCTTTACACACCACCCACACACTTACTTGGTGGTGGAAGGGGGATCTACAGTTTAAGATGGGTTCCGAACCACCAAGAGCTCTAACTTTTAGTACTTAAAGAACGTTTTTATCAAGATATTCTACAGGTACCGGTCCGACGACTCTCCGGAGATAAACAATTCCCTTCCTAGGCCTCTGTTCACCGAATGGGCCGCCGAGGCTCTCCCAGAGTGCGAGGCGGGAATCGAACCCGCAAGCCGACAGAGTGGGTCCAAAGCCACTTTATTATCGTTTATTGAAAATATATATTATAATCTTATTTTTATCGACCTTTCTGCAAAAAGCGTCAATCATACTGTGGTGCTTTAAGATTTCAACTTCAACATTTATTTCAGCAAAAATGAATATATTTTTAAAATCAAACTTTTTTGGACTCAGCTCAGGAATACCATGTGATAACCGCCCCATGAGTTTCAGTGAACTTCAAATTGATTCGCAGTAATTTGACACTAATTGAAGTCTTGAAAAATGAGTCACTATTATTATAGGTATATAATAATCAACAAGTGTACACAGTATGAAGCTGGTTCTGTTTGCTGCTAATACATTCTGAATGCAGCATGAAGTTGGTTCGTAGTGATAACTTTGTTTTTTTATTATTTTATTTTAAGATTCAATAATATTGAAAAAATTCAAAACATTGGTGCACATAATCAATTTTAATTATACGAATGTAGATAGTAATTGTAAACTTTGATAAACTACTAACTTCAGACTGACACAAAAATCATATCACCTATAAAACTATGAAAAACTTCTAAGTTAATTGCGTCGCTAAGTTTTTGGCGGTAAGAATTTAAACTTTGTAAATAGATATAAAAAAAGGGTTTTTAATTTTTAAATAATTATGCAAATTTAAATAGTAATGATACATTTTGATATTCAGTTAATTCTTTGGATTGACTGAAAAGTCCTTTCACTCATAAAATTATTAAAAGGTTATGAATGTTTTCGAATTTATGTTTAACCTGTAAATCCTTTCAAGTTATAGAAACAATTTTGATTATATAATAGAAAGCTTTAATATACGAACAATGTAAAAGTAATAATGTTCTAAATTAAATAGTTTTTTAATATCTTCAAATAAAAATATTAAAACTTTATAATGGAAGCAGTTAAATGAAATAATATGTTTTTTTTTTTAAACTTGTTCTCGGGTTGAAAATAAATAAATTTGTCGCTACACTTTTCTGTCTTGGCACACCTCTCTCGCTTCCTTCACGTCCACGCATTTTCTCATGCAAGCTCTTGTGTTTCTATGGCTTCTTATGTCTCTTCAAATTAGGGTTTCATTCACACATTCTATCCATTATTTCAACGGTCTGCCTCTGGGCACACTGCCATTTACTTTACCTTGATACACTTGTTTCTTCAGCCGTTCATCTTTCATTCTCTCAACATGCCCAAACCATCTCAATGAATTTCTTTCACATATGTCAACTAGTGTTTCCTCTACACCGCATTCTTTGAGGATTATCTTATCACTCACTTTGTTTATCAGCGTTTTACCGCACATCATGCGCAGCAATTTCATGATAATGATAATATATGAAATTCTTTGGAATCAAATTTAAATCTTCGAAATTGTACAAAAAACTCAAATAAATAACAGGTGACTAATAGTTTTGAAATAAATATATTTGACGTTTTACTTAATTTTCCATCCTGTCGTGGGGGAACGGCACCCCTGTGACTGGTCACAGAAAGAATGTAGGTCACATTTCTGCCCCTTTCCAACATCTCATGGGGGGAAGTCGCCCCTGTGACTGCTCGCAGAAATAATGTAGGTCACATACCTTCACTTTTCCAACGTCTCGTGGGGGGCGGGAATTCACCCCTGTGATTAGTCGCAGACATAACGTAGGTCACATTCTTACCCCTTTCCAACGTCTTGTGGGTTAAGGCACCCTTATGACTAACAACAAAAATAAATAAGGTCACATACCTTGCCCTTTCCAACGTATTGAGGGGGACAGGAAGGCACCCCTGTGACTGTTCACAGAAATAATGTACGTAATATCCTTAACCCTTTCTGACTTCTCCTGGGGGGCGGGAAGATACCCCTGCGAATGGCCACAGAAATAATTTCGGTCACATTATTACCCCTTTCAAAATTCTCGTGGGAGCGGAAAGGCACCCCTATGACTGTTTACAGAAATAATGTAGGTCACATTCTTAACCTTTTTCGACTTCTCATGGGGGGCGGGAAGGCACCCCTGTAAATGGCCACAGAAATAATTTCGGTCACATTATTACCCTTTCCAACTTCTCGCGGGGGGGGGGTACCTAAATGTCACATATTATCACAAGAGGGAGGGGTGAGTCAAAAATCACTAAAAATAGTGTCACGTAATATGTGGACGCTCTCCACGATCAATTTGATAACTTACACTTTTATATGAGATCAGATTATTGCAGAATTCCATTAAAATTTATAACGTTTATCTTTTTGGCAACAACCCATAGGCGAAGCTTTATAACAAAGAAAATATTCTTCAAATATATGACTGCTTTTAAAATCAGTTAGTTCAATTTATAACAGATTCTAATCCGACAAATAATAATAAAAGGGTGCAGTTCCGAATAGCTGAAATTTCCGATTTTATTGAAACTTCGTATACTTATGTATTTTGACGCGCTGATTATGAATATGATAGTGAAAATTGGCGACTAAGCGATTTTCATGGTGAAAACAATTTTAAAAAACACCATAAAAATCATGTTTTTTGCGTCTATCTCAGTAAATACGCAGAATTTCGAAAAATGTTGTGAACAAAAGTTTTAGCTAATATAAAAATACATCTTATTTGTCGAATAAACTTTTTGCCTAAAAACATTATTTTTTTTTAGAAAAAGAGAATTGCGTTGTAACAACAAGAAAAGGACGAAGGAAGTTACGGAAATGCGTTTGGTCACGTTTTTTTCTCATTTTGTTGAAACTTCTTATATTTATGTAATTTGACGCGCTGATTACGAATATGATAATGAAAATTTCCGAGAAAGCGATTTTCATGGTGAAACCGTGAAGAAACCATAAAAATCATAGTTTTTTCGTTTATCTAAGCCACTACGCAAAATTTTCCGAGTAATAGTTTTCGAAAAAATTAGTGATAGATCTAACCGTCAGCTCTGTCTCTATTGTTAATTACCGTGGTGACAGGCCTTAAGTGGCGAGGAGAGACCGTAAGTAATGGCAGCAACCACCGAACCCCTACTCCTTTCCAGCTTATCGTGGGGGCGGGAAGGCGCCCCTGTGATAGGGCAGAAAAAATAACTTAGGTCACACACGACCTCCTTTCCCAGGTGTTGTGGGGGCGGGAAGGCACCCCTGCGACAGGTCACAGAAATAACTTAGGTCACACACGACCACCTTTCCAGCCTATCGTGGGGGCGCGAAGGAACCCTGTGACAGTTTGCAGAAATAACTTACGTCACACACGACCTCCTTTCCAGCCTATCGTGGGGGCGGGAAGGCACCCCTGTGACATGTCACAGAAATAACTTGGGTCACACACGACCCCCTTTCCAGGTGTTGTGGGGGCGGGAAGGCACCCCTGTGACAGATCACAGAAATAACATAAGTCACACACGACCTCCTTTCCAGCCTATCGTCGGGGCGGGAAGGCACCCCTGTGATAGGGCACAAAAAAATAACTTAGGTCACACACGATTCCCTTTCCCAGGTGTTGTGGGGGCGGGAAGGCATTTCTGTGACAGGTCACATAAATAACTTAGGTCACACACGACCTCCTTTCCAGCCTATCGTGGGGGCGGGAAGGCACCCCTGTGACAGGTCAAAGAAATAACTTACGTTACACACGACCTCCTTTCCAGCCTATCGTGGGGCGGGAAGGCATCCCTGGGACAGGTCAGATAAATAACTTAGATCACACACGACCCCCTTTCCAAGGTGTTGTGGGGGCGGGAAGGCACACCTGTGATATGTCACAGAAATAACTTAAGTCACAGACGACCTCCTTTCCAGCCTATCGTGGGGGCGGGAAGGCACCACTGTGATAGGGCAAAAAAATTACTTAGGTCACACACGACCCTTTGCCAGGTGTCGTGGGGGCGGGAAGGCATCGCTGTGACAGGTCACATAAATAACTTAGGTCACACCTACTTTCGAGCCTGTCGTGGGGGCGGAAAGGCACCCCTGTGATAGGGCACAAAATACAACTTGGGTCACACACGACCCTTTCCCAGGTGTTGTGGGGCGGCTAGGCTTCCCTGTGACAGGTCACAGATGTAACTTACGTCACACACGACCTCCTTTCCAGCCTATCATGGGGCGGGAAGGCACCCCTGTGACAGGTCACATACATAACTTAGATCACACACGACCCCCTTTCCCAGGTGTTGTAGGGGCGGGAAAGCATCCCTGTGACAGGTCACAGAAATAACTTAGGTCACACACGACCTCCTTTCCAGCCTATCGTGGGGGCGGGAAGGCACCCTGCAATGTTCACGAAACGTCGGCAAGTTTCGTAGTTTTGCACACGATTGAAACCCGAAAAAGCTTTAAATTTGAAAATATACTTAATACACCCACTAAAAAATTAAAAATGAAGATTTCTCAAAAACGGGCCTGACCTCAAGGAGGGGAAGGGGAGGTTTTTAGTAATTTGTGACGTAGGGACCAAACGTATGAGTCAAGACAGAATTTCAAGTCACATATGGAAAATATAAATGCAAATAACAATTTTTTGAAATCCTTAACAAAATTCAAATTAGAGATTTTATTTTACAAGTAAAGAATCTAAATACAATTTTCGTACTCTCTCCCCTATTTCTATATTTTTCCCTTTTTTCAAATCTCTCTTTTGTCCCTTATTTTCAAGAAACTTCCCCTATTTCTCCTTTTTCTCACTTCTTTCGCTTAAATGAAAACTAAGTTAATAGAACCCAATAAGAAAATCGAACTATTTTTCATTGAAAGTTAATTCTTCTTTATAGAAAAGTCTACTTAAGACGAAAATTAATTTTCTCATATCTGAATATTTGAATAATTCAATTTTGGCTGCAATTTCACCGTTTTTAGTTGAACATTCAACTTTTCAATTATCAACTAAAAAATTAATCTTCTTGATTGAAATTGAACTACTTGGTTGAAAGTTAAACTACTTTGATGAAAATTTATTTTATTAGTTTGAAGTTTAAATCATTGAAAAGAAAATTTAAATATTTTTTTAAAAATTCGTTTCAATGTTGAAAATTAACTTTTTTAACTGGAAATTCAATTAAATTCCATTTTTGGTTGGAAATTTATTGTTTCCAGTTTAGAATTCAACTACTTGATTGAAAATAATTTTTTGGTTGAAAATTCGTATGTTCGGGTAGACAATTTAACTGCATTGTAGAGCATTTGCCTTTCTGGCTTATAATTTCAACCATTTGGTTGAAATTTTTTTCTCTTTCGACTGAAAGATCTGTCTTGTCTAAAAATTCAATTCCTTTGTTGAAAATGCGTCTTTTTGTGTGTTTTTAAAAATAATCTATTTTGGTGGAAATTTTATCTTTTTTGTTTGAAAATACAACTACTTGATTGAAAATTAATCTGTTTTGATTGAGGATTCAATCATTTTGTTAGAAAATCGTCTTTTTTTAGTTAAATCCAACTGTTTTTAATTCAAAATCAAAATATTTTTTAGTTTGAATTTTAACAATTAAATTTTTCGTTGAAAATTCATCTTTCTTATTTGAATTCAACTCTTGCTGATTTTAAATAAAAATATGTTTTTGGTTGAAATATGAACTATTTTATTTTTTATTGAGAATTAATCGTTCTTAATTGAAAATTCAACTCCTTGGTTGAAAGTTAAACTTCTTTGTTAAAAATTAATTTTTGTAAAAAGATTCATTATTGTAGTTGAGCATTGGTCTTTTTGGATAGAAAATGCATTCTCTTGAATTAACAATTCAATTGTCTTCTAAGAAATTCGTATTTTATTTTTTTTAAATTAAACTATTCGATTAAAAATGCAACTGGTTTTGGTTAAGTTCAATTTTTTTGTTCAAAATTCAACCATTTAGTGGAAAAGTCTTCATTGAAGGTTAAAAATTTAATTATTTTGTTTAAAATGCGTTCTATTTGCTTAAAAGTTTGACTATTTATTGTAAATGCAAATGGTTGATTATTATTATTTTTTGTTTTGTTGAATATTTAACTATTTGTTTGAAAATTCATCTTTGTAGGTTGCAATTTAAAAATGTAGTTAAAATTGTAACTTATTTGTTGAAAATTCGTCTTTTTGGATGGAAAATTCGTTATAAATGCAACTGTTTAATTGATCTTTTGTTTAATTCAACTATTTGGTTGAAAACTTCTGTTTGTAGGTTGACAATTCAGCTATGTGGTTAAAAATTCAACTATTTTGTTGAAAGGTCATCTTTTTTGTCGAAAACTTCATTTCTATGTTGAAAATTCGTCCTTTTCGATTGAAAATTCAACTATTTATGACTAAAATTGAAACCTTTTAGCTTGAAAACTAAACACTTTCGTTGAAAATCCATTTTGTTTGGACTGAAATTAAAGCTTTTTGTTCGATGTTTGTGTGATGATCTGTGACGAGGAAGGGGATGGGCGGAAAAAGAGTATTCAAAATATCCTGACGTAGTTTATGAACGGCCACTTATCATCCCTTACCTTAGAAATGAGAGATTCTAATTAAGATATTACGTCACCGGTGAAGTAATTATTGTTTTCTTCTTCTTTTCTATGGCAAAAGTGATTATCGATTTTCCACCACCTCCTTCGCCTATATTTCACGATTAGTATCTGTTACAATCTGAACCCATTAATTGCGAGCTACAAGTCCGCACATCCTGTGCGATTTTTAACTCTAATGGCTCGCCGAGTCCAGAAGATATGAAAAATCTGGATTTATCCGTTTCACTTCGTTTGTTAAATTTCTCACTCTTGGATATCTTCCAAGTAGCTATAAAATATTATCTACCTTTCAGATAAAGGTTCTTTTAAACGTCAAACTCGTAGTCGTTTAACGGTTAATCCAATATTGTAATTAAATTACTCACGTACTGACCCTTTTTTACTAATCTTCTTGTATGAAAAAAAATGTGTGGGTCTCTGTATAGTTGACCAAAAACCAAACTTTACGAAATGGCATCAAGATCTATGGCTTAATGACTCTGTTTCTTAAATTCAGAAAACTTCAAATAAGAGAAGTATGTTTCTAAAAAATAGTGTAATCGGCTCATTAGAGACAAATATACTTATTTTGTCTTACGTTCTTCGGAACTGTTCAAAAACTACGTCACAATGCTAGGGGGCGAGGGTTTAACACAAAATGTGACACCAAACATGAAAAATATAAATGTGAACAGCAATTTTGTTAAATGTTTGAAAAATTTCGAATCATTGATTCTATTTCACAAGTAGAAGCATCTAAGTAGAGAGTTCACAATTTTTCTCGTATTCCCCTCTTTTTCCCTTTTCAGAATTCACATATTTTGGTTGAATATTCTACTGTTTGGTTGAAAATTTAACCATGTCGTTGAAAAGTATTTTCTTTAAATTAATTTTCTTAACTAAAAATTTAACTACTTCATTTTTTGAGGCTAATTAATCAGTTTTAGTTGATAATTCAACTATTACATGTTTCACTGAGAATTTATTTTTTGGTTGAAAATTAAACTACTTGGTTGAAAGTTTTATTCATGCTTGGTGAAAAAAATTTTTTTCTTGGTTTAGGATTGAACTATATCTGTGAAAATTTCCTTTTTCAGTTTGCAAATTAATTCTTTTACTGAAAATTCATGTATATTGTTGCAAATTCTTTTTTTTTTTGTAGAAAATTAATTTTATTGATTGAAAATTCAACTAATTGGTTGAAAATTGAACTATTTTGTTAAAATTTCATTTTATCAGTTAAAGATCTATCTTCTTGAATAAAAATAAATTTTCTGTTCGAAAATTGATCGCCGTAAGTTTAATTAATATTTTGTTGATATGTAGAAAATTCATCTTTATGCCTAAACATTCAACAGTTTTTTTGAAATTTTTTTCTTTTTTTGGTGAATTGAACTATTTTATATTTAAAATTAAAATCTTGTTTTGGTTCAAATATCAGCTATTATATTTTTCGATAAGAATTAATCTTTCTTAATTTGGAAATTCAACTACTTGGTTCAAATTTGCAATTCTTTGGTAAAAATTTACTTCAATTGTTAAAGATTCAACTATTTTGTTAAAAATTTATCTGTTTTGTTGAACATGTGTCTTTTTATACAGAAAATTTGTCCCTTTGGATTGGAAATTTAACTGTCTTCTAAAAAATGCGTCTTCTTCGCTTGAAAGTTAAGCTATTTGATTGGAGAAGCAACTGCTTCAAGTTGACGTTTAACTCTTATGGTTAAGAATTCAACAATTTTTATTGAAAATTCATCTTTGAAGGTTGAAGATTAAATGATTTTGTTGAAAATTCAACTATTTGGTTGTAACTGTAACTGTTCGATTGATAATCTCTTTTTTTTTACTTCAACTATTTGGTCGTAAATGCAACTGTTTGGTTGATAATATTTTATTTTGAAAATTCAATGTGGTTAAAAATTTAAATATTTTATAGGAAATGTAATTATACTGTTGGAAATTCAAATATTCTGCTAAAAAGTCATCTTTTTTCAGAACATTTGATTGTTTTGTTGAAACCCCGCCTTTTTAGATAGAAAATCCGTTTTTCTGGATTGAAAATGCATCGTTCTTGGTTAAAAATTCAACTGTATTCTCATAAATTTTGCTTCTTGGCTTAAAGATTCAACTATTTGTTTATACATTCAATTATTTGTGGTTGAAATGTAATCTTTTTTGGTTAAAAATTCGACTATTTTGTTAAAAATGCAATATATTAAGACATGAAATCATAAGGGTTTCATATTGAATTCAATCTGGTGCCTATAAATTAATTCTATTTAAATTAAATTATTTCCATATTTTCGTGATAAAATACCCAATTTACACTCTTCTGAGAGCATTTTGGTATGCGAAGCTTGTTAAAATATTATATTTCTATGTTTTGTGTTTAGTTTTCGGCGTTTATGAAATTAAATCGAAGAAAAAAGGTTGTCTTACGGCCCTCGTGTACTCTTGGAGACAAATTACATCCAAAGCTTGATTAATATTATAAATATCACGAGGACACTTTCTAATTTTTCCTTTTTAATCTTCGTCTTTTTTCTGCATTGCATAATTGCTTTTATGTTACAATTTAGCAAAAAAAAAAAAGGTTCTCGGGGTGCGACACACCAAGCCGAATTGGCTGTATGCGCTCCAGGTTTGATCGTAAATCCAGGAGGAGACGCGTGGTCTTGCCGAACCAAATGCATCCTCGTCGACCAATCAGCGCGGCGAACAGTGCCGATAAGCGATAAATCTCACGCGAACCGTTCCAGCGGTTTCAGTCTTATGGAATACACGTGGAACACGCATGTTCCCGCAATTAGTGTCACCATACTGATCGATCGTTCGCTTGCGGTCACTTCATGGAGAGATTCGTTCCTTACACACGACCGGAATGTCCTTAAGCCGCTTTCTCATCTCGTCCTGATGACTCTGTTCCTTGAGCAACTATCTGACAACTCACATATTATGCTTTTCTAATGGTAAATTAATATAGTCGGACTAGTTATTATCCCCTCGTCAAAGTACGAGCAGGAACCGAATTTTTGGGGCAAAAGTATAATTTACGGAGCAAAAGTAAAATTAGCGGGGAGAAAGTAAAATTAGCGGGGCGAAAGTCAAATTAGCGGAGCGAAAGTAACATTAGCGGGGAGAAAGTGAAATTTGCGGGGCGAAAGCCAAATTAGCGGGGCGAAAGTAAAATTTGCGGAGCGAAAGTAAAATTAGCGGGGTTAAAGTAATCTTAGCGGGGCGAAAGTAAAATTAGCAGGGCGAAAGTAAAATTCGCGGGGCGAAAGTTAAATTAGCGGGGCGAGAGTAAAATATGCAGGGCGAAAGGAAAATTGAGAAAATTAAGTCGATCAGAATTCGAGCCGCAAACAAAGCTATAAAAAAATGCGCCGGACCCACTTTTCAGGGCCAAAAGGTAGAAACGGTCCAGAGTGGAATAAAAAACTTTATGCTAGACGGAACGAAAGTAGATTTCTCCCTGAGGTAATTACTGCCCACTCGCTAACAAAATTTGCTTCTTTCGCCCCTTGTTACGTAATGTACTATTGCCCTGCCTAAACGCCTTTGAAATTTAAAACAATGTTAAAAGATGTACTTTTTGTCTATTTTATGAGGCTTATCTCAGTTTTCTCGACTATTTAAACATGGAAAGTGTGATACAGTAGAATCTCACAAAGCGCCCGGTGCTCGAGACCGAGGTCCTCTCTAAGCGTCCGCTTAGTTAAGTCACGCCCTCAAGGCTTGGCGGGAAATATCTCCGAGACGCGTTGGCGGATTATTTGAATATCGTCTCGCAAACACGCATATAATTCACTTTGTTGAGTGCTGCGGGAAAAACAATGCACCAAATCGTGGGACAAAACTTTATATTTGTAATATCTTTGTAATAAATAATAATTATTATCATTTGATTATAAGATATTACCAAAATAGGGCCAAAATGGAACAAATCCCATGCATTTGATCCATTTTTCCCTCCTCATCGCTCGACGAAGTGAAGTTAGCTGGTGATTAAATGCAAATACTTAATGAAAGAGAGAGGTACTTGGCGAGAAAAGGCATTTTGTGAGAGTCAACTGTATATTAGGATGGACCAAAAAATTATTTTTTGATATTTTAAAGTCTCATCCACTCACTTTGTGTGATTTGGTGAACAAAATTTCCTCATTATTTGAGATTCAAAAAAATGTTGAAAGCGCGAAATTAAGCTTTAAAGGGCAAAATATGTAACAGTTTTTGATATAACTCACATATGAAAAATACAAATTTTTAGAACAATATTTTGAAATTCATGAAGAGCGTTCATCGAATGAAATCAAAGGCAAAATTTTGACCTGAAAGGGGGGGAGTATTGCATTTGTGACTTTATCGTGGATATGGTTCATAAAACAGTCATAATTTTTGAGAGAAGACATGATGGTGGAAGAGAAAGGGTTAATAAGACGCGGTGAGGAAAACTAAGAGGTTGGAAGGGGCAAGTCGATGGAAATGTTGGAAATTGATCGTGGATGAAAGAGATGTGATTGGGATATTTTGAGTAGGTGGGAAGAGAGGAGAGAGAGGAAATAAAGAGAAAAGATGAGGTTGAGGATAGGAACGTTGGAAGGGATTGTTAATGGAAATATGTGACAGTTGTATTATGATGAGAGCGAGTTTGGAAAGTGCGGAAGAGAAGAAGAGAAAATATGGCAGCGTAGGGATGTTAAAAGGAAGCGTGAGTGGAGATAATGGTGATATTCTTCAAGTGAAGTGTGAAATGAAACAATGTGTGTGAAGAGGAGCAGAGGGGCAGACTGGTGAAGGAGAAGATAGAATGTTGGAAGAGGATATGTAAGAAAGATGGTGGGATGGTGAAAGAGGAAGGGTAAAGGACACAGGTGATAAAATAAGACTAGAGGTTGAAATAACGAAAGAGGTATATGGGTGGGATGCAAATTTTTTAGGGATCTTAAGTAGAACAGGTATCATAAGCAGGTTATAAAGGTGTGGAAAGAGAGGAAAGGGATGAAAGAAAAAGAAAGTGTTAAGTCCTATGTTAAAACATAGGACATATCACGTTCTTCCTTTGAGCGCCTCCTGTGATCGTTATATTGGGATGAGAGCTGTCTTTTAAAACCTGGAAGGGGGTAGAGAGTATTTGGGGTGGTGGAAGAGGAGGGGAAAGGTGGAGAGGCAGCGTATGTGGAAATATAATGAGAGCTTTAAAAGGACAAGATAGAAAGAGATATAGAATGGAAATGTTGAAAGGGATTGTGGGTGGCAGAAGTATCATGGGGATAATGTGATAGGGCAGAAAGTCTCAAGAAAAGAAAAAATAGGGAAAACAAGGGGTAGGATAGGGACGTTGTAAGAGGCCATGTCTAGAAATAGGTGATAGTGATATTTTGAGGAGTGAGGAAGGAGTTAGGAGTAGCGGAAGAGGAGAAAAGAGAATTTAGAGTGGTGAAAGACGAAGAGAGAAGGGAGAATAGGGAGAGAAGAAAGGATTATAATGAGAGGCTGGAAGGGGTATCAGAAGACAAGGGGTAAATTAAAATGTTACAAGAAATCGTGGGTTTAACAGGTATGATGGATGTATTGTGAAGGATGGGAGAAAATAGAGGTCGGTAAGAGGAGGGAATGAGGCATTGGCGAAGAGGAAATGAATGTGATGAAGAGTAGAGGCTGAGCGGAAGAGGAATAGAAAAGAAAATAGTGGTTTCACGAAATGATTTTTATTTATTTTTAGAGTATTTTGAGGTGGTTGGTAATAAAAAGGTAGAAATAAAGGAATATGAGGAGCGGGATAAGGTGGGAGGGTGCAGTTGCGTTAGGCGTTTGATTTGGGTTCAAGGAACCAATTTTAAAATCCCTTTGAAATTCTATCTTTTATTCATAAATTCACCTGAAGTCTGTACTTCCTAACTTCAACACAATAAGAAACTTGGTAAAGATAGTATATTGGCGTAGCGTCAAACCGCTTCGAAATAGGGTTTGTTCATGTTAAATAAATTCTAAAAAATGTATTTAAAAACAACATGCCAAGCGCCCTGAAATAAAACGAGGGTATAAAGCTCTGATCTAAATAAGCGGCTGAAGATTGTAATCGAATCTGTGTGTTTGTGGAAGTGCAATTAATTGTATGAGGAATTTGCATTGACTTAAAGTTGAATGATTTATAGCACAGCTTAAGTAGTACATTGAGAGTGTTTTGTTTTTCTTTTCGATTAGTGCCCGTCGCTAACCTGGCTGTTTTCTCGATATGTGCGTAACAAATGGAATACGCCCACATTCTCCAGATAGCTCAGTAAGCAGGAACATTCCGTCACACCTGCGCGAGGACATGTCTCTGGCCGAGTATTGTTCTACAATTGGATTTGGCACCGGGAATCAAGTAAAGCACATGAATAGCCTATGGCCCTGACCGGCACTCAAACTGCCTTGACATATCTACTCTTTATCCATATAGATTAGGCCAAGATCAGCGGTACCAATCCCGTTATCTTCTCCTTGTGTGAAACGTCTGTAAAAAGTAGCTCAGTATTTGCGATTTTCTATTTTGCAATTCTTTTTCGAATTATTTTAATTAAATCACAGCATTTTTCTTGAAGATACAGAATTGAAGAGTACTTGTCTAATTATCAATTATCAATGATCTAAGTTCTTTGGAAATGTGAGAGGAATTATTATTATTAGTTTAAATCTATCAAATGGAGAGAGAAAGATTATACGCATGTGAAATAATGTGAAGACCTCCAAGAAGATCTTTGACCATCTTTCGGTGATGGATTGATCATGTTTGAGTAAGACAGATGAGATTCTTGAGGGACAGGTATTTCATGGTTCTATATCAAGTTGAAGTTATATAAAATGGATTTCATTTTTTTCTCATGTAGGACAACGTTTAACAACATATATTAATTCAATACAAGAAGATGAATCTCCGGCATATCCAGGGGTATTGCCAATTGTAATGGACCGTGTGGAACATTCCACATCTTGGATTTTAATGTTAATATTGGCTCTCTCTCTCTCCTTATGAAATAAACTGTCTAGACATTTTTCGTAGAGCATCATAATACTTTTTCTCTCCTCCTCATATCAATAAATTTATAAGGTTGTTATGTAATAAGCTACAGTCTTAGTTACTTCATATTAATTACGTAAGGCTTTTTAGCTGATCATTTTTTTTAAATATGCTAATTAACATAAATGTTGGCTTTTAAAATTACTCTTCACACTGTCACACATACATTATGTCATTATTCCTATTATTTCTGTTTTATAATGTAATATTACATATTGCATACGTCCAATAAATATGAAGACAAGGATTTAAACCATTCCTTGAAACCTCCTCAATTTTAAAAATCGCTTGAAAATCCCTTATCATCCCTTGAAATCCGTGGAAATCCATTAAAATACCTAAAAATTGTTGAAAATCCTTAAAATTCCGCGAAGTATTTCAAATTTTTCGAGATCCCTTGAAATCTTAGAAATCCCGTTAGAATTTATTGACATCTTTAAAATCAGTGGGAATCTTTCCACATCTCTGAAAATCCCTAAAAGCATATTCAAATCCATTCAACTCTTTTCAAAATCATTCAAATTCCTCAGAATCCCTAAAAATCCTTTAGAATATTCAAACATTCTTTGTAATTTCGTTTAATCTTTTGAAATATTACGAAATCCTCTAAAATCCGTGGAAATACTTTGGAATCTTTTTATATCTTTTAAAATCCGGTGAAATCATTGAAACCCCCGTACATCTCTTAAAATCCATTAAAAACCCTTGAAATCTTTTGAAATCTTTAGAAATCCCTTGAACCTTCAGACATATCTTTAAATCCCTTTAAGCCTCCAAAATCTCATTGAAATCTCCTGATATCCTACAAAATTCGTGAAAAATACTCCGGTATCATATGATATCCTTTCGAATTCTTTAAAATTCAGTAAAATATTTCGAAATCTCTCAAAACCCCTAAAACCCCTTTTAAAACTGTTTTAACCCTTTTGAAATCCCTGAAAATCTATCAAAATCCTTTAAAATCCTTGAAAATCCGTGAAATATTTCAAAATCTTACGAGATCCTTTGATATATTTGAAATCTCTTTAAAACTCATTGAAATCTTTCAAATCCGTGTGAATCTTTCCGAATCTTCCGGAATCCCTTACAATATATTAAGTTCCAAACAAATCTTTCAAAAGCCATTAAAATCCGTTAAAATCACTTAAAATCTTTGTAAATATTTCGAATTCTCCTGAAATTTCGGTAAATCCCTTCAAATCTTTAACATTTCTTTAAAATCCCCCGATATCCAGAAAAATCCATGAAAATACTTCGCTATTATATGAAATCCTCTACAATTCTTTAAAATCAAAAGCCTCAAAATCCGTCAAAATCTGTCGAAATCCTTCGGTATATCTTTAAATCCTTTAAAATCTAGTGCGATCTCCGGAAATCTGATTAAACTCCTTGAAGTCCCCTAAAATCTTGTAAAATCACTTGAAAATTTTAGATTCTCTTTGAAAGCAGACTAGATGCTTTTTTCAAACTCTTGAAATCTGTGAAACCACCTGTAATCCTTTTGCATTGTTTGATATACCCTAAAACTTTTATAATCCCTTCAAATCTTTTGACATTCCTTGAGATCTCATGAAATCCGTGAAAAGCTTTGTAAATATCGTTAAATTCCATTGAAATACCGTAAAATCTCTTCAAAACTGTTGAAATACTTTCAAAGAACTGGAAATCTTCCAAATCTTTCGAAATCCCTTGAAATCTCGTTTAGGGTGAAAATAATTGATGTATTTTTGATATGATGAGTAAAAAAAGAAAATCTCTCGTAATAAGGAGAGATCATAAAAATCTAACAAACTTATTTCAATATGGGGGGAGGAAGTCTAAAATTTGAAAAATCATTCTTACATAATTGCGCGCCGTTCACAGAACATAATTTAAATTAACTGAGACTGTTGTTTACTCAAAAAAATTTGACTACCTTACATAATTTGTTATTTAATTTGTGAAAACCGATACGATGTGAAGCCATTATGAAGCCAAAAATCTCCTATATAACGAATTTTGAAAATTTACATTCTGATGATGTACGAAATTGATGTTTCATAAGAACTATTTCTTTGCGTGAACAATCTGAATTGTTGCAATACTAAAATTTCTCTGAAAATTTATTTGTCGCAATTGTCTGAAGTTTGACACAAATGGTTTTTCAACTTATAGAATCAAAATTTTCATAAATTTCAGAAAACGGAATATCCATGTCATAAGATATGAATCTGTCTCAAATAAAAATACTGTTCTTTATTTTTTTGTTTAATATCCCAATATCAAAATATAGAATGTAATTCAAGATTATCAAGGATTAACTGTCCAGGGCATTAAGAATTTGATCTTGTGTAGAGGCGAATGATCCCCTTTCCTTTCTGGATTGCATCACTTTCTGTTGGTAAACTTCCGCAGAAATTCAGGTGGATCAAGTTACCACATTTTTATTCAATTGATACGCATTGGTACATTCATGCTGTAATTACACTGTTAAAAATTTCTGTTGGAAACTTCCAATAAATGTATTGAAAGTTTATTTCCGAAACGTAAGGTAACGCTCCAATACATAATGTTGTAGGTTCCGAATGCTGGTATTGGCATGGTACCTCACATGTATATTGGAATTTTACAATACAAGTCCAGTAACCAGTAACACTTATGTATCATATTTACAGCTGGATAAACCTGTTGAACCGAAATAATAAAAAAAATGTAAATCATTTCTCAGGACACATTTGTATTAATTATTGCATCACTCTAAGTACAAAGTGGAAAATAAGTTGATAATTTCAGAAAAAACCGCAACTATCTAGCATTTCTATAGAAGAAGATAGTTATAAACAATGTTCAACATTTCAGGAAAAAGCCAACTTTCTTGCATTATTTAAAGACAATATTATTAAACATGAAACTGAATTGTTTAAACAATTATTTTTGTCAAATTGAATTAATTGTAACCTCAGTTTAATTTAAAAATTGGAAATCAGTCGAAAAATTTGAATATACCGCCAAAAAACACCTAATTATTATTAAAAAATAGTATTTTGTGTATTATGAACAATTTTTAATTTCTAAAAATCACAAAAAACACTACAAAACAGACTTGTGGGGATGATATTTGAAAAACAAGTTTAGATTCGTATTCGAACAGATGAAAATAAAAAAATTCCAATGCATATGTAATTATTTCTCCAAAACGAAGGGAGATCCCATTTTTGTATTAACAGGGCTTTTGAAGCACATTGTAAACTGTCTTGGAAAAAAAATTTTCAAGAAAATCAAAAATGGATTTTTTTTAAATTGAGTTTAAACATTTGTTTTACGGAAAAAGTAAAACTACAAGAATTTATAACTACAAGAATCTAGAGGAATTTACAGGTTTTGCAGGAAAAAATTTTTTCTTTTTCGACCTAGAATGATAAATATTTAGAATGAAAATGATGTTTTTTATTTGGAATGACATCATCAGTGATATTATTTTGATTTTTATAATCATAGAAAAACTTTCTTTTTCAAAGATCTCATGTTTGGTATGACAATTATCTCAATTAATTTGATATTTGAACATTTATAAAGCTTTATACAACATATTATTCAATAAATCAAAACAATTGTAGAAAAGATTATAATATATCAAAAGAGAAGGAAGTATGAATTTCACAACATGTGTTGACTGTACTGATAATAATCTGTACTTAAGATATGAAATTACCTTATTTATCAGTAGAAGGACAGAGTACAAGTTTGATTAAATTACGTTTTTAATTTTAAACATTTTTCAACCTCGCATTTTTCACCGCAGAAGCAGAAACTGATAAGCTTGGCTACCAATCAGTAGCGTCAGTTGTAAATAGAATGCTTTACGAAATCTGTCTAAAAAATGAAGAATCTTATCAGCACTCTGCTCTTTACAATCTCGGTTTTTCTAAATTTTGGTGGTAAGTGTACGCACTATTACATGAATCTCAATGGAAGTATGAATATTGGTGATAAAAAAAAGTAAGTATTTTAATTATTAGGCTAAAATATAATATACACAATCATTGCACCCTTTTAAATCAACATCTCTTAGATTAAAAAATGCTTTGACTTGCGTTTTGTCAATTTCAAGCTGTTACAATTTTAAGTTGCTAAAATTTGACAGCTCGAAATAAAAATGGTTCAGTTATAATGTCTTGTAATGAGTACACTTAAAAGTCTTCAGAAACATCAAAAAATTCATTGGTAGGTTTTTAAATACAGTTAATTACATCAGAAACATATCTATTTAATCGCTACTGTAATACTTCCTTTGTCCTATTCAGTAATCATTAATTCTGGATGATTTTTTAAGAAAATTTTTGTTTCAATGAAACCATGATTCAATTTCTTTTCTAACCAAGTTTTTGGAATATCATCGTTCAAAAAATCATTAGACAAACCCATAAATTGTGATCTAAATTCATCAACTTTATTGTCAGGTATTTTTCTGATATTAGATTCAATGTCTATTGATTTCAAGTAATGTTATATAATTTTTTCCCAAAATTTTTTGCTGAAACCATCACCTTATCTCAAAATATAAAAAAGTTTGTGAGAAATAATCACATTGAAAATATTAAAAAACAAGGGTTCTGGTTGATCTTGGAAAAGAACTGAGTGAATGTTTAACTTTAACTTTTGTACATCTCCTTCATCTTTGAGAATGCCTAAAAATTTTTGATCATGTTTCATATTATCCATAAAGGCATTGTTATTTAGTTTTGTTGCCCTTTCGACACATTCTTTAATGATGAAAAATGGTACTCAAAAAGTGTATCTGTGAATGATAACCTTTAATAGTCAAATGTAAGAGAGATGTAAGAAAATGTTCAGTATTCATACTAATTCTTTTTTATTTATTTTGTTTTCTAAATCAAAGCTAACCCCTTTATTGATATCAAAAATCTTTCAGAAAGAACTCCATGAATTTTGCATTTTATCTAAAAGACTTTTTGTAAAATTGTTGATCTTAATTTTTTACTAATGGGGTAAAATTCTTCAATTTTTTTACAGGTCTTCCAATCGAGTCAATCCGATTACCCCAATTTCTGCCTATTTCAGTAAAATCTATCATTTTTGCAAGAACAATTAGATTAAATTTTTTTTAAATATTCTTTTTTCATCTTGTAAAAAACGTTTATTCCCTTTATTTGTTTTCTTTCAGAGGTATCCAAAGTTTAACTATTGTTTATGTCCTTTGCACAATTGGAAATCACTAATTGAAAATTATAACAATTGTTTCAATCACAATTTAAAGGTTTCAAACATAGTTTAAAAATTATAATAATTAATATCAAAGAGACACTATGAAAACTTCAATTTGTCTTGTATTATAATAAATTAACCAGAGGTGCTTCCGGTTTCAATCGTGTGCAAAACTACGAATCTTGCCGAAGGTCCGTGAACATTACAGTTCTTATATATACTCTCTAAGATTCCTGTGATTGGCCAGAGCACCTCACCGGGTAGACTGGTCGAACTTGATTGGTCAATCAAAACTTTTTTAAAAACCCCGGAAGGACGGAAAGCCAAATCGGATCGGTATTATATTCATTGTCCCTGTTGATGGTATTAGGGTGTTCTCAAGATTTCAATTGCTTCTGTATGTTTTCTTGGAAAAATATTGTACATTTCTGCGATGACGGTTGTTTTGTCAAATAAAATTCTATGTTCTGTTTCGATATGATGCTCAGCCAGTGCTGATTGTGTGAAATGTTTTAGCCTGACTTTACTTTCATGTTCCTTTACACATAGGCTCACCATTCTCCCGGTTTCTCCAATATATATTTTGCCACAAGAGCAGGGGATTTGATATGCTCCCGGATCACTGACAGGAACCTTTTTATGTTTAGTGTTATTTAGAAGGTGTCCTATTTTCGCAGGTGGCTTTAATACGGCTTGGATGTTGTGTTTGTTGAGAATTCTTCTTATTTGCTCTGTGATACATTGGATGTAGGGTAAAATGGTGGTCGTTTTTCTCCCTCTTTCTTTAGTAGGTTGTGGACTTGTTTATTTTAGTGTATTTTTTTAGTGCTTCATTAATTTGTTTGTCTATGTAAGCGTTCTGTATCAGTATTTGTTTAACGTTTTGTAATTCCTTTTGTTATTGTAAGAGAAGTAAGTATTATTGAGACATTGTTCTACCGAGGGTATGACATCGGAGGGGAAGTTAGCAAAGAATTTAATAATATCGATTGTATCAGAGATTAGGACTTTCGTAAAGAGAGATACTACGTCGAAACTCACTAGGATGTCTTGGGGTTGAATATGAATATGTTGTATCTTTTTGGTAAAGTCAAAAGAGTTTTGTATGTGTGTGATAGTGTTTCCTGTGAACGGATTCAGTTCTTTGATGAGGAAGCGTGCTAGGTTGTAAGTTTGTGAGTTTAGTGCGCTGACGATGGGTCTGAGTGAAATTTTTTTGTGGATTTTTGGAAATCCGTAAAGTTTTGGAGACATGGGATTAGTTGGTATTGATGTAGATATTGTTTTGATGTTTATTTTAGAGTCTTTTAGAAGGGTTATTGTTTTGCTGACTATTGTTTCTCTGGGGTCTTTTTTAAGTTTTGTATATGTTTCTTCAGTTAGAAGGTCCATGATTTTGTTGTTATAGTCTTATTTATTCTTGATTACTGTTGTATTGACTTTGTCTGCTGGTAATATTAAAATGATGATGATTTTGTAGGAAGCTATTGCAAAATTATGTCTTTAAGACCGGCCAGAAATCATTTCATTGCTGAGAGGACGGTTAGAGATGTTTTTTACTGTGTTAGTGGTGTGTGCTCCACTGAAAGTAATTTGTCGAATTTTATTTTTCGGTTTTGAGTGGAAAGATTTCTAATCCGTTGGAATTGCTCAAATTATATGCGGTCGAATGTAGACCAAATGTCAAATCTGAGGGTGTTTGATAGGAAAGAGTGAAGTGTTGATAGTTCCTTGGAGGTAGTGTGCAAGATAAATTTGGTATGTTGTATTTTCTCTTCCACGAGAAGCAAACTTGTTTTATGTAGAATTGATTTGGATTTAGATGCTCTCGAATGGTTTTTCAATTGTAAGAATTTTGGGACGATGTTGTTATCCCTGCATCGTTTCAAGAAAGCTAAAGATGTTAGTAGTTCAGCTTGAGAAGACCTGAGTAAAAATTGAAAAAGATCAACAGAAACAGAATATTACGATTTGAAGTGTACAAAGTCGCGGCATGTATCTAAATAGATTGGTTCAGAATCACCCACAAAAACACCTTTGTTTTCCTTTTACAGAATTGAATTCTGTGGGATTAAGGAGAGGATTTTCATCCCGGTCTACGCCAGTACTAGTGTACGACCTACCAGCCGGCCCAGATACTGAGGGTCCACCACATAGGACTATCCCTCATGGGGACCGCCTGATTCAGTTGTGGCTAGATCGTCAAGATCCAACAAGAGTTGTGAAAGCTGACTATCAGGGCAATTATGCTCCAACTCCATCATATGTTGTCAGTCATGATTTTTTCGTCAAACTTATTGATGTAGGAGGCTTCAAAATTGTGGGACGTTTAACATTAAACGGAACACTTTCCGGAGTCCGGGCACCAAAGCCGAATGGTAAATGAATATTGGACGTTATTTTTGATATACATAGAACCTAATTGAATAATTTGATAAGCTGCCTTGGTGAAAGTATTGAATAGGAATTAATTTCGAACCAATTCTAATTATTCCGAAATTTTTATTCGATCCAATCTGAAATAGCCGATGCTCACGTCCATTCGAATTGAGATATCGAGTTAAAAATTTGGGAAATTAAATAGAAGGCTCTAAAAAAATGTTTACATTGAATCATTGTTTGAAAAAAGGTTCGCATTTTTTTTTCGATTTTCAGAAGTTAAGTAGTATACAGACGATTTTTAGTGCCTGCTTTTTAATTTTCTAAAATTTCAACTTGACATTTCCGCTCGTGCGGACGTGAGTTGTTGAAAAAAGAGTAATTTATTACTTTCCTCAAACCCTTGTGTTTTGTCTTTAAAATACCCCAAAAAATTGGAAATAGTAGTTTTATGTAAAATTAATGGGTTGTAAAATTAATAATAGAATTATTATTCTTTGAAATAAATGATACAGCTTATTAATGTTAATACTAATATTTTTCCCAAAAAGTAGTAGCTTTTCACGATTAAGTGATCAATAAAAATTTTAACACGAATAATAATTTTTTTAAACAATTAAGAATAAGTCTAAAAAATACTTATCAACTCAAGATAATTAATTTTACAAAAATTCAGAAAAAATGCCATCTTTGCTAATTCTATAACCGTGTTATAATTTGTAAAAATTCGTTTAGCACCCTATATTGAGCAACTGTTTACTCGTTATTACATTATCCATTAATATTTTATTCTCTGGTTTTAAATTATTCTGCATTTGAAATCGTACAATTTCAATAGTACTGCTTGAAAATTCATGTATTTTGTTGAAAATTTGTTCTTCATGGTAGAACATTAATCTTCTTGTATGAAAATTTACATTTTTGCTGGAAGATTCAACTGGCTGTTTGCAATTTTTTCTTTCTCTTATCTGAAAAATCTTTCTTAGTCGAAAATTTAAGTCATATTGAAAACATCTTTTTTGGTTGAATTCAACTGTTTTTTATTGAAAATTAAAATCTTCTTTCGTTGAAATATTAACTACTACATTTTTCGTTTAGAATTCGTTTTTTTTTAAATTTAATTATTTGTTTGAAAGGTAAACTCTTTTGTTGAAAATTATTTTTTGTTCTTGAAGATTCATTATGTTAATTGAAAATTCATGCCTTTTTTTGAAAAAGAGCTAATTTGTTGCAATTTCATTCTTTTGGTTGAAATTTAATTTTGTTCACAGAAAATGCAACTATTCCAGTTGAAGATTCATTATTTTCGTGTAAAATTCATCACTTTGATTGAAAGTGTAACTATTTTTCAAACATTAGTTTTTTTTTGTTGCCAATTATTTTTTTTCAATCGAAAATCTAACTGCTATAATTGAATATTCAATAATTTTAGTTGAAAATTCATCTCTTTGGTTGAACACTCATTTTTTCTTAACAGAAAATTTAATAATTTAATTTTTGGCTAGCAACGTGTCTTTTTTAGTTTAATACTATTCCAGTTAAAGATTCATACTTTAAGTTGAAAATTAATTTTTTGGTTAAAAATAAAACTACTTTGTTGAAAGCTTTACTTTTTTGGTAAAAAATATTTCTTTTGGTTAAATATTCATAATTTTATTTGAAAATGTATCCCTTTGGCTGAAAAATGAAATATTTTGTTGAAAATTCGTTCTTTCTTTGGCTGAAAATTAATTTTATTTTTACTAAAAATTTAACTATTGCAGTTGAAACTTCAGCTAATTTGTTACCATTTTTTTCTTTCGGTTGAAATTTAATTTTGTGTACTGAAAATGTAACTATTCCAGTTCAATATTCCATCATTTTAGTTAAAAATGTATCTGTTTGGTTGAATATTAATTTTTTTAACTAAAAATTTAACTATTTCATTTTTGGTTGAATCTTTTTGGATAAAATATCAAATATTCCAGTAAACGATTAATTTCAGTACAAAATTAATCTTTTTGGATTAGAATTCAACTATTCCAGTTAAAGATTCATCATTTCAATTAAAAATTTATCACTTTGTTTGAAAATTTAACTATTTCTTGAACATTATTCTTTTTTGTTTAAAATTTATTTTGTTTGAACTGAAAATGTAACTGTTACAATGGAATATTCCATTATTTTAGTTGAAAATTCATCTCTTTGGTTGAAAATTAATTTTTTCAATTAAAAATTTAACTGTCTTTTGTTTGAAATTCATTTTTTTGATTCAACAATCATATAACAAAGTGAAAGATTGATCATTTTAGTTAAAAACTCATCACTTTGGTTGCAATTTTTTTTTCTTCAAATTAATTTTTTTCAACTGAAAATTGAATTATTTCATTGTGGATTTAAAACTGATCTTTTTTAGTTTAAAATTCAACTATTTGTTCAAAAATTCATCTCTTCAGATAAACATTGATTTTTTTAATCGAAAATTTAACTATTAAACTTTTGGTTGACAGTTTATCTGTTTTAGTTGAAAATTCATCCCTTTAGTTGAAAATTCATCAGTTTTGATTGAAAATAAATATTTTAACCAAAAACTTAACTATTCCATTTTGAGTTGTAATTTGATCTCTTTAGTTAACATTTTAACTGTTTCGTTGCGAATTCATGTATTTTGTTGAAAAATCGTCTTTTTAAGGAGAAAATTAATCTTCTCGTTTGAAAATTAATCTTCTTGCTTGAAAATGTATCTCTTTGGTAGAAAATTCAAGTGTTTCAGTTAAATATTCATAATTTTAATTAAAAATTTCAGGATACATTTATGATCGTTTTGAATTCACAAATCTCTATTTTCTTTTAAAGCTCGTCCAAACGATATAGAACCTAGTCCATCAAAATGGTTCATCATTTATTATGGCAGAGCCTTTAAGGTAACTCTGTATCCTGCCACAGGATACGTGAGAGGAGTGTCCCTGGTACCTCAAAATATGCATAAAAGTCCATTAAATCAACTTGGCATGGAAACCACTGAAGTTGATTTTGAAAACGTACACTTCATCATATTCCATGGGCCTAAAGGAATTTTGGGAGCTGAACTCAACCCGGCACGCCATCCTCGATGGCTGGTGGATTAATCTATACCCAAGATTTACAACAAATTTTGAAAGAAGATTCTGCTGGTCCAGATAAGATCACCTGAACGTTAATCATGAGTTGCTGCAATTTTTTAGTTACACAGCTTAGAATTATATTTAACTTATCTCTAAGAACAGGTTAATTCCCGAAAATCTGGAAATGCTCTCGAATATGTCCAGTATGGAAAAAAGGAGATGTATCGGGAATAATAAATTACAGGCCTATATCAATTTCCTGCGGACTGTCAAGAGTATTTGAGTGTGTCTCTATGACATAATTTCAACATCAGTTTTTGAAGTTCTTTCACCACTGCAACATGGCTTTGTTCCACGAAGGTCCACTCTTACAAACTTATTATGTTTCACCCAGCTAGTCCGGACACAACTACAGGTATACAATCAAGTAGATGTCATATATACAGACTTTTCAAAGGCTTTTGACAAAGTAGATCACGTTGCGTTACTACAGAAATAGAGTGCCTTGGATCTTGACTCGAATGTAATTCGACTTATGCACTCTTATCCATCAGGTAGGGAAACGTATGTAGAATATGATGGACACTCTCCTCAAACTTTCAGGCCAACATCTGGTATACCACAGGGTTCAAACCTAGGTCCACTATTTTTTTTTTTTTTACATTAATGATTTGTCGGCCACGCTGAATTGCCATCATTATATGTATGCAGATGATGTTAAGTTGTCTCTGCCAATATCATGGATTTTAACTTATGTTACGCACTACAACATAATTTGAATAAATTTTAGGACTGGTGTATCATAAACAACTTGGAACTTTATGTTCAAAAATGTAAAATCCTGTCGTTCATCAGAGGCCGCAACACACCAGTATCATATGACTATGAATATACAATCCAGGGTATTGAAATTGAGAGAGTGTTTACCATAGTTGATCTTGGAATAACATTCGATCCATGTTTAAATTTTAAAATCCATATCGACAAAATGTTATTGTTTGCGAATAAATCTCTAGGATTCATGCTTAGAGCAAGCAGACACTTTAAAGACCCTGCTACTTTCAAAATTCCTTTTAACACATTGGTGAGATCAAAGTTAGAGTACGGCTTCGTAGTCTGGTTACCACACTTCCAGAATAATAATAAAGCTATTAAAAATTGTCAAAGAAGGTTTATAGAATTTGTACACTGGAAACAACATGGGACTTACCCTCCACCTGGTTCTGATCTAACCGATTTGAGGAAAAGATTGAATATTTGCTCATTAGAGGGCAGGCGAACATATACTAGCATACTATTTATCTTTAAAATAATTCCAGAAATATTTGTTTGTCCTGAAATTCTTCAAATTATACCATTTCAGGTTCCACCAGATACAACAATAAGTGAACAGCTTTTCTATATTTCTCCAAAATTGATCCATCAATCGTCCATGCACACTATGTGCACGAATTTAAATCAATTTTATGATAAAACTAAACAAGATATAGACTTGTTTGTAACCACCATTGACAAATTTTGTAATGCGGTATACGAATATGTTTTATACGTGGAGGCCCAATAAATAAATGAATATAGAAGTATGAAACACATGTAATAAATATACAATATACATCTGCGCAAATATTTTTAACCATTAAGTACCTATGTATATAAATAGTACTTGTGCCACATTGTAGCTATGTAAATGGTCTTTGACCGATTATCTTAATAAACTGAAATGAAAATCAAAAATGAAATATATGTAAATTTGTAATTATGTTCTGAATGTATATTATTGAATAAAAACATATTTAATTCAAAAAATTTCCTTATGAGTGGACGACTAGGCTGTTGAACAGCGAGAATAAATGTTTAGCAGTGTCTTCAATTTTGTTTTTCCACTATGTGGTTTATTTAAGAAAACAATGTATTGGAAATGTACTGATCTTTCGCTTCCAGAGGACCTTAGGTCGTTCAATATACATATATATATATATATATATGTTCATTATTATTATAATAATTTTTGAAATTTATTTATACTAATGAAGGATGCCGGTCCAAACAGCTCCAGAGACCGTAGTTCTTAACCGATTTTTAAGTTTGTTTTCACAAATTGTAGTGAACTAAATTTCTAATAGGTCTGGAAATTTCGATTTAACAAAAATTCACCACTTTGTTATATAAAATGAAAAATAACAACAAACCATAATTTTTTATATTTGTACTACCTATTTTGTTCTGTTGATTTATATTTTCTAGAAAGCACACAGAATCAGTAGATATCCTCTGCATAAACAAATTTTTCACTGTCAGTTAGGATTTTTGATTTATTTGATTGCTATGAATAAATTGATGGACAAAACTGATATTTTATGCATTTTCGATGTTTAAATGTATTATATATATATATTGATTTCATCGTTAAATTACGTAACAGTAATAACTAATCGTGATAGGTAATTATAAACGAGAATAATTGCCATTGTTACGAATAATTGTTACAAATTTACTTATAGCGCATTTCTAAACATGGAATATCGTTCTAAACAAATTTCATATACAAATTAATTCATCTCATATTTTTGAATCGAGAAAATTTTCTTTTTAGTGAAGTAAATTCTTTTTTTCTTTTTCTATGCTCGTTCGGAAAATACTATATTAAAAAAATGCTATAATTTTTTGAAAATTCTCCGGTAATCTTCAAGTGATTTGTAAATTAAAAACAAATTGATCAACTTGAAAAACACATTTCTTATTATTTTTACTAATTTCACTTTATTTTCATCCATGATATACCTAAATACAGAATTATTCTAACACACTAAGCTTGTCAAAATCTATTTTTTTTTTCAATTTGATAATTTTCTTTTTTTTCCAGAGATCTGATTTTTGGCTTTTTTTACCTTATGTTATTTGAGTTTTTAACATTTGTAAAGCTTTATACAACATATCATTCATTGGATTGAAAAAATCGTAGAAAAAATAAGAATACAGATTCCACAACATAGATTGATTGTACTGATAATAATAATCTGTACCTGAAATATGAAATTACATAATTTATCAGTAGAAAAACAGAGTGCAAGTTTGCTTAAATTATGTTTTTGATTTTAACGTTGTTCCACGTGGTAGTTTTTGCTTCGATAGACAAAATAGATAAACTCGACAACCAATCAGTGGCGTCGGTTATAAATTGAATTCTTCTGATTGGCGGTAAATTTTTATAATTCTGAAGGTGTTTTGGGTAGTAATAAGGATGAGTGATCCAATAGCGATTATTATTTATGAAAGTGAATATGCTCTAAATTTCTCAATCGTCATTTACGAAATATATCTAAAAAAATGAAGATCTTTATCAGCGCTTTGTTCCTTACAATCGCGGTTTTTCTGCTTTTTGGTGGTAAGTTTACTCAATATACAAATATGGAACCCTTTTAAATTAACATCGGTTAGACTCAAAAACGCTTTGAGCTGTGTTTTGTGTAATTTCACCATTTTTGTCATTTTTAAAGCTTTTTTATTAATTAATTATCATCGAATCCGTTTCAAATTTGACTTTCTGAAAAAGCCCACCTTTCTATTTTTGCCAATTTTTTTCTGAATTTGTACTTTGATGAGGAAGATATCTCGTAAGTTTTATGCTGGCTGAATATCTTTTGTGGCCAGGAGATTTTTTTTTACAATCGATTTTTCTACTGTTTCTCACAAACAATTACAGATATGTAACAAAAAATTTTATGATAATAGTTTGTACGTCTAGGAAAGTTCTATGAAAAATGTCTTTTGTTCTTTTGTCATATCATCGTTTACGAGAAAAATCCAAAAATTAAATTTTTAGAGGAAAAAAATCTCCCAGCCTCAAAATTGGTTTAGCCCGAATGATGCTGATAGGATGCCTTTCTTTTATTAGCAGAAACTTTTTTTAAATATTTGGGAGAATCAAAAAGTGTCGTATGTCAAGCATACGAATTGAGAACCTCGGAAATCCAAGCGATTTGCCTGCGTGATCTCTCACTCAGGTTTTCATAACAATGAAAGGGTGATTCGTTTCGGGTAATTCGATGCGCTCCCGAGTCTCCGCTCGCGCTCCGGGGAGTCTGCCTCGGAAATTTGAGGAGGGTCGATTGGCTAGATCTCGAAAATACACACTCAGCTAGTACTGAGAAGCACTGCATTTTTTTTATTCTTTTCTTTTTGTTTATAACGTAAGATATAAACATTTTTTCAAAAAACCGAGCGTTCACAACAAAAGACACCAGTATTTAGACATGGTATGCACAATATCAGACAAAAGTATTCAACCGTGCGGCCGAAAACTGGAAATCCATTATATAACGCTAATAAATCCCCTTAATATATCCGTATGGATAGAAAAAATATCATTTCGGCCATATTTGCATAATTTTCGCAGTTATTCAAATATAATCCACAATTTTATCATAATGATTGCTTTCCTTGTCAAGAATTTGATTTTAAACATTTAATATTTAGATTTTCTTTCTTGCCACTGATGAGGTTTATTATCCTCTTTTAAAATCCGGCGAAAATTCAACCACTTGTTGTAAATTAACAAAAGAGCGTTGTTTTTTTGTTTGAAAAAATTAAAAGTCGATTTTCTCAAAAAGCCCACCATTTTTTTTGCTAAAATTTTTTTACTAACTTAGTACTTACATGACCAAGAAATCATGAAAGTTTCATGCCGGCCAAAAAATATTTGTGGTTAAGAGTTCTATTTTCGACCAAAAAAGGCGACTTTATCAAAGTAGTTGAATTTTCAACCTAAAAAGTTGCATTTTCAACCAAGCAGTTGATTTTTTCAATAAGAAATCTTAAAATTCAACCAAAAACAGTTGAATTTTCAAGTCAAAAAACGAATTTTTTAGAAGACAGTTTGAAAGATGAGTTTTGTACCAAAAGACGAATTTTCAACCAGTTGAAGTAAATGAAAACCAAAACGAATTTTTAACAAAATAGTTGAATTTTCAACTAAAAAGATGAATCTCAACAAACATGATTATTTTTCTAACCCAAAAGACTAATTTTGGTCGAAATACATGAAATCTCTACCTAAAAGTTGAAATTTCCAACCCCAAAATAAAATAGTCAAATTTTCATATAAAAAAAATAAATTTTTAACTAAAAGAAACGAATTTCTAACAAAAAAGTTAAATTTTGAACCAAACAGTTAATTCCTTAAAAAATTAATAAAGTAGTTTAAGCAAATATTTTTTCAACCAAATTTTTGAATGTTGAAGAAAAACCAGTTGAATTAAACGAAAGAGACAAGTTTTTAACATAATAGTTGAATTATCAAGGAAAAAGATGAATTTTGAAACAAATTTAATATTCTACAAAAAAGATGGTATGTTCCACCAGAAAAATTAATTTTTTACCAAAAAGACCAATTTTCAACAAAGTTGTTGAATTTTCAAGAAATAAAAACGAATTATCTCAACGAAAAAGTTAATTTTTTTACAAAATAGTTAAATTTTTTTCAAATAGTTATTCTTTTATAAAAGTAGTTTCTAAACCAAAAGTTAATTTTCTGCAATATAGTTAAATTTTCTTCCAAATAGTTACGTTTTTAACCAAAAATATACATTTTCAACAAAAAATATGAATTTTTGGCCATTAAAGATGAATTCTCAACGTAAAATGTAATATTTAATACTTCTATCAAAAAATATTGTAATTTGAAATAAAAAAATAATTGAATTTACCCAAAAAAGTATAATTTTCAAAAAACAGTATAATCCTGGACCAAACTATATTAATATTTAACCAAACAGTTGCATTTTTAACAAAAAACTATGATTTTTTAATGAAGATGATTTTTTTTAATGGCATAATTAAATTTTAAAACGAACATATAAATTTTCAACCAACAAAAAATAAATTTTTAACAACGTTCAACTTTCAACCAACTGATTGAGTTTTTGACCAAAAAAAGATGACTTATTGACAAAATAGTTGTATTTTCAACAAAATGAAAATTTCAACCAAATGTTAGAATGTTTAACCAAGCGAGATCAATTCCGAATTAAAAATATAATAGTAGACTTTTCAACCAAAGATAGTTGCATTTTCTTAATGGGTTCTATTAATTCAGTTCACATTCAAGCATAAATCGATCAAAAAGGGAAGTTCCTTGAAAACAGGAGGAAAAATGCAGGACAAATTAATTTGGTGGTCACGAGAATTTTTTCCCCAAAAATTAAATGTTTAATTTTTTTCGTGAACATTACAAGATATCATTAAAGTATAAGAGATATTTTTTCTAGAAGTTTTTAAAACGACAATACTTTTTTCTTCACATTTTGTTGAATCTGTCGTTGTTTGTAAGAAAAATGAAAAAATTCTTATTTTTTCACGACGAATATCATAATCGTCACGACTCACTTTTCAGACAGCCCTACAGTCTCATAAAATACTGGTTTCGAATAAAATATCGTGCATCACTCGGATGGTAAAGACATGTTTAACACTCCTTGTGATGTAATATATTCGTACTATTGATTGCTTGGTGATATAATACTAAGTTAACAACAAAAGAGCAAAAATAAAAAGTGGGATTTTTGAAAAAATCTAGTTTTAATATTTTCAAAAAAACGTCATTTTGTTGAATTGCAACGTTTTGTTAAGTTTTGTCCGATTTGGAAAGAGGACAATAAACCTTATCAGAATCAAGACAGAAGCCCTAAATATCTTAATTAGATGTAAAGTTACAACGATATAAAGGAAAATGATTTTTCTTCTTTTTTTTTTAAATTCAAATACTCAATAACTCTCTGAACATTTTTTTTCCATTAAAACCGTAAAATACGTGACCTCTTAACATATTTCATGGGTGGCCGATTCTGTGCACGGCCTGCCTGATTTGAATTGGATTCGATCCATTAGCTTTTTTTAAATATCGATTGTGACCTTTAAAAGTCTGCAGTTTAAACTGATAATTCTGTGAATTTTAATTTCGAATATGTCACTGAAATAATTATGATAAAAAATTTTAAATTTTAAATGCTGAAAATTTAATTTTTGTATGCTTGAAAGTTAAAGTTAAATTTTCACTTTTACTTGAAATCAACCAATCTTAAAGTTTAAAAATAACAGGAAATTTCAAATATTTCGCACTCAAGATTTTTAAATTTCATAGGGTTTTTGCTTCAAATATTTGAAACTTGATTCACGTATCAGTATCAAGTAATTCAATTTTTCATCATAAAGAGAGAAAATGTAACATATTTTATTTCAAACCGTATAAACAAACAAATATTTTAAAGGTAATGATTTTGAAGATAAGGGATATTTTTTATTTATGACAATCTAAACATTTATTTTTATTAATATATATGCAACTTAATAATATCAGAGAAATAATTTTGCACTAAAATTCTTTTGTTATACATTTTGGAGGGTAAGATTTATTTGCTTATGGACGAAGTAGTTGAATTTTCAACCAAAAAAGATGAATTTTTAATCAAAAAGATGAATTTTCAACTAAGAAGATTAACTTTTTACAAAGAAAAAAAGAATTTTTAACAAATTACATCAATTTTCAATCACATAGTTAAATTCGGAAACTAAAAAGGATCAATTTTTAACCAAAAATGGAATAGTTAAATTTCTCTTTAATTAGAATTATTTTCAATAAAAAAATCGAATTTTCGACAAAAAAAGTTTAAGTTTCCGCCGAAACAGATTAATTTTAAAAACAAAAAGATGAATTTTTTACAAAAAAGTTGAATCTTCAACATAACAAATGAATATTAAACCAAGTAGTTTAATTTTGAGTTAAAAACTTAAGGTTTAACAGCAGCAAAAAACGAATTTCTATTAAAGTTGTTCAGTTTTCAACTAAAGAGATGAATTTTCCACTGAAATTATGAATCTTCAACAAAAAAAAAGAAATTTCAAGAGAGCAGTTCAACTTGCAACCAAGAGTTTAATTTTCAACCTGAGAAGATGAATACTCAAGAAAAAAGTGTAATAGTTCATATTTCAACCGAGAAACGATTTTTATTTTAAATATAAAACCGTTGAATTGAACCAAAAAGATGAACTTTCTACCAAAAGAGTTGAATTTTTGAATCAAATAGGCGAATTTAAAAAAAAAGTGCAATTTCAACCCAGGAAGTTTTTCCAGTCAAGAAGCACGATATTTCTACAAAACATCTGAATTATAATAACAATATTTCTATTTTCAACCGAAAAGAGGAATTTTCAACAAAGAATATTAATTTTCTACTATAAAAAACACATACTTAAAAAAAAACATACATTTTTAACCAATCATATAGTCGAATTTTCAACCAAGGAGATTAATTTTCTACCAAAAAAGACGGATTTTCAACCAACTACATTAATTTTCAATCAAGTAGTTGAATTTTGAAATGAAAAAAGATTCATCATTAAACAAATATAGAATATCTACATTTTCATTTTAAAAATTCATTTTCGAGAAAAAACGAATTTTCTACGAAACAGTTACATTTTCAACCGAGTAATCAAAGGTTCACTTAAAAAATGTATTTTTAACATAAAAAAAATTCTTATCAACATTTTTGAACCAAAGAGATGAGTTTTTTACTAATATTATGAATCATCAACAAAAAAAATAATTTTAAAGAAAGCAGTTCAATCAAAAAATTAAATTTTCTACATGAGAATATGAATTTCCAACAAAAACTGTAATAGGTGATATTTCAACCAACATTTTTCTTATTTTCAATCAACACAAGTTAAATTTAACCAAAAAAGGCGAATTTTAAACAAAATACTCGAAGCCTCAATTAGAATAGATTAAATTTCAACAATACAGTTGCATTTTTATTTTAAAAATTGATTTTCTACCAAAAAGACGAATTTTTAACATAATACATACATTTTCAAACAAATACTTAAATTTTCAACCGAGAGGATTAGTATTCTACGAATAAAGACGAATTTTCAACAAAATACATGCATTTACAACCTAATAATTGAATTTTCAACAAAAAAAGATAATTTTTCAATCCGAAAATGTGCATTTTTGACAAAAAAGTTAATTTTCAACCGGAAAATTTTATTTTTTAAACACGCAGTTGTATTTTTAACAAAAAAAAATGAAAATTCTACAAAAAGAGATTCTTTTTCAAACCCAAGGAACGAATGTTAAAAAAATAGTTGACTTTTCAACCAAGAAGATTTGTTTGTCATGACAAATTTTTAACTAAAAAGGGTGATTTTGTTACAAAATTGTTGAATTTTCAACAAAATAATTAAAATTCGAACCAAATAATACCATTTGTAACCAAAAAAGATGAATTCTTAACCTGAAATTTAATAGTTGACTTCTTAACCGTAAGGAATGAGCTTTAAATTTGATTTTTCAATTCAGTTCGCATTTAAGTGGAAAAATGAGAAAAATTTATAGAGTAAAGAATAATAGTTTGAATAAATATTGAAATTCATTTTTGTTACTTTAAAAATGTTAGGGTAGAAAACTAAAAATTTGTTGAAGAAAATAATAGCTGACAAATAGCTGTTTAAGGCCGGATTCTACTTTCGAACGCGCGAAAAAATGCTATTTTTGTAAATTTTTTTTTTAAATATTGAAAGATGTTGATATAGGGTTTGTTATGCTTAATAAATATACTCTTAAAATACATTAAAAAATTCTTTTACTTTATTTTATGCGCTCTATATACATTTAAATGGCACTTTCTCGAAACCACGTTTTTTACCGCTTGTTGGAAAAATCTCCGAAACTACCTAATCGATTGGTCTGAAATTTTTACCGCATACTCTATGCATATACATCAACCAGTGGTAGCAGATTTATATAAAAAATATTATTTTTACTATTATCTTTTTGCAAAAAATAAGCAAAAAAGATGAGATTTTTTACTTTATTTTTTTCGAATTGCCGCCATTTTTTGCATGTAAATGAAAAAATCTGCTACCACCGGTTGATGTATATGTATAGAATATGTGGGGAAAATTTCAGTCCAATCGATTCGGTAGTTTCGGAGATTTTTTTAACAAGCGGTAAAAACGTGGTTTCGAGAAAGTGCCATTTAAATGAATATGGAGCGCATAAAATAAACTAAACAAAATTTTTAATGTATTTGGAGAGTATATTTATCAAGCATAAGAAGCCCTACATCAATCTCTTTCTTGATGTTTTAAACAAAAATTTACAAAAATAGCATTTTTGTCGCGCGTTCGAAAGTTGAATCCTACCTTACAAATATTATTTTTATTTATATTAAATAAGAATTTTTAATTTGTTTTCAGTTATTCGCAGACTTGAAAATATCTTACGTAAGAAATGGGTTTGACCACGTACTCCCAAATGTAAAAAAAAGTACAGAATGATTGTTGTCATCCCCTCCCCCTCAACAAAAAGAATGTACTTCATTTATGCACGCCCTCTAAGTTTAATCACCTTACGGGAGAATTTTTATATAATTTATTTTCCTGGGGATTATTTTAGACTACTTTTAAACCAAACAAAGAAGACAAGCTTAAAAATCACCTGGAAAAAAGTTATATAAAGTTTTTAAAACCAAAAGGGGTATATTCCACCTGAATGCTAATATCGCATTTTTCACTTGAGCCACCCCTACTAAACTTCTACTGCACTTATGTATGTTTAAAGGAGTATAAAATATAGGGAAATTTTAGGAAGGTAGAATTTAGATTGGGCTTAAATTGGGGGCTGCTTCTGAAGCCAAAATCGAAACCGAGGACCTCAAGTGTTTGCGGCATGTCTGTAAGTGTCGTAATGCGAAAGTCGATTTCGAGTATACTGCGGTAGTCTTGAGTCGACAGCGTGAGTGCTGGGCTGGCGTATCTCGACGTAATTAATGGCCAAGAGGGTAGGAAGAGGGAAAGGGAGGTCCTACGGGCTGTTAACGTTGTGGATTCATTTATGGAAGTGATCGAGTTATGAGCCTACTAATTACAACTCACGTTAGACCAAGGATTGCGTCCATTTCAATTTCGTCCATTTCAACAGTTATTAAGAATGAAGAATGAAGAGGGAGGAAAGAAGAATGAGGAGTGAAGAATGAGGAGTGAAGAATGAAGAGTGAAGCTTGAATAATTAAGCATGAAGAGTGAAGAGTGAAGATTGAGGAGTGAAGCATGCAGAGCGAAGCATGAAGAGTGAAAGTGTAAAGTGAAGAATGAAGAGTGAAGAATGTGGAGTGAAGAATGAGGAGTTATGAATGAGGATTGAAACATGAAGAGTCATGAAGCATAAGGTAATAGTCAAAAGTCATGAGTAAAGATTGAAGATAGAGAATGAAGAATGGAGAGTAAGGAGTGAAAAATGAGGCATGGAGCATGAGGAGTGAAGCCTAAATATTGAAGCATGAAGAGTGAAGAATGAGGAGTAGAGCATAGAGAGCGAGGTATTGAGAGTGAAGCATGAAGAGTGAAACGCGTAAAGTGAAGAATGAAAAGTAAGGAGTGAAGAACGAGGAGTGAAGAATGAGAAGTGATAAATGAGGATGGAAACATTAAGAGTTCAAATTGAAGAGTCATGAATCATGAGTCATTAGCCAAAAATCATGAGTAAAGAGTGAAGATAAGAAATGAAGAGTGAAGAATGGAGCGTAAGGAGTGATGAATGAGAAGTGAAGAATGATAAATAAAGAATGAGGCGTGAAACATGAGGAGTAAAGCTGAAATATTCAAACATGAAGAGTGAAGAATGAGGAGTGAAGCATGGAGAGCGAGACATCGAGAGTGATGCATGAAGAGTGAAACGTGTCAAGTGAAGAATGAAGAGTGAGGAGCGAAGAATGTGGAGTGAAGAATGAGGAGTGAAGAATGAGAAGTGATGAATTAGGATTGAAACATGTAGTGTTCAGAATGAAGAGTAATGAAGCATGAGTTAATAGTCAGAAGTCATGAGTAAAGATTAAAGATAAAGAATGAAGATTGGAGAGTAAGGAGTGAAGAATGAGGCGTGAAGCATAAGGAGTGAAGCTTAAATATTGAAGCATGAAGATTGAAGAATGAGGAGTGAAGCATGGAGAGCGAGACATCGAGAGTGAAGCATGAAGAGTGAAACGCGTCAAGTGAAGAATGAGGAGAGAAGAATGTGGAGTGAAGAATGAGGAGTGAAGAATGAGGAGTGAAGAATGAGAAGTGATGAATTAGGATTGAAACATGTAGAATTCAAAATGAAGAGTCATGAAGAATGAGTTAATAGTCAGAAGTCATGAGTAAAGATTAAAGATTAAAGATAAAGAATGAAGATTGGAGAGTAAGGAGTGAAGAATGAGGCGTTAAGCATAAGGAGTGAAGCTTAAATATTGAAGCATGAAGAGTGAAGAGTGAAGAATGGAGAGCGAGACATCGAGAGTGAAGCATGCAGAGTGAAGTATGAAGAGTCAAACGTGTAAAATGAAGAATGAACAGTGAAGAATGTGGAGTGAAGAATGAGGACTGAAGAATGAGGAGTTGTGAATGAGGATTGAAACATGAAGAGTCATGAAGCATAAGGAGTGAAGCCTAAATATTAAGGCATTAAGAGTGAAGAGTGAAGAGTGAAAAATGAGAAGTAAAGCGTGGAGGGCGAGGCATTGAGAGTGAAGCATGCAGAGTTAAGCATAAAAAATGAAACGCGTAAAGTGAAGAATAAAGTGTAAGGAGTGAAGAATGAAGAATGAGAATTGATAAATGAGGATTGGAAAATGAAGAGTTCAAATTGAAGAGTCATGAATCATGAGTCAATTGTCAAAAGTCATGAGTAGAGAGTGAAGATAAAGAATGAAGAATGGAGAGTAAGGATTGAAGAATTAGAAGTGAAGAATGAGGCGTGAAGCATGAGGAGTGAAGCTTAAATATTGAAGCATGAAGAGTGAAGAGTGAAGATTGAGGAGTGAATCATGGAGAGCGAGGCATTGAGAGTGAAGCTTGTAGAGATGAAGATTCATCATTTTAGTTGAAAATTCATCAGTTAGGTTGAAAGAGTTAGTTTTATTCGATATTTTATTTTACCTAGTCCTAAGTCGCGGTAAAATCATTTTGGACCCTGAAAGGAGAAGATAAATTGAAGAATGCAATATTTAACCAAAAAACTCATATTTATTCAGACTCAATTTTTTATAACGACGTTTTCTCATCAACTATCAGTTGTAGTCATCATAATTACTCAGTCTCTTGATATTTCTTAAAGGTACAATTATCCTTATGAGCTAATCTAATTACAAAGATCGCGGTTCCGTCTTTTACAATCGTGAGAGCCTTACATCTAATAATGCTGTAATCGCAGGTATTTAACAATCGTCGTCGTATCACTTTTCAAAGGAAAAGGTAAATATAAACCTAAATTATTTCTACGACAGCCGAGCTAGCGTGCACCGTTTTGAATCCGCACAAAATAACAAATTTCCGCAGCCTGTTCCAGCGTGCCCAGGGAAAATCAGAAAATCAAAATGTAAGGGCCTGGAGCCTGTGACAGCGTGCCTAGGAGAAATCAACAAATCAAAATAAAAAATTCTCGAGCCTGTGACAGCGTGCCCAGAATAAATCAACAAATTAACTATTTTGGAGCTTGATACGGCTTACCCAGAAAATATCACCTGAAAGAAAATTTCTAGAGCCTGTAGCAGCGTACTCAGAATTAAATACAAATAAAAAAGTCTGGAGCCTGTCGCAGCATACCCAGAAGAACAAGTAATACAAAATCTTGGAGCCTGTACAGCGTACCTAAAAGATATCAGAAAAAGGTTCTCTGATGTCTGGATAGCGTACCCAGATCAAACACAACAAATCTTTATCCCTCCAAAGCGTAAGGCCAGGTGGCCACTCTTTGCTCTCCATTTTTAGCCATTTTTTGCTCTGTTGTGTTAAAGGATGTTTAGAATGAACGTCATGAATTAAAATAAATGTTTGCGTTTAGCATCAAATATGAATATGTGATTTTTAGTTGACTGGGAAAATTGAAAAACTTGACCGGAAAAAACCGGGAAATGTCCGGGAATTTGAAATCGTCCGCCGAATCGCCCCACCCCTATTTTTGGTGTAAATTTTTCACAAAGTAAGACTAAATTTCAGTTCCACGTAAAACACGTGGAAAACGGTGAAAGGAAAGTAAATATAGAGAGACGAAATGCGAAGACTCAGTTTGAAGAGAGTCAACCTCATATGTTGGGATTACTCTGCCTATCCCATCCAACTTACCCCTTTGCTTCGTTTCTACTATTTTCGTTGAACACTTTCGGGGCTATTGGCGGTCATGCGGATTATCGCCACTCGAATTCCTGAAGGTATATGAAGCATTTGCAGGTTTACGTATGTACATATTTTATGAACTTCGTATCTTTTGCATCCACGGAAATGCCTCCAGAAATGTAAAATTCACATTGCAGTTTGCTGATTTAAACCCAGTGCTTTGCCAATGCGGAGAGTGAAACCGTCCAAGGATAAAATCCCATAATCCTGGCATTTTTCATCGAAAACTCTTATTTTTGTGAATTTATAAACTTTTAAATATATTGTGTAATTTTGTGCATTTACAAAAATTTAAGAAAAATTACTTCCTTCTAGTTAAAATTAATTCTTTCAAAAATTTCATAGGGTTGTAATTACTCAGAATTAGACCTCTGTTGTGTAATTTTGTGCATTTACAGAGGTTTAAGATAAATTACTTCTCTATAATTATAAAATAATTTATTTAAAATAAAAAGTTATATTATGGCATTCCGGTACATACTAAAAGTGGGGTGTCAGTGGTGTGTTTTATGCATGAGTTAATCACATTAATCAAAGACTTTCCCTATATGAGAGCATCACCATTGATACCTGCAATAATGGTGGTGTAAGAAATATTCTTTAAATGCTTTAATAAGATTCATCAAATGCGTATACTGTGTATACAAAACTACAATTATATTACATTTAAACAGGGTACCTAGCGGCCTGGAAATCCTTGAAAATCTGGAATAGTCCTTGATTTTTTTTACCTGGAAAAACCCTGGAAATTTAATTGAATTTTGCTCATGGTCCTGGAGTTTTCATTTCCTTAAAGAAAAAATAGGTTTGACTGACTCAGTTATTCCATACTATTAGTACAGTGTGTGAATTTCATTTGACTGGGAGTCACGGATTTTGAAAAAAAAAATCTTGCAAAAGTCATGGAATTTCAATAAGAGGTACTTTAACTGCCAATGATAATAAATTTGAAACTTTTCAATTTGAATTTGAAATTGTTTCATTTCATTTATAAAAGCTTCTATGTTGAAAATGGAACAAGGTTAAGATTGTCGTATTTGAATATTAATGGTCAGGGAAAATGAAAAATAGGTCAGAATAAAGATAGAGAATAGTAGAAAATTCTATTATTTGGGTGAAGGTTAAAGGTTGAACCAATTTATTAAAAAATCATTTTTTTGTTGTTGAATATTCATCATTTTAGTTAAAAATTCATCTTTTTGGCTGAAAATTAATTTTTTAACTCGAAAATTGAACTATTCGAGTTGAAGATTAATTATTTTGTTAAAAAATCATTTCGTTGGTTGAAGGTTTAACTACTTAATTAAAAACTTTTATTTTTGTTAAATAATTAATTTTTCAAAATGAAAATGTAACTATTCCATTTTTGGCTAAAAATTCATTTTTTTAATTGAAAATTCAACTATGTACTCTGGTAAAAGTTGAACCACTTTTTTAAAAATAAATTTTTTGTTTGAAGATTCATCTCTTGGGTTCAAAATGGAACTATTTTATTGAAAATTCGTTTTTTTGGTTGAAAAATAATTTTTGAAATTAAAAGTTTAACTATTCCAGTTGAACTACTTGGTTGAAACTGATTTTTTTTTGTTACAAAATTAATTTTTTATCGAAAAATGTAATTTCTCTATTTTTGGCTGAAAATGCATTTTTTAAATCAAAAATTCAATTACTTGCGTAAAATTTGAACCAATTACTTGCGTAAAAGTTAAACCAATTTGTTAAAAATTAATTTTTTGTTTTGAAAATTCATCTCTTAGGTTGGATATTGTAGATTTCCATTTTATGTGTGGATTTCTCTTCTCGATCCGTTACCTTCTCCGATGATAATACAGATTTCTGAAAAAAATATGAATTCCGCAAGCCCCATGAAATTCAAAACGTGTTTTCCATAAGAAAAGTGTCTTTTATGGGGTCACAAAAAACACCATAAGTGATCAATTGGGTTTTCCGAGTTTTTGGCAATAATTATGATTTTTTTTCCAGTTTTTTGAATAAAAATTGTTACCTATACAAACAATACTACTTCCTACTGAAAATAAGATGATTATATAAATTGCTTAAACAATTTATTACTGTTTTTAGCAATTTTCTCTTAGAAGAGAGTTAGAAAGTCGTGATTTTTTCCTAATTTTTCATCTTATTTTCATTTTTCGAACTGGATCGAGGCAATAATTCATTAAATTGAACAGAAAATTGTTTTAAAAGAATGTATCATTATTTATAATAATATTCGTGTAGAAATAGGGTAGAAAGCTGCAGTTTTTTCTAAAATTTTCAATTTTTTGTTCACATTCCAATAAGAGTGAGGTAATACTAATTTAAAGTGAACAAGTATAATTGTTTAAACAATTTATTATTATTTTGAATCACATTCTGCTTGCATAATGCAAAAAAGTTGCGGTTTTTTTCTGAAATATTCAACTTGTTGTCCACTTTTCACTTAGAGTGTGACAAATTATTAAAAATCAGCAAACGTTGTTGTTTAAAAACGTTATCATAGTTTATAACTATCTTATCCTATAGTAATACTGGATAGTTGCTGCTCATTCTGAAATTTCCTATTTTTGTCAACTTTTTTCTTAGAGTGAGGCAAGAATTAAACAAAGGTAATGAACATAATTGTTTAAACAATTAATTATTATTATATTCAATAATATTATCTTTGAATAATGCTAGAAAGTTGTATTTTTTTCTCAAGTATTCATCTTTTTGTCCACTTTTCACTTATAGCGAGGTGAAAAATAATTAAATTCAACAAAAATAATTGTTTATACGAATCATTGTTTGTAACCATCTTCTCTTATAGTATTACTATATAGTTGCATTTTTTATGTAATTTTGCACTTTTTGTCTACTTTTTACTTATTGAGGTGATAATTAATGCAAGTTAACAAAAGTAATTGTTTAAACAATGTATTATTGTTTATAACTATCTTCGCTTAGATAATTGCAAAGAAGTTGCGGTTTTTTCTAAATCTTTTAGCTTTGGAATACTTGAAAAAAAATTCTTTAGTCATTTTTTTTCTTCAGGCATTTTTTTTTGTGAACATTGATATAATTTAAAGATTATCCTAGACAGCAGATCAACTTGACAGATTATGGGCTGTCTATAATCTGCATTGCCCATTTTAGAAGCTTTTCCTGAAGATAACTTGATTTTGTTTGGTTGAAGGTTCTTCTCATTGGTTAATAATTTAACTATTTTGTTGCAATTTCGTTTAATTTTGTATAAACAATAAATTTTATAACTAAAAATTAAGCTATTCCATTTTTGATGGAAAATTCATCTATTTAGTTAAAAATACTACTGCTTGGTTGAAAATTTATTATATTAGATGAAAATTTATATCTTTGGTTGAATATTGAACTATTTTGCTAAAAATTTATTTTTGTATGGAGAATTCATTTTCACGAATTAAAATGTAACTATTATATTCCTCGATCAAAATTGATATTTTATTTATATTTGATTGATATTATTTTGTATTATACCAAAATTAAAAAAGTTTGATCATTTTTAAAATTTGAAACAAATTCTTTTTTAAAGTTTTAGAAATTTTGGCAAAATTTCTGGTACATGTAAGCTATGCCTGAAACAGTTCTTAATTCCAAGTTCCGGTGTTTTTTTTTCAACGCAATGGAATTATTTTATAATATCTTATTCAAACTGAGTAAAAATTGTTGAAATTAAAGAGAACCGTCTGTATAATCTGATTATGGAGCGCAAAGTGTGAGCAACGCAATGAGAATTAATATAACCTAATGGAATATAATTTACGACTAATCTATTTTAAATTTAAAAATTCAAATAATTTAACAATTTTAAAATCGAAAATCATACAATTTTGGCGGTGTCTGTCTGCATACAAACACAAATATTACAAAGTGTAGTTAAGTCAAGAATTATAAAATTAATTAAATTCTAATGCTAGTTTTAATATATGAATTGAAAAAGATATTGAAAATAATTCTATTGCGTTTGAAAAAAAACACGGGAACTTGGAATTAAGATCGATTTCGGGCATGGCCGTGATCCAGTCACGCTTGACTGAGCAGTTCCTCCGCCGCGTAATCAATTCTCGGAACGGCGTAAATTCGGACTGCTTCAATCCAAGTTTCAGTGTACCCAAATATAGCTAATCTATTCGATTATTATTAATTATCTATAAAATTATCAATTTGTGTCCAGTTGAAAAATATCATTGAGATCATTTGTAAATCTGGTGAAAATCGGCAAAAAATCACAATTAAAAATGGTCTAACTTTTTGAATTTTTGTCTATTCGAAAATTTTCATTGGGATAGTTTCAAAGTTCATTTGATATCCAGTAAAAACTTTTATTGAAATTTCTCAATCTATCAGAAAAAAATTGAAAATGTCATTATGATAATTTGCAATCCTTTTTGTCGTGTACCAGAGACTTTGACAAAAATTTATGAAACTATTTATAAGAATTTGTTTCAAATTTTGAAAATTATCAAACTTTTTAAATTTTGCTCTAATGAAAAACTTTCATTTGGATAGTTTTGAAATATATTTGATATCTAGTAGAAATTTTGATTGCAATTTCTCAATATATTGAAAAAATGAATTCGCAACAATTCATATAATAGTTATTATTTCAAACATAAACGATTTTAATTTAAAAAGAAAAAACAATTTTCAACGCAATATATGAATTTTCAACGAGAGAAAAATAATTCTCAATTTAAAATATCAGTTTTGTTCGAAAAATGGAAATTACGTTTGCAATCAAGAAAATTAATTTTCCACAAAAAAATGATTTTTCAGCAAAATACTTAAATTTTCAACCAAGGATATGAATTTTCAACTAAACAGTTGAATTTTTAACTAAATAGATGGATTTCTACCAAAAATGGAATAGTTTAATTTTAAGTTATATAATGTAACGTTTATAAATAATTAAACTAATTTTTAACCAAATAGTTAAATTATCAACCAATAAAAAGAAACTTCACAAAAAAAATCAATTCTTAACAAAGTAGTTCACCTTTCCTATTAATTTAGTTCACATTTAAGCGAAAAAATAAGAAAAAGGAGAAGTTACTGGAAAAAAAGGGTTGACTTGCAATAATTATCACCTCACTAAGTAAAAAGTAGACAAAAAGTGAAAAATTTAAGAAAAAACCGCAACTATCTAGTATTACTATAAGAGAAGATAGTTATAAACAATGATTCGTTTAAACAATTATGTTCGTTAATTTCATTATTTTTCACCTGGCTATAAGTGAAAAGTGGACAAAAATTTAAATACTTCAGAAAAAAACGCAACTTTCTAGCATTATGCAAGTAGAATATAATTAAAAATAATAATAAATTGTTTAAACAATTATTACTATTGAACTCAGTTCATTATTGCCTCGATCTAATTGGCAAATTGAAAATGAGATGAAAAAATAGAAAAAACGGCGACTTTCTAACTCTATTCTAATAGAAAATTCCAAAAAACAATAATAAATTGTTTAAAAAATTTATATAAACATCTTATTTTCAGTAGGAAATAGTATTGTTTGCATAAGTAACAATTTTTGTTCAAAAAATCGCAAAAAAAAATCATAATTGGCGCCAAAAACTAGGAAAAACCAAATAATCACCTATGGTGTTTTTTTGGTACCCTATAAAACACACTTATGGGAACGATATTTAAAGTAATTATTCATTTGTATTTTATAGATAATTGTAAAGAGAAATTATGAGGTTTAAATCGATTCACCTGATATTGAGGATTCTGAATCAAATTTACAAATTTTTTTTTCTTTTATGGGAAATACGTTTTAAACTTATGGAGCTTGAGTAAATATTTTTGAATATTTTTTTTTTCGGGAAATTACATACTTTTTTTTTTGTTGATTCAAGCAAGTTCAAAATTCAACAATTTGTTTGTCTTTTTTCGTCTTTGGGTTAAAATTATTCTGTTGTGGTTGAAAATTAACTTTTTTGTTGATAATTCGTTTTTTTCCTTGGCTGATTTTTTTAAAAATAAAAATTAAATTGTTTGGTTGAAAATTTATTATTTGAAATTCTTATCATTCATGATGAAACAAATTAGAATTATTTAAATTTGGACTTATCCAATTTTCAACTCTAAAAAATTTATGAATTCTGTTAAAAATTCCACTTTTTGATAGAAAATTAATCTTTTTTGGTTGCGAATTCAAGTAATTTATTGAAAAATCGTCTTTTTTTGTTTAAATCTAATTGTTCTTGATTAAAAATTCAATTTTTTTCTGTGGAATATAGATTACAAATTTTTTTGTTAATCATCTTTTTTAGATTAAAAAATGAACTGCTTGGTTGAAGCTTGAACTACTTTCTTAAAAATTATTTTTTTGGGCTAAATATTCATAATTTCAGGTTGAAATTCATCTTTTTGGTAGAAAATTAAACTATTTTTTTGAAAATTAGTTTTATTGTTCAAAATTCATAATTTTGAGTAGAAAATTAATACAAATGTTTGGTAGAAACTTTGTCTTTTCGGCTTCAAAACTCAACGGTTTTGTGGGTTTATTTTTGGAATTTAATTTATTTTTTATTTAATTTAATTTATTATATTTCAATTTTTGGTAGATAATTAGTCTTCTTTGTTGAAAATTGATCCTCTTTGAAAAAAATGCGACTGCATCGTTGAAAATTATTCAGTTTTGCTTGAAAATTCAAATATTTTGTTTAAAATTCATCTTTTTTGGTTCAATTTAACTATTTTTTATTTTTAATAAAATTCTGTTTTAGCTGGAATATAAACTATTAGATGTTTATTTTTTTTTGATTTTCCATGAATTTTAATTATTTATCTTTTCTGTTGGAGAGCAGGTACTTGGTTTAAACTTGAACTACTTTGTGAAAATTTCATTTTTTGTAAATAGAACAATTTTGTTGTAAATAAACTTTTTTTGTGTGGAAAACTCATAGTTTGGGCTCAAAATTTAACTGTTTTATAGAAAATTGATCTTTTTGGTTGGAACTACTTGGTGAAAAATTAATATTTTTTGGTTGAAAATTAAACTACTTGATTAAAAGTTGAACTACTTTTCTAAAGATTAATTTTTTTCTTAAATACACCTCTTTGCTTAATTTAACTATTATGTTAAAATTTACAAATTTGATTTACAAAAACATCCAAATCCATAAAAAAATATTCAAATTTACAAAAACCTCTATTTTCTTATGGGAAATACGTTTGAAACTTTATAACGCTTGCGGGAAGCTCTAAATATCATTTTTTTCTGGAAAAAATCGCATTTATTTATTTTTTTTTATTCGAACAAATTTGGCGACAATATGGATGAAAATTTGACAAATAAATTTGGACCACCCTAATGTGGACACTGCCAATTTGAATTTATAATAGTAAGTAGTCTCAGTGATTTATGGTAAGACAGTGTAAATAGTACGGAGGATTCAGTAGAAAGAGACATCAGAGTAAGCCATAATAATGCTACAAAATATAGAAAGAAAATCCGCTGGGAAAACAAGATCCTTGGTGATGATAAATCTCAACTTTTCTCGAGTCTATTCAGGAAACGATTATTTTTAAAAGAAGCTTATCATATAGACATAAATCAATTTTTTTCCGAATCTAAGTATTTTAGATAAATATAATTTTTTGTTCCACAATTATTATTTTTTACCAAAAAAATTATTGCAATTACAGCAAGGAGTCTTTGACAAGACATTTCGAGTTGTTTCTGCTAAAAAAATTAAGCCTATTCTTGAAACAATTGTGATAATCTGTATTTGTTTATAAAAATTGTTTACATAATTAATAGTTTTTGCCACTATGCAAAATTCTGGAAAGACATTACTACTCACTTCCGGAAAAGAAAATCAGGCCTTTTTGATGAAGAAATGGTCAAAATGTGCATTTGTTTATAAAAATTGTTTATTTAATTCCCAGTTTTTGTAATTATGAAAAATATGATAGCAAGAAGTTCTCGAAAAGACATTTCTAGGCACTTCTGCAAAAGAAAATTAGGCCTGTTTATGAAAAAATGGTCGAAATGTGCATTTGTTTATGAAAATTGTTTAAATAATTAGTAAACAGCAGCTATTTTCAACTAATTTTAAGAGCACATTTTTATCTGACATATTTCATATAAAATTGATGAATTTAAAATAGCTAATCATTGCGAATCACAAAAAATTACTTTTTTTCAATATTTCGTTCATAACTTTGTAAACAATTTTTTATTTTACTTTAACCTACTGGAAATTATTTTTAGTTAGACATTTTATTAATTTGTAACCCGTTTTTATAAATTTAAAAATTTTTCAAGAAATGATTTCACTGAAAAGTTAGACAAGGAAAAGTTTAAACTTTGTTGTTAAATAAGGCATTTTCGTTAAGTTAGATATATTGTAAATAAGAATTTTGTGAAATGCTTGAAAAAATGAAAATTAGTGATTTTATTTTACAATTCAACAATTTGATTCACAATTCAACAATTTGGTTGACAATTGATGTATTTTGTTGAAAATTCGTCTTTTTTATAAAAAATTGTAGCATTTGGTTGAAAGTTGAAGTATCTTAAAATATCCTGGTAGAAATATTAACTCTTATATTTTTCGTTGAAACTTAAAAATTTTTTTGTTTGAAATCAAAAATTCAACTATATAGTTAAGAGTTGAACTTTTTTGTTAAAAATTCATTTTTTAAAAGTTTAATAATTTTATTAGAAAATTCAACAATTTAATTGAAGATTTAATTATTTTGTTGGAAATTCAAATGTTTTTGGTTGAATTTAAATCTTTTTGTCTTTAAAAATTCGACCACTTGGTTAAAAATTCATCTTTGTAATTGAAAATTAAACTATTTGTTTAAAAATTTCATTATTTTATTGAAAATTTGTCTCTTTTTGTAGAAAGTTCCACTTTTTAATTATTAATGCGACTGTTAGGTTAACAATTATTTTTATTGTTTTTGAAAATCCAACTATTATGTTAAGACTTTAATTATCTTGTTAAAAATGCCACCATCTTTAAAAAAAGTTATCTTTTTTTTTTGTTGGAAATTCAACTGAATTGTTAAAAATTCGTATTTTTGGATTGCAAATTCATTTTTGTTGGATTGAAAATTTATATTTTTTGATTAGAAAAGTTTTTGTTGAAAATTCTGCTTTCTTCTAGAGAATTCGCTTTTTGATTTGAAATTTTTTTTCTCTCTTGACTAAAAAATCTTCTTACTTTGAAAATTCAACTCTTCGGTTGAAAATTCGTCCTTTTGGTTTCAAATTTACCTCGTTTGGTAGATATTTTTATATTTATTGTTAAAAAATGTGATTGTTTAAAAAAAAATATTAATCGGTTTCTGGTTGAGGATTTAACTATTTAAAAAATCTTATTTTGTGGTTGAATTCAAGTGTTTTTCAAATAAAAATTAGAGTTTATTCAGTTACAATGTTAACTATTACATTTTTTTTTGACAATTTATCGTTTGGATAAAACTCGACTGTTTCTGATGTAAATTAAAAAAAGGGGTTAAAATATCAACTATTATATTTCTATTTCTTTTCTGAAAATTAAAATATTTGTTTGAAAATATAATTGTTAAAATTTTGTTAAAAATTTAGTTATTTTGTTAAAAAGTTGAATTTTTGTTCGAAAATTCAACTGCTTTGTTGAAAATTCATCTTCTGGATTGAACAAATTTTGTTTTTTGTTTTTTTTTTGTCGAAAAGTTCTTCGTTGAAAATTTATATTTTTTGATTAAAAATTCGTCTTCGTAGGTTGAAAATCCAACTGGTTAATAAATCGTCTCTTATGCTTGAAATCTAAAATATTTGTCGAAACTTCATCTCTTTCAAAAGAAAATTATTATTATTATTATTTTTGAAAATTTAATTCGGTTGTTCAATTCCTAGAACTACTGGCCTACCCAGTTTCTCAGCGGGCAGGGCAAGAGACGGTTGCGACTTTCGCCTCGGAATGGGCCGCAGTGCGCGAGTACTCAGTCGAGTATATTGCGCAATATTATGCTAATACTGTAAAGTCTGTGTAAAGTCCGTGATGAAGAAGCGAATGGGTGGAAAAAGTGTTCAAAATAGCGTGACATAGTTTTTGAACGTTTCCTTGTGCGGAAATCGAAGTGTAATATAAAATTGTGAGGACTGAAGTGCGAATATGGATGAAGACTGCATAATTTTCCATTTTCACTATCTTATTAAAGCCCGGACGTAATACTGGCTGTCAGGCTTGATTCCATAGAGCCGTTCGTCTTGGAATTGGTAACATTTGTCGGTTATTGGAAGAATTTACGAGCTCTCTTCCTAGCTTCGGAAGCTTCAACCCTCGAACACTCACTCTTCATTCACTTCCTTCTGCCGCCGTGCCGGTAAATCACTTTCACGACAGTGCGGCATTCAATATAACATCAATATTCCAGACAGGAAATCAAAAGGACACGTAAACCACGACTAATGTCAAAGTCTCTTTCACGTATCTCGATTTAAATTCGATTTTCAACATTTTCACTGCACAGAAGGAAAAAAGGGTAAAAAGTGATTCAGATAAAAATTCTGGGGCTAATCTGAGCATGTGACAAAACGAAGATGTTGATTAAGTCATTCAAATCTTCCCCTGCTATACTTTCCATTCCCTAGTCCCCCTACCTCCACCCGTCGCTACCCCTCCTTTGCCCAACTTCCTCCTCCTCTTTTTTAGTCTCTCCTCGCTTCACCAGCTCACGCTCCCTTTCCCCTACTTCCCTTCCCCAACTCTCACCCCTCCTACTCACCTCACTACCATAATAGCCCTCCCCTCACTTCCTCTCACTGAACTTCCTCTCACTGAACTTCCTCTCACTGAACTTCTTCACTTTCAATCATATTCCTCCACTACCCCTACTTCCCCTCCCTAACTTTCCATCCTTTCCTCTGACTTTCCCATAATTTTCCCTCACTTTCCCTACTTCCGTATTTTCCTACTTACCAAGTTCCCCTACACTTAATTCTTCTTACTTTCTCTAATTCATATACCTAGTTTCCCATCACTTCTTCTCACCGCATTTCACCTCCCTTCACTCATAACTTCCCTTACTTCTTCTCCTCTTGTATTCCTTCATTTCTCCTCTTTTCTCTCCTCTAATTTCCCTTCACTTTCCCTAATTCACCACCCTTAATATCAAGTCATTTCTCCCAACTTCTCCAGCTAACACTCCCCCTTCCACTACATTTCTTCGTCGAACCCCATTTCCATACTCACCCCACTATCATAATATCCCTCCTCTCACTTCCCTTCACGCACCTGCCTCACTTCCGATTCTCCCCCCTCAGTTCCACTTCTTCCGCTCCCTGATTTTTCATCATTTTCCCTCACTTTCCCTACTTCCGTAGTTCCCCTACCCTTACTTTCCCTTACTTTTCCTATTTTCTTTGCCCTATTACCCATCAATTCTCCTAACCTTATTTCACCTCACTCTACCCATAGCCCATCATTTTCCATAACTTTCTCGTAATTTCCGCCACTTTTCCTACATTTTCGCTCACTTTCCCTACTTACCTAGTTCCCTAGTGCCCTTACGCTTACTTTCCCTTAATTTTCCTATTTCCTTTTCTTGATTTCCCATCACTTCTCCTAATCGTATTTCACCTCACTCCACCCATAGCTTCCCTTACTTCCTCTTTTCTCAGTTTCCTTCATTTTTTTTCCTCTTCTCTGATTTACCTTCACTTCCTGTATTTTGCCACCCTTTATTTCAGCTTATTTCCCCTTCCATTATTTATCCACACCTCCCCAGCTAACAGTTCCCTTCCACTTCTTCCCTTCCTCAACCTCCACTCTCTATACACCCCCTACTACCATAATAGCCCTCCCCTCAAATCGTCTCCCTGCCCTTCCTTACGTTCAATCCTTCCCCTTCACTTCCCATACTTCCCCTCCCTAATTTCTCATAATTTTCCATCATATTTCTTACTTCCCTAGTTCCCCTACCCTAACTTTCCTTTAGTTTCCCTATTTACTTTACCCAATTTCCCATCAATTCTCTTCACCTTATTTTCCGTTACTTTACCTATAACTTCCCTTACTTACCCTTCTTTCCTTTCATTTCTTATATTTGCTCTCCTCTAATTTCCCTTCACTTTTCCTATTTCACTACTCCTAATTTCAACTCCTTTCCCCTCCTATTATTTCTCCTCATTTACCTGGTTAACACTCCCTTCCCCCTACTTTTCTTCTCAAAACCCGATTTCCCCCTACTCACCACACTACCATAATATCCCTCCCCTCACATCCTTGCACTGGCCTAACTCACTTTCAATCTTTGCCCCTCAGTTCTCCTACTTCTCACAAATTTACCATCATTTTCCCTACTTCTTACTGCTCTACCTCCTTGGTCTCCATATACTCACTTCTTCTCACTTCTTCTACTTCCTCTGCCGAATTTCCCCTCATTTCACTCATAACCTTCCTTAATTCTGCTCTTCTCATTATCCTTCATTTTTTCTTTTTCCTCTTCTCTAATTTCCCTTCACTTTCCTTATTTCGCCACACTTCTTTAGCTAACGCTACACTTCCACTACTTCCCTTTCTAAACCCCCACTCCCATACCCACCACACTATTATAATATCCCTCCTCTTATTTCCTTTCACGTACCTTCCTCACTTCCAATCCTTCCCCCTTACTTCCCCTACTTTCGCTCCCTAATTTCTCATCATTTTCCGTCACATATCTCACTTCCCTAGTTCCCTTACCCTTACTTCCCCTTACTTTCCCTATTTCCTTCGCCTAATTTCCCATCACTTCTCTTCATCTTATTTCCCCTCACTTTACCCATAACTTCCCTTACTTACCCTTCTCACATTTCCTTTCAGTTCTTCTATTTTCTCTCCTCTAATTTCCCTTCACTTTTCCTATTTAACTATTCTTCATTGTAGCTTCTTTCCCCTCCCATTATTTCTCTTTACATACCCAGCCAGCACTCCCCTTCACCTACTTCTCTTCTCTGACTCCCATTCCCCACTACTCGCCCCCACTAACACAATAGCCCTCCCCTCACTCTCTCACTATAATAACTTACTTCCAATCATTTCCCCTAACTTCCGCTACTCCCCCTCCCTAGTGTCCCATCATTTTCCCTAACTTTCTCATAATTTTCCCCACTTTTCCTGCATTTTCCCTCACTTTCCCTACTTCGATACTTTAATAGTTCGCCTAACCTTACTTCCCTTTACTTCCTGTACTACCTCTACCTAATTTATCATCACATCTCCTCACCTTATTTCCCCTCACTTTACTCATAACCTCCCTTACTTCTCCTCTTCTCATTTTCCTTAATTTTTTCGTTTACCTCTTCTCTAATTTCTCTTTACTTTCCCAATTTAACCACCCTCTATTTCAACTCATTTCCCCTCCCAATATTTCTGCACACTTCCCCAGCTAACACTCCCCTTCCATTACTTCCTTTCCCAAACCCCCACTCCCATACTCACGCCACTATCATAATATCCCTCCTCTCACTCCCTCTCACGCACCTTCCTCCCATCCAATCCATCCCCCTCACTTCCCCTACTTCCGCTCCCTGATTTCTCATTATTTTCCTTCACTTTCCCTACTTCCCTAGTTCCTTTACCCTTACTTCCCCTTAATTTCTCCGTTTCCTTTTTCTAATTTCCCTTCACTTCTCTGCATCTTGTTTTCCCTCATTTTGCACATAACTTCCATTACTTACCCTTCTCTTCTTATTTCCTTTCATTTCTCCTATTTTCTCTCTACAAGAACGGGGCAGCCAATGAACGTCGTTGATAAAAATAAACTGCCCACTCACGGTAAGGGTGGGGCCCCCTCCAGCTTAGAAATAAAAGAATCGGTCCCAATCGTTTCATTTCAATGTCTGGAAAAAGGCGAGTGTTTACTGTATTAATATAATTTGTTGAGAATTTAGGTCCCAAAGAAACCAAATTAATACTTCTTCTGGAATTTCAGTCTTCTTAAGATTGTTAAACTATTTTGTATTGTAACCAATTTTGTTAAGACTCTTTTTCTAAAAGTAAATTCTCAAATTTTTGTACAGATTTAAATTTTTGATGATGATTTAAATTTGAGGTTAGGAAATGTTCATTGTAAAAGAAAACTCTCCTTGATTGTTTCTAATAAACGTATTTTAGAAAATATTTGCAAAATTAAAAATATATACACTGTTACAGGTTAAACATTTACAAAGAATGAAAGAAAACAATTTTAAATTCTCTTCGATCCAAATGGATCTATCTTGAGTGAGCATTGTACTTGAGTAGCTGCAGCTAGATCCATTCGGATAGAAGACAATCTGGGCTCTAAAATTTATTTCATTCATTCCCTGAGAATGTTTAACCTGCAACAGTGCATATATTTTTAATTTTGCAAATATTTTCTACACTTATCAGAAAAATTCCAGGAGATTTTTCTATTGAAATGAACATTCCATAACCTCAAATTTAAATCATCTGGTAATCTCTTCAAAATAGTATACTACTTTTCAAGTACACAAGAATTCCAATATAAGGCCAGTTTCGGGGGTTGCCTCGCAATGACCGCGGCACTAAATCAGTCGTTGGAAACGTAAACAGTTAGGGCTGTATGAACTATTTCTGTGGGATTTTTCTCCCGCTTCTGTCGCTCCCGCTTACTGTCCGCTTTTATCGCTCCGCAACTGGTGGCGATGCATTGTTGACACAACCTGTGCGCTGAGTAACTGCGTGGGCCAGCAGTTCTAGGAAGAACTAAAGCAGTCGGCCTTATATTGGAGTTCTTGTGTAAGTGTTATTATTAAATAAATAAAAATATAATGACACATTACTAAAGAAAATGTACTTTGATATAAGAATCCCTGCAGTTAATGAAAAATGAACGTGCCAATACTAACCTCACCACACACTAAAAACTTGTTATCTACCTTCTTGCACTCCATTTTTTCAACGAATCCGGCTTCGTAAAATTTAAAATAATCTAAGCTTTCAATTGTTAATACGTTTAGTAACTCTGAGTTGCCGTAAAATATGATACAAGATCGCTCTTACTCACTACCGGTTCATCACTAGTGCTTGTGGAAAATTCCTCACTTTTCAGAGCGTAGGGATCTTCATTGTCAATTGCACTTAGGTTATCACAATAACAGACCTTCACTTCATCAGATAAAATCAAAAAATACTCACTAGACATTTTTAATTTGCCGATGAACACACTTCTTTAACCAAGATAATACACGCGACGCAATGTACACATTGCAATGTTTACCCCAAGCCATTCGGCCATTTTGAAATTTTATGGCCTAATGAAAATACTCTATAACATTTTTTTATATAGGAAGAATACGTTTAAAATGAGGAAATGATTATTGCATTTTCAGTCAAATTTTGCTGTAATGTAATAATTAGACGAAAAATAAAATGCGGTTTTTCTATACGTCAGTTGGCCCGGTCGGGACTCGCCGCCAAATAACGCGAACCGGCCTGAAGTTCCAATCTGAAAATATCGCGTTTCCTATGGCTTATACACGTAGAAAACTTTTAGGCATTCTCACACTTGATCTATACATAATAATTTCTAAGTCAAGACCCCAAAGAAAATCAAGTAGTTTTCGAACATTTCGCCACATTCGATTTTACAATTTATCTCTCATTTCTGAGGTGTTTCGTGAAAATGTTTTAAATTGAAGATATATTTTGAATGCACAAGTGCTTTTAGAAGGAAAATTTAAAAAAAAGATGTTGCCGAGATCAAGTTTTGATTAGTTGCATAATGAACTGAATGAATCCTCATTCATTGATATCGGATCATTTTGAAACATAAGTTTGGAAAAAAGTTCTTCAAACTTGGATCTTCAGTAATTGCTATTAAAAAACTATTTTTGTATGACTTCAACTATTCTCACGGTAGATTATATATTATTTATGTATATTTGTATTTTTTTTGTATCTAAATTGTGGATATGAATGACGTGTACTCAGGGCCGCATTTAGGGGTATGGGGCCCTAGGGTCGGTTAAAATGTGGGGGCCTTTTGTAATTCCTTACTGCCTTCTGAAAAAAAGGTCATTGAAGTAGGAGCCGATGTAGAAGTGTGTCCATGTCGCAGCGATTTTGATTTACCGACTAGTTACATTTGTGGGGGCCCCTAATTTGTGGAGGCCCTGGGGCCATGGCCCCGCTGACCCCGTACTAAATTCGGCCCTGCGTGTACTTATAAACAAAGCGTGAAACTGTTTCTCCCTTTGTAATTTTTGCAAGTGAACCAATATTATTTCGAAATTCTTATTCAAAATAGGCTATTCTCAAAGACTTCTATTTTTCATAAAAATTATAAGTTAAAAAAACTAATTCTCCAAAAACCTGGTTTGTAATCTTTTGATATGAAGTATGCCAGAGAATTGTAATTAAGTCAAATATTTTATCAGAAAATAGCGTTAAAACTTTAGAGGTGTTAGACTCGCACTGCAGTACGTGCTGGCATGCACACACCCGCCTTCACTGTACCCTCAAAATTGTTGCCAAAGAATGCAATTACCAATAATAATTTCTGGTTTATTTGTAAAACTAACAATTTGCACAAAATTTAACAAAGAGTGAAACTAGGTTTCTCCCTTTTTATTTGCTTCCAAGTGTGCGAATATTATTTCGAAATTCTTATTAAAACTAGGCTGCATTCTCATTGCGCGCGGATCGCTTCGCTCGAAAGTTTGAGCGCGCCTAGGGCGCGCGACTGTTGGTCTCGCGCTTCGCGCTCGATAATATATTTACCTCGCGCTACGCGCTCGGTCTTTGTAATTTCCACACATTTGTGCACAGACCTTTTAAAATTAAAGGTCAAAGCGTTAACAACTGTAATCTGATGATTGTAAATTCTCTATTGTTAAAGCTCCTTCAGCTTTAACGAGCACATTCTTATCACGTATCTTGTGCTTCGCACTCCATTTTGTCCAAAATGTGCACTTTTCTACATTATGTTCAACTCTATTGTATCTAATGTATGTTATATTTATTTCTGTACCGCGGTCTGGTACTGCTTATTTAGATATTGCAAAAAAATGTACAATTTTTATTTTTCATGATGATTTCAATATTTTCTCCTCACTTTGCACTAATTTTTGTTCTCAGTTTCCCTGAAAATGCGCCCAGTTTCAGCGCGCAAATCTGAACTGTGATTCAAACCCCTCATAAAATACAATCATAAAGTGAAATTAAACATGTCTTTTTTTCAATTTGACTTTGAAGAGGGTTCTCAAAGCACCTACGGCCTTTACGATTGCATTTTCATTGCGATACTCGCGCTCAACAGCTAGGTTATACAGACGATTGCTTTTGAAAAATGAAACCATGTAAACAAAATGAAACGGAAAATTTTGTTTCCAAATTTGAAAATGATCTTACTTTTTGAATTTTGATCGAATCAAACAATTTTATGAGGATAGTTTCGAAATATATTTCATATATATAAAAAATTTTGATTGATTTTTTTTCAAATTTTGAAAATGTTCTAAAATTTTTAATTTTGGTTGGAAATATCTGGTTAACGAACTTGACCTTCATGTTAGGACCCTTAAAAGTTTATCAAAGGCGGACTCGATTAGACAAATCCTTCAAAAGTTAGCGTGGCTACAACATTCAGGTAACCATACATACAGACATACATACAGACATACATACAGACATACATACAGACATACATACAGACATACATACATACAGACAGACAGACACCGACAAAATTGTATGATTTTCGGAATCTGTCAGTGCCAAAACGTAAAGATCCGTTAAAAACCAGAGATCGCAAATTTGGATGATTACATTACACTCTCATGAATGAGAATGTAAAAATGAAACATGTCCTCCTCGACTGTTGAGATGAGACATATTACCGAAACGTGATGTCGCATAAGACTCCGTATTTGGTCGAGTGTAGACCTAAATAGGCTTGAATCATATTAAAACCGGTTGGCTGGCTGCAGTCTGGATCGAAGCTTGACGCAACTCTTGTTGTATTAGGTTAGGGATGCCTGAGTTAGAATAGAGAAAAAGCGTGTGAGGGGAACGCCCGAAGGTGGGAGGGGAAGCAGATAACGAGCTTGAATAATAGTCCTAGAGTGGGGATAGTGAGAGTGTGACAACATGAATAAGCATCAGAGAGCTGGAGTAAGACGCAAAAGATTGGATGCATGTGAGATGTTACAACTTGATGGTGGTCCTCACGTGGTTTTTCTATCTTTAGAACCTTGAATATTTTTCCATTTATTTTTGGAATTTCGAACTATATTATTCCGACAACCCCTGACTGCTTAGGGTGCAGCAAAGCCGAGAGCAAAGCAGCATTAGATCATTTCTATCATTTCCAATAAATATATGCCAGATTTATTTCAAAATGAGGCACATCTTTATTTAATGCATCATTTATCACATAAAATAACAGAGTGGTCACAAAATTTCATTTTCAAAATTCCCTGACTTTTTCTCTGATTTTGCCCTGACTAATTTTGCATTTTACTTGACCATTAATATTTGAAGAGCAATATTTCTAATCTTGTAACATTTTTAAGATAGAACCGTCCATAAATGGAATGAACAAAGTTTAAATTTATAAATGTTTAATTTATTTTTAATTTAGAAAATTTAAGGGAATTCAAAAGATTTTGATAAAATGCCTAAGAATTCAAGGTGAGTTTAAAAGATTTCAGGATGAATTAATAAAAAAAAATAAAATAAACATTAAATTTAGTAGAACTGACTAGAATTTAGTGAATTTAGAATAATTCAAGTTAATTCAAAAAATTTAAGAGAGATCCAATACAATATTATAAAATCCCGTGAATTTCTATGAAATGTTATGATATTTTCTGAAATTCTGGAAAATTTATTAAAATCCTCGGAAATCTTATGAAATCGTGTGGAATCTTTTAATAGTGTATTATGCTCCTAGGCCCTAGGGGCAAATGAGGGACTTTATTGACGGGTACTGAAAACATTCACAAGTCAACAAAGTCCCTACCGCCCATGATCCATAAGATATTTTATATAACAAATGCGTGGAAATGGCAATGTTTTTCATGTCTGTGGTGCCGAAATAGGCAGTGGCGGATTTCCCATATAGGCTACATAGGCTGGTGTGACGGACAACTGTGCACGAGCCCATCTGTACACGTCGATGGCCACTGGTACAACTGTGCACGTTGCTGGCTATAAGCACAACTGTATACCAGGACATCTGTGCACGTCTCAAATTTGGCGTGCACAGATGGTACCGTAGCAACGGTTAACGTGCACAGATGGTACCCTACCAACGGTTCACGTGCACAGATAGGAGACTCCTAACTGTGCACGTGCACAGATGGTAGACTCTAAACTGTGCACGTCTCAATTTGCGAGGATTCCAACTGTGCATGGCACAATTGTGCACGTCGAGGGCCGGTGGTACAACTGTGCACGATGTGGGCCACTGGCACAACTGTGCACGTGCACAGATGGGAAACTCCTAACTGTGCACGTGCACAGATGGGAAACTCCTAACTGTGCACGTGCACAGATGGAAGACTCCCAACTGTGCACGTCGAAATTTAGACGTGCACAGATGGTGCCCTAGTAACAGTTCACTTGCATAGATGGGAGACTCCCAACTGTGCACTTCTCAATTGATACGATCAGGTTGTCAACACAAAAGTCCACGTGCACAGATGGGATACTCCCAACTGTGCACGTGTGCAGATGGGATACTTCCAACTGTGTACGTGCGCAGATATGAGACTCCCAACTGTGCACGTGCGCAGATGGGAGACTCCCAACTGTGCGCGTATACGATCTTTTTTCACTCAGAAGTCCACGTGCACAGATGGGAGACTCCCAACTATACACGTGCATAGATGCGACACTCCCAACTGTACACGTGCACAGATGGGACCTTCCTAACTTTACACGTGCACAGATGGAAGACTCCCAACTGGACACGTCTCAATTGATACGATCATATTATTGACTTACAAGTCCACGTGCACAGATGAGAGACTCCCGACACTGCACGTCTTAACTAATGCAATCAAATTTTTCACTTAGAAGTATTACAATCATCTATGTCACTTAAAAGGTGTACGGATGGTACCTTTCCCTCTTATCTTATTAATTGAGATGTACACAGTTTCGAGGGTACCATCTGTACACTTCGACTTGTAAGTTTAAAATCTGATCGTATTAATTGGAACGTACACAGTTGAGAGAGTGTCATCTGTACACGTGGACCTAAAAGTTGAAAATCTGATCGCATTGATCAAAACGTGCACAGTTAGGAGGGTACCATCTGTGCACGTAGACATTTGAATGAAAAGTCGGATCCTATCAATTGATATGCGCAAAGATGTGAGTCTCCTATATGTGTACGCGGACTTGTAAGTTAAGCATGTTATCTTATTACTTGAGACGTGCACAGTTGAGAGGGTACCATGTGGGTAAGTGGACTTTCAAAAATGTCTAATCCTATTAATTGATTCGTGCACAGTTGGGAGTCTCCCATCTTTGCACCTGTACAGTTTGAAGCCTGCCATCTGTGCGCGTGTACAGTTGGGAGTCTCTCATCTGTGCACGTGGACTTCTGAGTGAAAAAATGATCGTATTAATTATACGTGCACAGTTGGGATTATCCCATCTTTGAACGTGGACTTGTGCGTTGACAACCTTATCGTATCAATTGAGAGGTGCACAGTTGGGAGTCTCCCATATGCGCACGTGAACTGTTGCTAGGGTACTATCTGTGTACGTCTAAATTTCTACGTGCACAGTTGAGAGTGTCCCATCTGTGCACGTGCATAGTTGTTCCAGTGATAAAAAACGTGAACAGTTGTACCACCGACCCTCGACGTGCGCAATTGGGAAAATGCAGAGTTGCTCCGTGCACAGTTGTACCCATCGCATATTTCGACGTGCACCGTTGAGAGTCTCCCATCTGTGCACGTGCACAGTCGGGAGTATCCCATCTGTGCACGTGGACTTGAAACTTTAAAATCTGATCGTATTATTTGAGACGTGCACAGGTGATACATTCCCAACTGTGCATGTCGAAATGTCGATGTTCACATATGGTACCCTAGGCACGGTTATCGTGCACAGGTGGGAGACTCCCAACTGTGCATGTCAAAATTTAGACGTGCACAGATGGTACCCTTGCAACAGTTCACGTGCACAGATGGGAGACTCCCAACTGTGCACGTCGAAATGTAGACGTGCACAGATGGCCGGTGTACATTTGTGTATGTGGCCAACAACGTGCACAGTTGTACCAGTGGCCACCGATGTGCACAGATGGGCTCGTGCACAGTTGCTCCGTGTACAGTTTTACCCTTCCCCATAGGCTGCAGCCTAGGGCGGCAGAATTTTTGTGCGATAAATTTTCAAAAATGTCAGCTTTTTTCTACATGGATACAGTCTGATCGTGTTGGAGAAAATTGTCATGAAGATTGACTGAAAATAATGATTTTTTATTTAACCTACTTATGTAATTTATTGAATAAGTCAAAACATTACATGATTCATCTGACGAATTTTAATTTTACCGCGCACAATGTTCGTCTTTCTTAGTTTTAAGTAGTAGTAGTTAATTTCTGTTCGCCTAAGGGCAGCAAATTTCTATGAGTCTAGGGGCGGCAAATACCTAAATTCGCCACTGGAACTAAGTGCTGATTTTCAAGGTCATAGGTGTGTAATGGCCATACAAAATATTTTATGCAACATGAGTATGTTTTCCTCGGTTTCTGGGCGTGATTTGGAGCAGCAAAGTAGGTCATTGTTGTTGGTGGGGTACTGTATCGTCCTATAACGGTAAAGTGCACTTTATTGCTCGCGCAAAATTCGCGCGCATGCGCGTTCGTTATTTCGACTCACGCACACTGTTCGGCGTCGTACTTGTTCCTTTAAAGTTTTAAACTAACCTTAAAACTTAGATGTAATTTCATGAGAAAACTCGGAAACCATACTCTTATTAGATAAAATATCGTGTGTACCGAGCCAGCGAAGTCTTTGCGCTCTCGCGTGTTTGCAAAAACTCACGATCGGACGTAAAAAAACTACTTCGCTGATTTGGTCCCGTGAAATTTTTGTAATCTCTTGTAAATGCCTTGGAATCTTTTTAAATACCATAAAATATTTCAAACCCTTTAAAATCAATTCAAATTATTCAAATCAATTAAAAACTCCTAGGAATCTTTTTAAAATCCTTAGAATTTTTTAAATACTTTGAAATCCCATTAAATTACTGAAATTAATTGAAAACTCATTGGAATATTTTCAAATACCCTAAAATGTTACAAAACCTTTAAATTTCCTTCAAATTATTGAAATAAATAATTCCTTGGAATCTTGGAAAATACCGTAAAATCTTTTGAAACCCCTTAAAAATTTGTAAAGCTCTTGAAAATTCCTTGGAATTTTTTAAAATGCCATAATATCTGTAAAATTCTTCGAAGACCCTTCAAATTATTTAAAATCTTCGAAAATACCTTGAAGTATTTAAAAATCGTTGAAGTGATATGAATTCCCTCAATTCTTCCCTCAATTCTCCCTCAATTCGGGAGCTTTTAAATTATCTTAATGAATTGAAATCTTCAGAAATCTTATAAAATCCATTGAAATCTTTTAAAATACCCCAAAACAATATGGATCCTATAAAATCATTCCATATCTTCTAAAATTCTAGTAAATTCTTTAAAACCCAATGAAAATTTGTTTAAGTTTCTTAAAATCATTAAAATCCTGAAAAATCCTTTGAAAATTGTTTAATCTATTGAAAATGTCATGAAATCTTTCAAAATATGTATCCTAAAATATTAAAAATCCTTTGAAACCTTATGAACTCCCTGGAGACTTTTTAAGGCTTTTTTAAATCCTTGAAAGTTTTAAAAATACTCTAAAATCCTTTGAAATCCTTTGCAATCCCTTCAAATTATTGAAATCTCTAAAAAAGAATTCGAGAAATCTGAAAAATAAGTCTGGATCTGAATTGAATAGTGGTTAATCCATGGGTTAATTTATTAAAAAAAAAAAATGAATAAAGTGATCTTTTTATTTTAAATAGTGACTAAATGTAACTGTTTAGCAGTCCTGATTATTCTCGACAATTACTTATAGTGCTTCTTACAGAAATTCCCTGACTTTTGCCATTTTTTTTCTAAATCCCCTGGCTTTCCCTGGCCAATAAATATTTTTTTCTTTTCCCTGATTTCCAGGTTTTCCCTGACCTGCGGCCACCCTGAATAATTATATTTTTGAGTATGTTTTTATTATTTTTTGTTACTTAAAAAAAAATGAGAATTAATTATGAAATACAAAAGAAGGTATTATTGTTCTTTTTGGTTAGATAAATTGAGTTTTTAATCTTCTTTCGACATGATTAATAATAATTAAAGTAGAATTTTCATAAGAATAAAGTAAAGATAAGTTGTAGAAAATAATTATCATAAAAATGAAGAAAGGCTGCAGCTGATAATTTATAAAACTGCTACTGCCATTGTGAAGAATAAGAAATGATCGAACGTGTCTCGTTGCATAAGTTTAGTAAAATGCTGTATATGAGGTTGAGCTAAAGAACGTGGTGCTGGTTCAAGTTCAAGTCGCTTCAGGGTTCGACTTCGAGCAGGAGCTCAAGGCCGGCAGAGAAAGCCTTCCTTGTTCGCAGACTCGATGTCGATATAGAGTATAGACTCCAATCACTCAATTTACCACAAACAGATTCTATGGGTCAGGATGTCATTTCTGGCACATCCTGCCACTCCATAAACTGACATTTCCTCTAATAATAATTGACTTTTTATTATTATTATAGCATTAAGCCAAATCATCGGTTCTAGCCTCGTCATACTGCTGGGGATCAAGGAATTCATATGAGAAAAGTGAGAAGGGGAAGTGTAGGAGGAGGTATAAAGGGGGAGGTATAAAGGGGGAGGTATAAATCGGAGATCAATCTAGAATTCCCGTGTGGCTTATTTAAGCAACACATTCGTTCTGCAACACTGATCCGACACAGGTCGCTGATCAATGTCTTTAGCAATATCCCCAGGCGAAGAGGTTCACAAAGTCATCATATGCAATAGATCCAACAAGCATACGTAGAATGTCTAATAACCCCGTAGCAAGATCCATGCTCTTTAGTCTAATCACATCCACATAGTACGAGTAAGATCCATACTCTCCACTCTAATCAAATCCACTAGGTAAACCTCTCTACGTAGAAAAGACTACTACTATATTTTTAGTTCAAAAATACACTGGTTTGGTTAAAAATTCTATTATTTGGTTTGGAAACTTAAATATTTGGTTGAAAATGCAACTATATTGTTAAATAGTCATATTTTGTAAGAAATTCAAATACGTGGTTGAAAATTGATCTTCTTTAATTGAAAATTCAACAACTGTTTTGGTGAAACTTCGTTTTTTCTTGATGTTGAAAATTAATTTTTTTAATTGAATATTGACACAGTAAACAGTAAACTTTAAAATTTAATTATCTTACTTTTAGGATGGCCTTAAATTCATTAGGTAACTACATTTATGATATTGAGGTGAACGTAAAGTCAGTCTGTCTTAGTGGATAGTGATATAAGGTCGAAAACGAACGTAAAAGTCGCATGACTGATCAAAATTAGTCATAGTAAGTATGAAATAGCAGAAAGTACGTTCAGTAGAACGGAGATGAGTTTCATGTGATGCGGACGGAACTCGCTCGAATACTTCATGCACATGACCGCGTGTGAGTGTTTTGGTTGAAAATTTATCTATTTCGCTGAAAATTCTTTTTTTTTTTTTGGTTCAGATTTTATTTTTTTAATTGAATATATAACTATTCCATTTTTGGTTAAAAATTGATGTTTGAAATTAAAATTTATCTCTTTTAGTTATAAATTCATCTTATTTGGTTAAAAATGCATTGTTTCTATAAAATTCGTCTTTTTGCCTGCTTGTAGGTCAAAAATGAGGCTATTTGGTTAAGAATGTAAGTGTTTTGTTGAAAGTTTAATTATTTTGTTAAAGATTCAACTATTTTGTTAATCTCATCTTTTTTGGTAGAAAATTCAACTCTTTGTTGAAAATTCAAATTTATGGTTGAAAATTCGACCGTTTGATTGAGGATACATATTTGAAGGTTGAAAAATCTACTAGTTGGTTAAAATTTCAAATATTTTGTATCCACATTAATTTTATTGAAAATAATTTACTCTCCTATTTTCGTGCAAAAATCAACATATTTCCTCTGTTTTTAAAGCATTTTTGGAAACTGAACTCACTAAAAACGCGAAAAAACGCAGAATAAACGTGAAATCCGTGTTTAGCCAACGACTACGTTGCTTTACAAGGGGAGGGGGAGGGGAGTAAAATAAAAGTACGATCGTGAACAAAGTGGGACAGAGGGTCAAAATAGCACAAAATTGGTAACGTAGTTTATGGACGGCCCCTAATGGTCAATTTGTTTCTTAAATAAGATAATTTTCTTAACTTTTATTCCACCGAAGCTAAGAATCGTTGACAATAATATACCATTGTGTTTTTTGTAGCTGAATAAATTTGAAAACATTTATGTCTTGTTCGAAAAGATACCGTTAAGTTTTGGGTCCTGTTTCTCCACTTTTTATTAAATTGCATCAATAAATTATCTATATTATTATTATTATTATATCATTAGGCCGTTTCCCTTTCGGGGTAGGCGTGAATTGCTCGGTTGGAAAGTAGTGATCATTGAATTAATCCCTTTCTTTCTTAATTAATTATTTAATTCCATTCAAAGTCCTAAAATAAATTCATAAATATAAAGTGGTATAATCTACTTATCTAGCAAAGTAGACTCCAACATTTTCTATTTTTTTTCCCCTGATTTTTAGGTTACACCGTTACAACAAATATTCCAGGAATTCCGAATATTGAAGGAATTCAGGATATTTTAAGATTACAGGGAATTTAAAACACTTTAGAAAAATGCAAAGAATTTACGAAGTTCAGAATATTTCAGGAATTGAGGAAATTCAGAGAAATCAAGGATTTCAGAGAATTTAAGTAATTTGGAGATTTTCGGGATTTCAAGAAATCTGTCAAATTTTCGTTGCTCTAAATATAAAATCTTAATTTCAAAAAAAAAAAATATATATTTTATTTTAGGTTCAGAAAGATGTGAATGTTCAACTTTAAAGATTATAAATTTTATATTGTGCCATATCTTAGCAAACTAAAATTAAAAAAAAAAAATTATTTTAAACGCTTTACATTGTTGTAGATTTGAATTATTTTTAGTTTCAAATTCTCAGCAGTGAAATTATTTTAATTTGTAAGCCTAATAATAAAAATGTCTTCATTGTTGTAGTCTTCAAGTCTTTGAAAGTATACCATTTTAAGTATTTCTTATTTACAGGTTCTTTAATATTGAAGACTTTGAATTGGGATTTTTTTAATTATTTAAATTTTGTACTTCAAAATTGTGTAATTTAAAACGTTTATTTAACCAATTATGGCCATTTCAGGTTCAAGTTATTCAGTTAGCTAATCATCGGTTTCAATCATTTTTTAAACTATAAAATATAATTCTTTTCAAATGATACAATTTTGAAAGATTTAAAAATGAAATAATTATAAAGATTTATAATATTTGAAGTCATTCTGATTTTTTTATATAATAAACTAAGAAAGTTGAAGACTCCACTCGATCATGTTTGAAATTAAAGAATTGTATTTGTAATAGATTTTAGCGATTTAATTTTTTTAACTGAAACAAATATCAAGTATTTTAAGTAATTGAAAAATTGTAAACTTATTAACAGGAAATTAAAATTTCAAAAACCTAGCAAGTAAGACTTCAATTATATTTTTATAAAAAATGTTAGTTTGCAATTATTAATTTCATTTTTTATGAAAAAAAAAAAATAATAATTTGAGCATTGAGCTTGAATTATCAAATTGAAATTAATTCAATTGTGAATGCCTAGTTCTTGTTATTGTGTCGCAAATTCAAAACGTTATTTCAGTTGTTTAGATATGAAATTAAAGTTTTCAATTTTTGGAAAATCAGAAAATATTCACCTTTGAACGCTTCCATTTTGTGTGTACAATTTTTGAAGTTTCATTTTGAATCCACCAAATCCTTATTACTCTAAATATAAAGCTCCTAATTGAAATATATATATATATTTATTTAATTTTGACCTTTTGAAAGCTATGAATTTTAAATTCTGAATTTGATATTTTACCAATTTACGCCACTTGGAAATAAAAATTTGTCAATTTTAAATCCTCTAGAATTTTAAAGAGGTTAACTTTCAATCATTCCTCATTTACACGTTCTTTAATATCCAAAATTTTGAATTGGAATTTATTCAACTATTTCAAGTTTTTTATTCAAAATTCTGTAATTTCAAACGTGCATTCAAACTGTAAAGTACGATTTTGATGCTATGCAGTGGTCTTTACTTGTAAAATAATATTGTATTGTCCTTATGACAAAATATTACGGGAGATTCAGTAAAGGCCTATAATAATTTCCCATAATGGATTTCCTATAATTTTTTCACGATTATAGGAAATTATTATGAGAAACTTATTACAGAAAACTCATATTATATAGTTACAAAATTATTATTTTCAAACGATAAAATTTTGCCAGACTTAAGAATAAGGCCATTGTTTAATGTTTCAATATAAATAGATTTTATTTTAATGCATGGCAGTGGAAGCTATGTTGATGCCGGCAAAAAACTTCTTTGCCGGTTTGTCAGTGACATTATGGATCAGTAAATTGATATTTTATGGAAAATCTTAGTTTTATTAACAAATTCGCTTTTTGTGAAGTTTTTTAAAGTTTGAGGAACCTTTTTTGAAAATTCGTTTCATATGGTTTGACCGTGATATTCTAGAGCATCACATTGATATTTCACAAAAAATCTGATTGTTGGAAACAAACGGCATAAACAAATTCGCTGTTAGTGCAATTTTTTAAATTTAAAGTTACTTTTTTGAGAATCTGTTTCAATTGGTTTACCAGTAATATTCCGGAATAGTACATTGACATTTTATGAAAAATGTGATTGTTATGAAGAAACGCCATCAAGAAATTCACTGTCTGCCATTTTTCTGAAGCTTGAAGTACTTCTTTGTAAATTTGTTTCAACTGGTTTGCCAGCGATATTCCGGAACAATAAATTAATATTTTATTAAAAATGTGATTGTTATAAACGAATTCGCCATGTAGGTTAATTAAAAGTTGTGTGTAGGCTAGACTTTTCAGCCTTACTTACTAGTTGTACTAAGCTTAGTACAAATGATCTCATCTTGCTATAAAAATTTAAAGCACTTTATTATGTTAATTTCCCTCCTGTTGTAGACGATCGTATCAAACCCAAAATATTCACCTTCCGGTGAAGTTAATTTCGAATTTCCTGAATGAGTTGCTTCAAATAGTGTGTACTCAACAGTCGAGAACCTTTCAAGTTACAACCTGCGACTCTGCTCCTTTATAACTTACGATAGTGTACACAGTATAATTCAAATGAAACAAAGCTGGCAGGTACGTAACAAGATGAGGAAATTATGATCAGAATTCAAGAATAATTAATTTCAATCATTTTTATTTTTTAAGTATAAACATGAATCAAATATCTATATTTTGAATAAACTTCACATAAATTCTAATTATTGACAGATAATATTCCAAAAACTTCGATTAACCGTAAAGCTTAAACATACAAATTACAAAAAAATGCCTTAGATCTTAAAAATATTAAAAGTCGATTTTCTAAAAAGACGCGAATTCATGTTTTTGGCTAATTTTTTTGCTGCAGTTTTAATGTAAAGCAAGTGGTATCATATAAGCTGAATTCGAGCTAAACTATATTCCGCATATATATTTTATAATATCTATCTTATATAAGTTTTTGAAAAAAATGGACATTTGAAATTGTAGAGTCTTAACCAAATATATGTCTCTTTTTTTTTAAATCAGTTTTTAAAATTAAAATAATTATAGGCCAGCGGCGTCTAATGTGGTGCCCCGAAATCTATCGCTCAATTTAGAGAATGATATAAGCGATTTTTTTGAAGAAGATGCCTTTCGATATCTCAGGCTTACTCTATATATAGCCAAAATTATATTGGAATTAATTAAAAACTTTAATTGTAGGTTCTTGTAAAAAGTACACCTGCTTCAAGTTATCTGCCGTGTTCCCTTATGTGTCGCAGTGCTCATTTATGTATCGTAATAGCACATAAAAAATCACTTTTTAATTGTATATAGCAAAAGATTTCAGTAAAATAAGACGTTAGAACACATTCTTTATGGAAAATTTATTTCCCTCTTAAATGCTAAATTATTATGTACCTTTAAAACATTTTTTTGTGGAAAATTCTGTTAATATGTAAATAAATGTGAGTTTCCCTATTTTTTATAGATTGTCGAGATTTATTGCTTCTACTTGAAACTCTTTTCAGTAAAGTTGATACATTTTCGAAAGTAAAAGTAAAAAAGGTTAGTCCCTTGATAGAATCTTCCCAAAAATACAAAAAACAGGTTTGAAAATTAATTAGGATAATTTTGAACCTAGGAAATCGGAAAAAGTCTAACATTTTCAATTTTAAACACATTTTGAAGTCATAAAATGAAAATTTGTTTTTTAAGTCTCAAATTGATAACTAACAGCATAAAACTTGAAAAAAGAAACGAGAATATTGTGCAAAAATCAATTGGATATTTTTCTTCAATTTTAATTGAAAACTTGTTTGTTTTATAAATTGAAAAATGAAACACGTTTACCCTATTTATTCTCAAGCACTGTTTCTATACAACCTCGGTCGTAAACCCTTGTCCAATATTCAGAGCGATAACGAGAACACGAGTGTTTTACCGGAGGGCACGAACAGCAACGATTTGCTCAGAGATTATGCGAAATTCTGTTTTGAAAAGTAGCTACCGGAAGTCGACAATGTGAAAAAGATTAGCAAGCTTGTAGTAAGTATATATGTATGTATATGTATGTCCTCACTCTATATAAGTCAATCTCAGTGAAGTACAAGATTGGAAAATTCAATCTAGGTAGTCCAGATTCATTCAATAATAAAGCTGCTTTAGTGAAAGCTGAAAGCTAAAATCTTAAGCCTTTTGCCAAAAAATATGGTCTTATTAAATGCAAATTGCTGAGCGCTCAACTTGATTAAGCAAATAAGGAAATTTTTCATCAATTTTCTCTGGATAAATTATGGGACGGAACATGTTTATGTACAATAAGGAATAACAAGATATAGATATATAATTTAACAAATAATAACATTTTTTAAAATAACCCTAAACTTGAATCTTTAACGAATAATTTGGCATACATTCATATCATATCATAGTTAAACGTACCTATTAATTGAATAAAGTAATAAATATAAGTTAATGAAACGTTGAAGAGATTTAAGACTATATTTTTAAAAGCTCTAAATATCATTTTTTTAGATTCTACTTCGTTATTATGTTAGGAATATTGTCAATTATTCTAAAAAATTAGAATGATAAAATGAACTATTCCAAACTAGCAGCAAATGCAAAATGATAAATCCATTCAAATAAATTCATCAGTAATTAAGCAAATTCTGTATTTCAAAAACTCGAGAGATAGAAGAAATATTCAGATAGGATAATATAGAGGGAATTATCTAGCTGGTTTTCCAACACTAATTAATTATTAAATCTATTAGATTAGATTAGTGCAGGTTTTAGAATATATTGAACACTTAAGTACGAAATATACGGATTTCCATTTATATATTTTGAAGGTCACAACATTTTTGAAACACAATTTTAATGGTATAGAATTTTTTGGGGAACCCAGGGTCCATTCCTCGAGTCCTGGAAATGCTAAAACCGTGCATAACTAATTAAAAAAAATATGGATTTATCATGTTTTGTTCACTTACCCCTCTATACGTAACGCTTTTTCTATAATAATTAATTTCCTTTGATTCAAATAAGTTTTTTTTTCAGTGACTTACGTCAACCATTTTACTCTATTCATAAAATTAACAGCATTATTATTAATGTTTGCAAACAAAATATTAGTAATCTTCATTTTTCCATCAGTTCACATGCGATAGGAAATGACATCAAATGACATTGACCATAAGCTACATAATTACATAAGTACATCAAACGGCCGACCGAGGTCTGGCGTGTTTTCCTCTACGAGCTTAATATCTTGGATGTTACAGTTACCAAAAAATATATTTAAACCTAATATCTCAAATAGATAGTAGATATTACTTGCTGATATATGTATGTTTGGCGGTTCTATCATATACTTTGAACATCTATTTTTCTGCGTGTAATTCTTCCGAAACAGTGTGGAGTAGATAAATTTGGCGTGAGCCGAAAATTTTATTGTTTGGCTTTTTTAAACCTTGTTTGCTACACTGGACTTGAAACCACCCCACGACCATTTGTCCTTAATTTTATGCACCTAAATGTAAAGAGATATTTTACTTTTCTATTATACTTAATTTTAATTTTTGGCTATATAACCTACATAATCCTTTAAAGTAAGCTTTTGAGATGATCTGATAAAATTTTCAAGTAAAAATATTCAATAGTCTGAAGTTCTGTCAAAAATAGCTCAGAAGTGTGGCAAACAAGGGTTAAATGTATATTATTAAATAAATATATATTTATGCAAATTCCTACTAATTGTGCTGGAGTAAAACGACAAGTTAGTGATAAGCCAAATGATGCAGTGCACGGAGTTGCTTTAAATAATAGCATGTGTAAGGATATATATGCTGCCGATACGTGGTCGAGTTACGAGATACTAGCAAATATAGAGCGGGAAACTATTTCGCCAACTTCTCCCCACAAGTACCCTTATTTCCCGTTTCCTCTATAGCTAGATGCCATGCATTCTCCTTGACTTCTCCGATTTCAGTGTGGTTCTCTTATCTGTATGCCACACTATTTGTTGCAATATCGTGAGCATTTATGGAGACATATTTCACCATAACAGGGTTGCATTCAAATCACCACGGATAAGAAATCCCTTCGTTCTGATATCTTAAATTTGTGGTTATTGGAAATTTTATATCAATATCATCCTCTATCCCCGGCATCGATCAACAGTCAATAAATTAATATTTTCAGAAAGTATAGTCCATTTTTATTGAAAGATATACATACTCACTTCGCAAAGCGCTTGAAGTGACTTCGATTTATGAATTTTCATATTAGCTAAGTCACGTTTGTTGTTCTTCATTTTGGAAATACCCACATAATTTAGTTGATAAATATTTAATAATTATTCAATTGAATAGCAGTAAATATTTTATCCTCATGATATTCCCTTACTTAATGCGAAAGACCTGATTTACTCGTATTTGATATATTGTTAGTAGATATTCATTGGAAGAGCGTAAGACCCGAAGGCGCGGATTTTATGGTGCTGTAAAAGTGCAGAGACCATTTCGCAGCCATGCACTTTCTCATTGTTTTGTTGGCTACTCAGAAATCGTAGTCATAATGGATTTTATAAAAAAACTTCTAATTTATGGCTTGTCATAAAGAATCCTGAAGATGACGTTCACCCCATAGAATAGTAAAGTTTCGAGCGACTGCCTTCGACTGTAAATTACAGCGTGACACATATAACTTACTTCAAGAAAAATAACCAGACTCAAATGAAATGATGACACTGAATTTTCGTTTCAATCAACGTTATAAACTCTATCTTTCTTATATTGCTTATTAGCAGATCGTTATTATTTTTTTTTATTTCTTGAACAGAATAAAATAAAGTTTCATTTTGAATGAAAAAACGGCGTCTAATGTACTGAAATAAAATTGAACCAATAACACAGGCACATGAAAAAAAGGTCTTGTCCACCAGATGAGACAAACCTTTCTATATGTTTTTATGGTTGCTGAATCCGAATCCGTGGTTTGTTTAACTCGGTCTAATCGCAGGTCGCTCTTAACCTCAAAAAAGTGATGAAAGTTGAAACTTGTTGCACTTTTTAAAGGTTAGGAACGAAATGCGATTTGACCGAGTCAAACCAATTCCGGATTCGAATTCAGTGACCCCAAAAACGTATGGAAATGTTTGTCTCCTCTGATGGACAAGAGTTTTTTTTATTTTCGTGTGCTTGTGTAATTGGTCCATATTGAGCAATAATTATATTGAAAAAACTCTAATTGTTTTTCAGTTTTAAGATTGATTGAGAAAGCGAACATAACTGAAGTTCAAAATGAGTTTGTAAGCAAATGAGCAGAAACCAAATTGAATGCCTAGATTTTGATGTGCATTGAGAAAAAAAATTATCGTGCTGAATGCGTCCTATAAAATATTTCAAAATTAAGTAGTCGATATAGTCAAATATCATTTCAAATTAGGAAAATATTTCTTTCAAACAAATTAAAGTCCATCGGATAATGTGAAAGTTATACCAAATATTTCTTGGAAACAAAAAAATTAGTTTTTGCTGTGATTAATATTTCCGTGATACTAAGATGTGATACATTGGTCAGAATGAGCATGCAAACAAATTTAAAACATATTGAGTCAAAGAACGAAGTCCTTGATTTTAAGAAAACAGATAATTTCTTCAAAAAGAACTTAATTTATAAAAATAAACGCGGCCTAAAATTTTGCTTTAATTATTCCATTCGCCCACAAAAATACGACCATCGTTTGACAAATTTAAATAGTTGAAATGCAAAAACTCAAATTCAGGATTTATACATTTACTATCCAAAGAAATATTTATTTAAAATGATCGATTTCTTTTTCATGGACTGAATAAACGTTTCGTCCAATGGATTTTATGAACATTTCATTCAAACAAATGTTGTTTGCACTGTAATAAATAGACAATTGAAACAAATATAACAAAATATTAACTTGAAAAAATACTTATTTCAGCGAAATGCAAATGTATTTATTTAAAAAGAGTATTTGATTTATTCAAACAAATATTTGTTCGAATTAATTAAGTGCAGATTGTTTTTTTTAATTTCTTCCAATAAAATAAATAAATATATAATTTATAAAAATATTATTTCAATGTGTATAATTATTTACTTTCAATAATCGTGTCAACTCTCAGCATCGGATAAATATTTTTTCCAATTCAATGAACAATTGTTTATTTGGAAAAAATATTTCTTCTACACAAAGAAATCCGAATTACTTGTTTTCAATTCAAAGATTGGATTTCATTTAAATGAGGAAATATGCTTTGGGGTGTGAAAACCGACATTCAAAGAAACTAGGTTCTTAGCTTCCAAGAAATCATTTCTTTGACTTAATAATCTCCACATTTATTGCAAAGACATATTTCTTCGCATTAAAGAAATATCTAAACAAAATCTACTCAACTAAAGTAAACAAATCCTTGGTTCAATGAAAAGAAACCAAAGAGACGCATTTCCTTGGATCCAGTAATTTTTTTCAGTTTGTGTATTTTTTTTCATAGATAATAATTATTATCTACTTTAGAACATAGTATAATTTTTGTATCCATATTTTGTATTTAATAACTTCGATCTTTTAACAAAATTTCAAAAGAAATAATTTAAGTTATTTTAAAAGATTCCAAAAAATGTCAACAGGTTTAAAGAATTGTGTAGGGTTTCCAAATATTTCAAAACATTAAGAAGAATTTCACAAGAGTTAAAGTATTGGATAGGACCTACAAGTATTTCAAAGATTTTAGGGAATATTACAAATTTCAAGGAATTTCAAATTATTTCTACTTATTTTAATTGATTCTTAAGATTCCCAAAGATTGCAATGGATTTTAAAGGAATTTAAAGAATTTCTAGAGAACTTTAGAAAATAAAATAAATGTTATTTCAAGGGATATGAAGGAATATACAGAATTTTAGAGGATTTTAAATATTTTAATTTACTTGAAAAAAAATCCAAGGAAGTTCAAGAAATGTCAACAAGTTTTTAGGGTTTTAAAGATTTCAAGGAATTCAAAAGGATTTCACGAGATTTAAGCGATTTTAGGCCCTCCAAGTATTTCAAAGATTTTATGTGATTTTACCAATTTAGAGGGATTTCAAAGAATTTTGTAGGATTTCCAAAGATATTGAGTTCTATTTTAAGGGATTTTCAGAGAACTTCAGTCTAGTGATTCCAAATAATTCAAGGGATTTTGTGGTATTTCAAGCAATTTCACAAGATTTAAAGGAATTATATTGAATCCTTCAGGATTTCAAAGATTTCGAGGGATTTTGACAGTCTTTTTTTTAAGAACTCTATTGAATAATTTAAATTTAATGTATATAGTAAAAAGATTTCAAATTATGTCTACTTATTTTAATTTATTATTAAGATTCTTAAAGATTGCAATGGATTTTAAAGAACTTCAACGAATTTCTAGAGAACTTTAGGAGATGTCAACGAATTTCGTAGGGTTTCCAAAGATTTCAATGAATTTAGACAAATTTCGCCAGATTTAAGGTATTTGGTAGGTTTTCCAAGTATTCCAAAGTTTTACGGGATTTGACAAATTCAATTCTAGAGAGTTTTAGAAATTAAATTAAATAAGTTTTACGTTTAAGGGATTTTATATGATTTCTACAGATTTCTAACTATTTCAAGGATTTCAAAGGAATTCAAAATTGGTTAAAAGATTTCAAGTATTTTCTACAGATTTTAACAAATTTCGAAGATTTTAATGGATTAAAAATATTTCCAAAGTAATCAAGGGATTTCACTATCAGTTCAAGCGATTTTAAAGCTATCAAGGCAATTTACAGATTTTTGGTGTCTAAAGTTCATTTATGCAGAATCGCTATTTTTGTGCATTTCCATATGAGATTATGAGTGGTCTAAAATATATCGTTCCTTTGTAGTTTCTCTACTTTTTACATTACTTCCTTCAATATTTTTGTAATATTTACTCCATTGCTGATTATCCTAGAATCGTTTTCTATATAATGATTTTATATCTGGAAAATCCTAAAATCGCAAAAAATTTATTGGAAATTCATTATAGGAAAATCACTATAAGCCTATACTGATTTTCCTGCAATAGGTCTTCGAAAGTGCACTTTGTAATTTTGCATCAAAGTCGCTTTCATTCTTGTATGAAAATTAGAAAGGAAATAAAATGTTATATATATAACCTTTTTAAAGCCCCCCCCCCCTTTCACCCTCGCCCACAGGTCAATAACTCAGGACCTATCGACTTATTTTGTGACAATCTTAGTCCTGCTCTCCAGTCTAATTATTTTTCTAAAAATTCGAAATATCAAACAAGCTTTTCCATTTTCAAAAGTAAGTATCGTCATTCTACATTCACGCAATACTGATACGTTTTCACCATTGAAATAATAAAAACTAAGAACGACTTGTTGTCCATCTTCAATAAGGTGGTCCACACATTTGTTTTCATTGAATTTTCATGCATATTGCCCGGAAATTTGTTCGAATCCATAAAAAAAATAAATCCATTTTTTTCGAAAAAGAATGATGCTCAAGTCCCATGAAGTTTAATACGTATTTCCCATAAAAAAATACGTTTTTGTAAATTTTATTCGGAATCGTCAAGATTAGCTGAATCGTGTTGAAGCTCAAGATTTCTCTTCACAATCAGCCATAGAATAGGAGTCAAATATTACTTTTAAAATATCTCTCCCATAAGTCTGATTTATGGGCTCTCAAAAAAAAACCACGAATGAAAAAATGGGTTTTTGCGAGTTTTTGGCGCTAATCATGATTTTTCTGCGGTTTTTCAAACGCAAATTGTTTCTAATACATAAAATACTACTTTATACTGATGATTGGATGTTTAATAAAATGTTTGAACAATTGATTCTTGTTTTAGCAATTTTATCTTAGAATAAAATTAGAAAGACCCAGTTTTTTCACAAATTTTCCACTTTTTGTCTGATTCTCAATTAGAGTAATGTAATAATTAATTATCCACAGATATAATTATTTTTAAAAATGAATACATTTTTTAAACAATTTTGTTTGTTAATATTTGTTAATGAAAAAACCGTGACTTTCTATCTATATTTTAAGAGAAAATTGCTAAAAACAATAATAAATTGTTTAAACAATTTACGTGAATATCTCATTAGCAGTATAAAGTAGTATTTCATCTATTAGAAACAATTTGCATTTTAAAAAACGCAAACAAAATCATAATTAGCTCCAAAAATTTGCAAAACCCATTTTTTTCACTTATGGGGGTTTTTTGGACCATATAAAACAGACTCATGGGGGTGATATTCAAAAAGTCATATTTTATTCGTATTCTATGGCTAATTGTGAACCTAAATGTTGAATTTTAACTGGATTCAGCTAATACTGACTATTCTGAATAAAATTTACAAAAACTTTTTTATGGTTGATTATGAACCAATCTGTTTAGATTATTACATTTTCCATTTAGGAAAAGAAACAATCAAAAATTTTAATGTATTTCTAACATTGCTAATATTTAATGCACTCTTCTTTCAAAAAAATTTTTTAATAAAGAATAGAATTTCTTTCAACAAACTGAGGTAAAAATATTAAGACACATTTAAAAGAATTCTGAAAATATTCATAAGCAAACCCTGCAGATTGGAACAAATCATGAGCTTAGTGTCTCCATTTAAAAAAATTTTAAATTAAGATCGAAAAGAAATCTATTTTATCATGAATAATTTTATGCAAAATGAGCATGAAAAAGATTCACAGCGAGATAAATATATTATCGAGCGCGAAGCGTGAGATAAATATATTCTCGAGCGCGAAGCGCGAGAACCAACAGTCGTGCAAAATGCAACTACTACCCTAATTCGTCTAACGTTATTTTTGATTACCTCTAAATAAATTCATGAAAAAATTTAGTCAGCAAAAATTAGGTAAGATGGGGGAGGGGGGGGGGTCAAAACATACGGACCCTAAAAAAGGGGATACGTGGTTCAAAAACGTGTCTTTAGTATAATTTTTTTCGCAATAGTCGCAAAACATTGTCATTGCTGCAAAAAAATCAAATTATATAAACTAATGATCACCATAGACTTTTACGGATATCGCATTGCATCATTGGCAACATAATTGCAGGAAAATAGAGATAAAAAATCTGCCCGCTGAGCGGGCACATCCTCATCGCGCGCCGTACGCGCGGCTCGCAACTTTAAGCGCGCCTTGGACGCGCGATTTTTGGTTCCTGCGCTTCGCGTTCGATGATATATTTATCTCGCATTTCGACCACGATAATGTATTTAACTCGCTCTGCGCGCTCGGTCTTTTACTTCACCCAAATTTCTGCACAGACCTTTTGAAATTAAAGGTCAAAGCATCGACAAATGTAATTCGGTGAATGTGAATTCTCTTTTGTTAAGACTCCTTCGGCTTTAACGAACACATTCTCATGACGCATCTCGTGCTTCGCACTCGATTTTGCCCAAAATGCGAACTTTTCTACATTACGTTCAACACTATTATATTAAATGTATATTACATTCATTTCTGTACCTCGGCCTCGGATCGCTTATTTATATATTGCAAAATAAAGTACCAATTTTATTTATCATGATTGCTTTAATATTTGCTCCTTATTTTGCATTAAATTTTATTATCAGCTACCCTGCAAATTGCATCATTTCAATACATTTATATTATTACAATTCATAATATTTATGCATTGGTATTGAAACAGACGTATTTTCACTGTCTTGTTTTTATAGTTAAAGAAAGTGGGCATCATATGAAAAAAAAAAACAATTTTTTTATTAAACATTTCATTCGAGGGGTTCACAACTCAACCGACGGAAAATACACTGACTTCAAGTGATTTCAGTGACTTCACGCCAGTGACTTCAGCGAAGGTGTACACCTGACTTCGCGGATTGTTAACCCCTCGATTTCATTGCAACTTGTGTCGTTTTTCCATAAATTTAATTTTTTTATTTCGAATGTTATTTTTTACGATTTGAAACAAAAATCCGCATCCTAGTGTAAAGTGGTTCAAAGAAAATGTGTAGATACAATTTAGGTGAAACATTTTGTTAAATTAGGTTCTATTACTTCAGTACGCATTTTGTCAAGAGACGAGAAAAGAGAAAGTTTCTTGAAAATGGGGGGGAAAAAAAATAATTCTTTAAAAAAGGGAATAAGAGGAGAATAGGGGCACCCGTAGGAAAAATGTCCTGGCAGTCTGGCTACAGGTCTGGCCCAGGTCTGGATTCATCTATAGTATCTATACTGTCCAGTCTGGAAGGTCTGGTCTGTCCCAGGACTGGCGCTGACCAGCGAGCCAAGGACAAAAAAAGTTCTAAGTTCGATCAGCAAATTTTTTTTGACATATTTCAAAACAGTTATAGGGATTAAAATTATAGAAAATAAGAAATTCAAATTATCAAAACAAGACTTTTTTTTCTTATCCCATAACTAGCGGCTGGCCAGCCCATACCTAGCGGCTTACCATACGTTCTGGCCTGGGGCTAGCTAGAAAAAACGTTACACTTTTGGCCAGGCCCAGGCCAGACCGTCTGGCCAGCGTCAAGACTGGAAAGCAGTCGGTCTGGTCTGGGCCAGGCCAGCGGCAGGACATTTATACACACGGGTAACGATATTTCCATTGACCTCTACCCCCTCTGTTATCAACCGTAGTTTTTGAAGCGAGCCCCTTCCCCTCAAATTGATAACGTAGTTTATGCACGGCCCCTTAGCCTTGACCCAGGCATAATCCAGCAAGCACATTATTCATCAAGTTTTCATTAACAAAAAGTTAATCTTGTTTTGTAACATTTGTTACACTTACAATGCATGCCTTTTATATAACAGTTGTTTAATTTAGCTGACAAAACTGTTTCATTTCAAGAAGGAAACAGTGTTACGTAACCTTGTTACAACGAAGTTACTGGTTTGCTACAAAACATACGCAACTTTATTCCATAACTGTTACAGAATCGTTACAGTTTCCTAAAATGGCACTTTTTTGAATAATTAGCAACTTTGATAACCAGAAATGACCAATGAAATTTATTTTCAATGTGCTTGAAATTTAGTACAAGAAAAAAAAATTGGAAACTTTACAGTATCAAACGAACATATCTTTTATTGTTAAAAACTTGGAAATTGTTTATCATGTAATGATGAAAACCCAATATCCCGGAAAAGGTGTAGCCGCAAACCTCAAGATTTTTTTGGTATCCTCGATTATTACGGGGTACATTATCTTGAACGATTTACATTCAGGAAAGTAGAATGCAAAGCTCAGCATAAACATTCTTTTGTTATATTACATCATCATTTAATTACCTCAATTTCAATTATTTTTATAATACTTTATCGTAAGCTGGCGAATTTTCTCGAAGGCAGTGAAATTTGTAACAAAAAAGTTACTTTTCAACCAAGAAAGAAAAATTTTTTAAACGTAATTAGATTTTTAACAAAACAGTTGAACTTCTAACCAAATAGTTGAATTTACAGCATACAAAGATGCTTTTTCGAGCAAGAAAGATGACTTTTCTACTATGAAAAATTAATTTTCAACAAAAGAGTAAAAGTTTTAAGGTGAAAAGTCGAATGTTTTAGAAAACAGTGGACTTGTAAATCGGAAAAGATGAATTTTCAAGAAAAAATATAATTTTCAAACAAGAAAAGATGCATTTTTAACAAGATAGTTAAATTCTCAACCAAGCAGTTGAACTTCCAACAAACAAGAATAATTTTCTATCCAAAAAGACGACTTCTCAACAAAATACACGAATTTTCTACTAAATAGTTGCATTTTTAACTTATACAATATACAGGATAAAGTTTTAACCAAACATGTAATAGTTAAATTTTCAGATAAAAAAATTTAACAAAAAAAATGAATTTTCAACAAAGTTGTTAAAGTTTCAACCAAAAATATGAGTTCTTGACCAAATGTTCTTCCAAGAAAGACCAACTTTGAACAAAATACATGAATTATCAACAAAATACATGAATTTTCAACAAAATTATTCAAGTTTAAGGCCATAAACACGAATCAACTACAAAAAGGTTGAATTTTCAACCCAAGAATATGACTTATCAACCAAAAGGTTTAATTTTCAACCAAATAGTTTAATTTTCTACCAAAATGTTAAATTTTCTAGCTAAAAAGATGATTTTTCTACAAAATAGTAGCATTTTTAACATAAAAGTTCATTTAGAAGCAAACAGTTTCAATTTTTAACTATAATATTATAGTTAAAAATTGAAACTGAGATCTGCAAAAAGTGGACTGCGATTGTTGTTGACCAACTGAGGTTCATTTCCGATGTAATTTTCTGCGCAGCATCCGAATCCGAGGTCAGAATTTTCCCAGCACGTCAGGTTTCTGAGATATTCTAACCTAAATGTGCGAAAAATGCGGTTTTTAGTATATTTGAGTTTATGTTACATCGCGAAATTTTGTTTTGTCTAAAATCGGACTATGCCATCTAAAAGTACAACTCTGAAACATCAAAAAGCTTTTTTAAAATTGAAGATATCATTTTTCTTCGCAGAGATATCCTTCAATGAAGTTTAGCCAATAAGGAGGCTTTCCCCTTCCGTACGCAACACTTGCGCAGTTGAAAGAGTCGCGGTCCGTGAACATCACTGTCACGCAGGTTCGTGCAGTGATGTTACGGACCGCGACTTGCGCAAGCGTTGCGTATGGAAGGGGAAAGCCTTCTTATTGGCTAAACTTTATTGAAGGATATCTCTGCGAAGAAAAATGATATCTTCAATTTTAAAAAAGCTTTTTTAAGTTTCAGAGTTTCACTTTTAAATGGCATGGTCCGATTTTAGACAAAAAATTTTTTCGCGATGTAACATAAACTCAAATATACCAAAAAACCGCATTTTTCGCACATTTAGATAAGGATATCTCAAAAACCTGACGTGCTGGGAAATTTCTGACCTCGGATTAGGATTCTATGCAGAAAATTACACCGAAAATGACCCTCAGTTGGTCAACAACAATCGCAATTAATGTTTTGCAGATCTATTATAATCAACCAACAATAAACATGAATACTCAACGAAGCATGTACCAATTGATATTTCAAGTAAACAATTACATTTTTAACCAAAAGGGATAAATTTTCAACCAAGAAGATTGAATTTCCACCAAGAAAGACGAATTTTCAACAAAATACATGAATTTTCAAACAAGAAGTTGAACTCTCAACTAGAAAAAAAAAAAAAAAAATCTTTAACCAAATAGTTAAATTTTTAACTGAAAAAATCAATTTTTACCCAAAAATTGAATAGTTCAATTGACAGTTTAAAAGATTTATTTTCAACCAAACATGAAGCAAATTTTCATCAAAATAGTAAACTTTTTAAACACAGAGGTGAACCCTCAACTAAAAAAACTAATTTTTAACAAATTAGTTGAATTTATGATTAAAAAAATACGACTTTTTATGGGTTCGAAATTCAAATTAAATACAGGATCCTTTAAGTCCAGGACTTTCTTTCTTTTGAATGCTGCATATAACTAGACGTAAATGGATAAAACTGAAAGGATGAAAATAGAATTTTGTTTGAAGATTGATCGAGGGGTCAGAAAACCCAAAGCAGTTGGAGGGTCACCGTACAATGAAAAAATAAATAAATAAAATGAAAATGATAAACGAGCTCATGAGGGGCCGTGAAACTTATTTGACTGCATTACAAATAATCGTATTTTCCTTATTGAATAATGCAAGTCAGTGTTGCATTTCAGTCGTTCTTGGGCCAGCGAACAGGTGACTGCATGTGAAAATGGATGCACTAAAACAAGGATGGTTCAGTGAAATCAGTGAACTCTGGCCGGGGATTTCCCTTTCTTTGGAGGTCAAACAAGTCCTTCATCGAGAAAGATCGAAGTATCAGGATGTTTTAGTCGTAGAAACGTAAGTTTTTTGAATAATTATTTATAAAATTATTAGGACCTCATCAGCGTTTGGAAAGTCACAACTTTCACTTATCAGCAGAGTAGCTGTAACGCTAACACATATTAAGCCCTGCATGCATATGAGATAAAAAATAGAGTACTTTCTTCACGTTTAAAGGGTACGGTCATTTACAAAAATGGGATATGATAAAGAAGTTATTAAAGGCAATAGATTTTTCATATGTATAAGTACCGTCATTCAGGGTAATTATGGATCAACGTTTATAGACATTTTAATAGAGGAAAAAATTTAATTCTTGAATATTAAACTTTTATAATTGAAGCTTAAAAACTTTTTTAATCAAAATTTTTTTTATTCAAACGCTCAATATTTACACGTGTCAAATGAAAGCTTTTAACTCTTTACAAGGGAACAATTTAAAATTAAATTCCGTTAAAATGCAAAATCAAAATCTTTAACTTCTATAAATGGAACAGTTCACAAGAATTGTCAAAATTGTCGACATTAAAAAATATCCGACACTATAATATTTCTGATACAAGAAAATTTCCGTATTACAAAATTCCCGAACCTAAACAATTTAAAAATTGTCTTAATAATAAATAAAGTATAAAATTATAAATAAAATAAGAAATATGTTCATTAAATAAAAGTATTTTTTTATTATTTAACAATTTTTTTATTATTTAGATTGTCGGCCACTTAGAATTTCGGGATTATTATATTTCGAATATTTTCTTTTTCGAGAATTTTCCAGTGACGAGAATTTTATTTTTCGGGATATTTCAGTCGTCTTGAAACCATTCGACTCCTATTCATCTCTTTGGTTGAAAGTTTAACTATTGTTATGAAAATTCGTTTTTTTTTCTTCTTTAATTTGAAGTTTTTTGACTGATAATTTAATAATTTCATTTTTGACTGAAAATTAATTTTAGGTTGAGGATTGAACTATTTTATTATACATTTGTCGTTTTGGTAGAATACGGCTGTTTTTTATTTAAAATAAAAATATGTTTTGGTTGAAAATTCAAGTACTTAGTTGAAAGTTGAACTACTTTCTTAAAAATGCATTATTTCGATTCAAGATTCATCAATTTGGTTGAAATTAAATTTTTCAACTTAAAATTTAACTATTTCATTTTCAGTTGATAATCCGTCTTTTATGTTTGAAAATTCATTTGTTTTGGTAGATTTTTTTTTTTTTTGGGTTAACAATACATTTGGTCTTTTTTGGTAGAATGCAATAATTTTTGTTTAATTGCAATCATTCTTAATTGAAATATCAACTATTACATATTTCATTGAGAATTATTGTTTTGTTAGTTGAAAACTAAACTACGTGGTTGAAAGTTAAACTACTTGTTTGGAAATTAATTTTTGTTGGTTAAAGATTCATAAATTTAGTTGAAAATCATTTATTTGTTTGAAAATTGAACTATTCTAACTACTCAATTTGTAACGTTAAAATGTGTAAATTATTTAATTTTTAACAGATATTGAGCAGTCTGGTAAAATTAATTATTCTTTAATTTTGGATATTGGGACTACAGTTCAATTTTAAAAATTATTAATTAAAATATATTTACAGTTGATTAACTCAAAAAGTTTTTTATCAAAAAATTTAAATTTCAAACGGTTTTAATTTTTAATTGTTTAAGTCTCTTCTAAGTTAACAAATTAACTTAACAAAAAAAAGTTGAAATTCCACTTATTTTAAATTGCATTATACCTTGTGATACGAAATTAGTGATATTTCAAGTGATTGGATCGATTTTGCTTCTAAAAATTTGTCAAATTACCAGTAAAAAAAATAAATTCACGGCCATTTCACGCGTTTTCCGAGTCTCAAAAAATTGCCGGTCATTTCGGGATAATTATTATCCCGGTTGATGGAAATCATTTTTTTTTTATTTTAAAATGAATTTTGCTTCCTTATAGCGACAGCTTTGATGCCGTTACAGTTTCAAATGTTTTTAAAATGATTAAATGAAAAGTTTTTCAGTTGATAAGTGTTTAAGGAAGGATCGCAAATAAATACTTTTGGAATTTCAAATCACTACAACGCGGAAAAGTAGCGTATTGGGGTCCTAAAAAAGTATCATTAATTTGGAATCAATCGACATATAGCTTAGTCTCCCGCGCTCGAAAAAAAGGTTTAACAAATTTCTTGTTCGCAGAGTTTCTAAATGTTATTGAGTTTCAATTTTTTTTACACACCTGGAGGTCAAAAAAGTCTTCTCAATTTTTTTCGGATTTTAATCTATCATTTTCTGAGAGATAATTATTTGAGAATTATTATTATTATTTGAGGTATATAACAACTTTTTAGTAGCAAAAATTCATTAGAAAAAAATCCCCAAGACTCAGGAATCAAAATTGGCAACACAGCGAATTTTTAAGATTTTGATTTTGGTATTTTATGAACTTATCGTTATAACTTGTAGTTTAAACATTTTTCTGAGCATGTTTGGGGTTTTTTAAACATAAAAATACACTAGAAAAAAAATTGATAAGACCCAAGAACCGAAATTGGAATGACAGCAAATTTTCTTATTTCGGAATCTTGTATCTAACAGAATTAATTTTTTTTATTGATAAGTTTAACGTTTTTCGAGCTTGTGTGGAATTTTTAAACCTAGAAATACACTAGAAAAAAAATCGACGAGACCCAAAAATGAAAGTGGGAAACAGAAATTTTTAAAAATGCTGAAGCGACTTTTCTTAACAAAATTTTTTTTTTACTAGTGTATTTCTAGGCTTAAAAATTCCACACAAGCTCGAAAAATGTTAAACTTATAAATGAAAAAAAAGTTAATTCTTTTAGATACAAAATTCCGAAATAAGAAAATTTGCTGTCATTCCAATTTCGATTCATGGGTCTTGTACATTTTTTTCTAGTGTATTTCTATGCCTAAAACCCCACACATGCTCAGAAGAATGTTTAAACTACAAGTTATAAAAATAAGTTGATAAAATAACAAAATAAAAATTTTTAAAATTCGTTCTATTTTCAATTTCGATTCTTGGGTCTCGTAGATTTTTCTCTGGTGTATTTCTATGATTAAAAACCCCACACATGCTCAGAAAAATGTTTTAACTACAATTTATAAATATAAGTTCATAAAGTACCAAAATCAAAATTTTAAAAATTCGCTGTATTGCCAATTTCGATTCCTGAGTCTTGTGGATTTTTTTCTAGTGTTTAAAAACCCCACACATGCTTAAAAGAATGTTTAAAATACAAGTTTTGAAGATAAATTCATAAAATGCCAAAATCAAAAATGTTTAAATTCGCTGTATTGCCAATTTTGATTCCTGGGTCTCGGGGATTTTTTCCTAATGAATTTTTGTCACTAAAAACTTGTCACCTACCTTAAATAATTCTCCTCCTATTTGCAAACATGTTAAAAAAAATTTCCGAAAACCATGGTAAATTAAATAGGAATTATCTCTCAGAAAATGATAGATTAAAATCAGAAAAAAATTGAAAAGACTTCTTTGACCTCCAGGTATGTAAAAAAATTGGAATTCAATAAAATTTTAAAACTCTGCGAACAAGAAATTTTTTTAACCTTTTTTTCGCGCGTGGGTAACCAAACTGCATGTCCGTCGATTCCAAATTAATTATACTTTTCTAGGACCCCAATACGCTACTTCTCCGCGTTGTAACGATTTCGAATTCCAAAAGTATTTTCGACCCAGCCTAATGTAGATGTATGGATATCGACCTTTTAAAGACGGTTGTGAAATTTCCATTATAATATAATTCAAAGTTGATGTAAGAGTAGAAAAGACTCATTGATTCTAGGCCAATTAATTTACCTATAGTATTAAAACATTTTCCTGAAGGATGAGAAAGTTATGATCATGTATAATCTTATAAAAATAATTTTTAAACTATAACTCTTTAAATTATCGCAATTCAAAGCTGTTCTAAAAAAAAAGATATTTTTGTGTCGAGATAAATTGACTGACCTATAATATTATTATATTTTATTTATGAATGAGAAAGTTATGGTTATAATATTAAAAAAGTTAAAATTTTTTAAAATAACTTTTATAACTTTCATTTTTGTAGGTTGAAGCACGAAAAAAAATTATGTAGTTACCATTACTACTGTATTTTTTTCGTCGCCCAAATTTTGGGAGTAGTCCATCTCGTCAAATATTTTCAAAAAATATATTATTTATAATTTAAAGTATTTATAACTTAAACTTCTATATTGAATTCCAGTTTTTATCACTTAGGCATATGTCAATTTTTTCTAATGTATTCTGTCAGTAAAACGTTTTGAGGTATTCAACAGATTTTTCCAATTAGGCTAATGTTTTTCTAAATACAAAAATAACTGTTTGGAAACCCTGCTACCATTTTTTTTTGTTTTCTCAGCACATGACAATTTTTCTCAAGAGTATTTTTATACGCAGAAAGGCCTCAAATAACGGAAAAAATTCGCTGGTAATTTTCAAAGGAGTTTATAAATTTTTTATGTAAAACAGTGCTTGTCAAATATTAAATTATCTCTTATGGATCAGTATATGAAAATCTGTCAAAATTTGAAGGGACTTTTCTGAACTATAAAAATATTGTAAAAAATTGGGATTAACGTAAATATAAACCTACACGACTTTGTACCAGGAATTTCAATTTTGAGACTTAATTTAAAATTGCTAAAGTTTCAATGTGTTCAACTTAAACTTGCTTATTAAGGTTGAATATTTAAACTTAAAATTATTTCATTCTTAACGTAACCGATTCAAAATTGTTTAATTTCAAACTCATTTAATTTCGAATTATTAAGTTTTGGCCGGTTCAAGCTTCATTGAAGTGAAACCACTTTGATTTGAATTTGAAATCGTCTTTTGATAATTAAATTTAAAATTGTTCAAGCATTAAGGCTTTAACTTTGAAGTTGTACAATCTGAAATGATTCAAATTATAATCGAAAGAAGTTTATATAGTTTCGTTTTTTTAATTCGAAATTAAAAATGATATAAGTTGAAAACTTTCAATTTGAAATTATCCCATTTTGAAAAAATGAATCTGAAATTATTTAATTCTTGATGCTCTCAATTTGCAATTTAGGTTATTGATTGAAAATAGGGTACTATAGGGACCAAATCTTGAAAATGGGGTACTTTAGGGACCACAGCTGAATATAGAGTACACTAGGCCTTAGGGGATATTGGGACCGGTCTTTGAGGCCTGTGGATTACAATTTGAAGTCACGGTAAAATAAAAGTACTTTTACGTTGCCGTAAAGATTCATGAGTCATTAAATTTTTTCAGTGGAATTGTATTTATAAACAATTCGTTTCAATATATACAATTGTAAAAATGTGTATTAAATTCTAATTCATTTTATAAAATGAATAATAGGATTCGATATTTAATTTTATACAGTAAAATTGAACAATATGATGAAATCATCTGTTTTGGGGGTGCATATTATTCAGAAATTCTGATCAATGAAAAACTTACATTTTTTTAGAATTTTTTCACAATAAAAAAAAAAGTAACGGAAAGGTAATGAGAAAACAGCATGATACTTATTTCCGGTTTTTTCACGCTGTGCACATTGGAGACAAATTAAAAAATTCATTATATTATTAAAATTAAAACAAAACTAATAATAAGTAATAATAATACAATATAAAACAACAAAATACAAATTAAAGCAATTTTGAAACGTTTAATGTTAATCCCATAATTTTGAATGTTTCAAAGTTATAATACATTGCAAACAATTGTATTAACAGTTGCAAACTGTTCCGTTTGTTTTCAATTTTAAGCTTCTTTAATCAAATTGAAACAGTGACAAATATAATTTTTAAATTCTTGAATATGTATGTGTATACTTGTGTATGATCTCTTAGCATATACATTTATTTTCTTAAAAAAGGGTAGGAATCCTTCTTTTTTGAAATTCGAGAATTTATGTTTTTTAACCTAGTTACTCAATTTGCATAAAAATGATTGTCCAATTATTTATTTAGGAAATCGCATGGTCGAGCTCTAATTTTGGATGGAATTATCCAGTGTGTCGAGAGTGATGAATTCTCATATCAAGAGATGATAGCATATTTGCCACTTTGTAGTCATCCCAGCCCAAAAAATGTAAGAAAATCTGAACTAGCCTGTTTTTAACTGTTTTGATGTTCCTCAGAAATTTACAAAGAATTTCAATTTTAACTTTGAAAAAACTTTTAATGCATGAAAATTAAAAACCTATTTAAATATTTATGTAGTTTGTTTTAGATGTACTCCTTTAAAGAGAAATAGGAATATTAGTTAAAATGGTATATTACGACCCAAGGTGGCCGTGTGTCGTATACTATTTTTCTTCATCCCCAGCCGAAAGTACGTAGTGCCACCGCACCGCTGTTCTCGGTCAACTGAACGGATGCATGGAATTCGGTCGCCCGCCCGACTTTTGCAAAACCGAGGCGGAGCCGAGGGTTTGCTGGTCGGGGCGGGCATCAAAAACACATTTTTTATTTTTAACTAATTCTCCTTCCTCGTCCTCGGTTTTATGCCGACTTTTATGCACAAAAATCGCACTAACCTTAAATCATCAGTTTTGAGGTTAAACACACCGAAGCTCTCTTTTTTTCCATTCACCTGTCAAGATCAATTTTTTTCGGAGGCTAAGTACACAATAACACAATACTGAGTGAGCGTTGAGCGTGAGCCAGCGAGCCACAAAAATCTCGCAGACAATCAGAGATCGCGTTAACTCTAGCAGGCCGCAAAAGCCACTGTTCCCGGACAGAAATGCAGCCGGGAAAACGTACTCGAAAATTTTGTTGAAAGCCTCCAGGGGACTTGGTTTTCGCACGAGAAAATTTTATGTGCCCTTATTGCATCCGGATACTCAATTCATCGATGTACTGTGTCCGTCGAGCTCAGCGCAAGCAAGGTTTTGGCCTTAGCTTGCTATTTTAATGCGCATCTTATTATAGAGTGCGTACATAAACGCGGTCCGCAGGTGCATATCATACATGGTGGAGGGAGAATGAAAAAAGAAGCAAAACGTACTTGCTCTTACATGCCCTCACACGTACGCATTTACGCACTTCTGGGCACGTGTACCGCGTGATTTACACGACCGTGAATTTGAAGTGCATGAGATATAGTCCCTGTGGATGCTCAGCACCCCTCGTGTGACTTCTAAATTTTGTTTTTCGAACATGCCGAGGCTTCCATCTTCTTTGTGTCGTAAAGATTATTAATAACTGGAGATGCTAACTTTCAGCAATACTCTTCTGATCAAAATTTTAATGAATTTAATACTGGCTCGCCAACGTATACTATGAGACGTTTAAAAAGTACGTTATACCACCAGGGTGGGGAGGGGGGGGGGGGAACGGAGAATGTGACATTACACACAGAAAATGTTAATGTAAATACAAATTTTTTCAAGTGTTAGAAAAAAAAAAAATTAGTGATTTTATTTTACAAGTAAAGGATCTAATCTAAATTCAGACTTAATACTATTTTCCCTTTTTCCCTTTTCCCATCTTTACTCCTTTTTAAAAAGAATTCTTCTTTTTTTCCATATTCTCATAAAATTTTCCCTTTTTCCCCTTTTTATAGCCAATAAGAAAACGTAAAATATACAGATACGGCATTTGTTGCCGTATTTTAATTTCGTAGTACAGCATTTTAGTGACTGGTCACAGAAGAGTGATCTGTCACATCTCGAACCCCTTTTCCAAGTCTCACTTTAAAAAATACGCGTGTTAGTGACTACTCACAAGTGTTAGTGGCTACTCACAAATGTGAGTAATGTTCTTGATTATATGACACTTTGTGTGTATTTATAACTTAATATTCCTCATTTTATGATAGAAAAGTAAAATATTGTACTATTTTTCCAAAGTAGCAAAAAATATTATCGGAACAGAAAGTTACTTTCGTCGAAAGTTAATTCTTTCAGATTGAAAAGTATACTATTATATTTTCTTCGTTCAGAATTCATCACTTTTTGTTACAAATTTATTTTACTATTTGACTACTATTCTACTATTTTACTATTTTGTTGAAAATTTGTTGAAAATTTTGTTGAAAACTCACTATACTGAACTTAACTATTATGAAAAACCACGCAAAGCATGGTATTTGGCGTGTATATCAGCCAACACGCAAAATTTCAGAAAATGTTCTAAACAAAATTTGTAGAAAATTAGTGATAAATCTGATGAAGTTTAACACATTTCAGTGCAGTATCGGCCATCTTGCTAGTTGACGTCACAGACGAAAAGACAATAGAAAAGGTAGGAGGTGTGACCTTCATTATTTTTGTATCCAGTGACAGGGGTGCGTTCCCGCCCCCACGAGACGTTGGAAAGGGTAGGAGTTTGACCGAAATTATTTCTGTGACCAGTCACGAGACGTTGAAAAGGGTCAGAAGTTTGACCAACATTATTTCTCTGAATAATGAAAGGAGTGCCTTCCAGTCCCCGCTAGACGTTGGAAAGGGGTAGGGGTTTGACCAAAATTATCTCTCTGACCAGTTACAGAGGTGTCTTCTCTCATGAGACATTGGAAAGGGGTAGAGGTTTGACCAACATTATTTCTCTGACCAGTCACAGAGGTGTCTTCTCCCATGAGATGTTGGAAAGGGGTAGAGGTTTGACCAACATTATTTCTCTGAACAGAGGTGTCTTCTCCCATGAGACGTTGGAAAGGGGTAGAGGTTTGACCAACATTACTTGTCTGACCAGTCACAGAGGTGCCTTCTCCCATGAGACGTTGGAAAGGGGCAGAGGTTTGACCAACATTATTTCTCTGACCAGTCACAGAGGTGCCTTCTCCCATGAGACGTTGGAAAGTGGTAGAGGTTTGACCAACATCATTTCTCTGAACAATGAAAGGGGTGCCTTCCAGTCCCCGCTAGACGTTGGAAAGGGGTAGGGGTTTGACTAACATTATTTCTCCGGCCAGTCACAGAAGTGCCTTCCTCCACGAGACGTTGGGAAGGGGTAGATGTTTGACCAACATTAGTTCTCTGACCAGTGAAAAGGGTGTCTTCACGTCCCCGCGAGATGTTGGAAAGGGGTAGAGGTTAGACCAACATCATTTCTGTGACCAGCGACAGAGGGCACTTACTAAAGTGCAATAGCGATTTTCTCAGAAACTATCAATCTATCAAACAATCACCATGAAAATCAATGCATGATTATAGAGAGTTAAAAAAAGGAAGGTAAGCGCTGTTCGGAAGTACACACAAAAATTGCTCTTTTTTGGTTGAAAATTAATTTTTTTAATTGAAAATTTAACTATTCCATTATTAATTGAAAATTTTTCATTTTCAGTTAAACGTTCAAAAATTTGGTCGAACATTTATTTACTTTGTTAGAAATTCGTCTTTTTTGATAGAAAATAAATCTTCTTGATTGAAAATTCAACTACATAGTCAAAATAATTGAAAATTCTTTTTTGAAAATCAACGTTTTGAACAGCAAATATAAATATTCAATTTTTGGTTGAAAAATGATCGTTCTTAGTTTAAAATTTTACTATTTAATTGAAAATTAACTTTTTTGTTGAAAGTTCGTCTTTAAAGCTTGTAAATTCTGTTATTTCGTAAAAAATTGAACTATTTGAATTTTTATATTTTTTTGTTATGAATAATTATTTTCAACTAAGAATTTAACTTTTCCAGCTAAAGATTGATCATTTTAGTTGAAAATTCATCTCATTGGTTGAAAATCCAACTATTCTTGATTGAAAAGTTATCTTGTTTAGTTACAAATTTTATTATTTGATTGAAAGTTTAATTATTTTATTTAAAATGCAACCATTTTTTAGAAAATAATGCTATTAGATTGAAAATTCAACTGTTTTGTTAATAATCTGTCTTTTCGGATTGAAAATTTAACTATTTTGGTAGAAAATGCATTTTTTTTAATTAATTTATTTTGAAAAGTCACATTTATGGGTTGAAAATTAAACTCTTTTTTTGTGAATTTGTCTTTTTTGGTTGAAAATTTAATTATATGATTGAAAATGGATCTTTTTAATTTGTAAATTCAACTATTTGGACAAAAGGTTAATTTCTTCGTTAAAAATGAATTTCTTTTTAAGATTCACCATTTTACCTCAAAATGTAACTATTTTGTTAAAAATTTAATTTTTTTGGTTAAATTTTCTACTAATTTGTTGAATTCTTGAGCCAAAATAGATGAATCTTTAAGCTCAACAGTTCCTCTCCTGTTCTGCTCTCCTTCCTCTAATGTTCTGCTCCTGTTTTGTCTAGGGTGACTGACCACGGACGACCTCCCCTTTCGGCCCCGCGGCTCCGCTCATCAGAAAACCGCCTCTGCAGCGTAATTCTTGAAACGCACGAATCGAAATTGCTAAAATTGAAATCCGCGTGTAGCTCAAATTTTACCCAAGTATTTGAATTTTCATCTGAAATTACAAATCTTCAACTGGAATATATATTTATTTATTTACATAATACATATCATATATTTACAGTGGAAAAAATTAATATTATACCAAAGAGATATATTTTGTACTAAAATGATCAATCTTAAACAGGAGAAATTATTTTTTAACAAAGTGGTTCAGCCTTCAACCAAGTAATTCAATTTTTAACCAAATAATATGAATTTTAAACGAATAATGTAATAGTAGATATTTCAATCAAAAAAAGTCCAATTTTCAACAAAAAAGTTGAATTTTCAACCGGAAAGGATGACTTTTAATTGACATTTTTAAATTTCTAATGAATAAGAAAAATTGTTACTCAAAATATAATCTTTAGAAGGAAGCAACAAATAAATTACTGAGAAGCATATTAAATATTATATCACGGTGGCCGCAAAACTTAATTTTCAAAATTCCCTAATTTTTCCTTACCAATTTTTCATTTTCCCTGACCATTAATATTCAAAGACCAGAATCTTAATCCTGTAAAATTGTTAACATAGAACCTTTTATAAGCGGAAGAAAACAATTTCATTATCCTGAACAGTTATTTAAAGTGCCTCTTATTCCCTTAGTCCCTTATTCTTATTCCCTGTCGTTTGCAAGAATATTTTCAAAATCCCTGACTTTCCTTGGTTAATCAAATTCCCTGACTTTTCTTTGATTTCAGGGAAGTGGGGGAAATTAGGGAAGGGGAAGTAGAGTAAGTGAGAGTAAATGAGGGGTTAGGAAGTGGTGCGAAATTAGGAATTGGGAAGTGGGGGAAGCAAAGGGAAATGAGGGAAGGGATAGCAGGGAAAATTATGAGACATGAGGTACGGGAAATTTATAGGTAATAAGAGGAGGGAACGGAGGGGAACTGAGAGGAAATAAGAGGAGGGGAAGTAAAGGAAATGGGGTTGGGAAAAGTAGAGGAATTGAGGGTAAATCAGGGGAAATGAGGAGACGGTTAGTAAAGAAAGTGAGTGGAAGTCAAGGAGGGGAAGTGGGGGAAATGATTGGAAGTGATGGAGGGTAGTGGAGGGAAAGTGATGGCTGGGGAAGGAGAGTAGGGGAAAGGGAGTGTTAGCTGGAAGTGAGGAGGGGGGGGGTAGTGGAGGAAGAAGTTGGGGAAGGGTGGGGGAGCGAAGGGCGAAGTATGGGGAGAAGTAGAGGAGGGGAGGGGATAGAAAGTATGAGAGGGGGAGGTTTGAACTATGTACTTAATTAACGTCTTAATAGTTTATGAAACCCTTTTTTGCAGGCGCTCGGCGTGTAGGTTTCCCTTGTAAGATTTAAGAAAGGCACAATTGAATCCAAAGTTCCTTCTTTAAAACATTCCTAGGAGTTTGAAGAAAAAATTATCAAGCTGATGCTAATTCTGAACATACCCAAAAATGTCTTTTTGAAAAAATCTTCTGGGTATACCTTTTATAACACTGCTCTAACTGAACAGCATATTTCTCTTTTGAGAACAACAGAGCAGACAAGTCAAGTAAAAAATAAAAGAGCTGAACCTGGTTATTCTTCAGCGTGACATTAATGGCTGTAGAACAATACGACTCAGAAATCTCAGAATGCAGAGAAGACCTTTGATCTTTGCTCTTAGACCCAGCAGAATGTTCTTTTTCCTACGAGAATAGAAGAGCCATAAACAAGGGACGCATTTTGGTCAAATTAAAGCTGATATGATTTGTACAAGTGTGAAGAAATATTTTGTACGACCTTGGTGCATCCAAATTTAAACCACATATTTCATGCGCAAATATCTCTCATGAACAGCGTACATAATGAGAAGAGGAACTTAATTTTGAAAATATGATGAAGATTGAGAGAGAAATAACCCAGGTTGAGTCTCATTTTCCGAGATCAAAGGATTTTTTTGTTGCAAATGAGTGCGATTAGAGCCGATGAGAAATAATTTGATAAAATTATACTTGAAGAATTTTGATGAATAAAATTTTGGTTGAAATAACCAAAATTTGGTTTACAAAGACCAACGAAATTGCAGCAGCAATTTTTTTTAATGCTCAAAAATGAGATTTGGAATCAACATAAGGTTGATTCAATCTTTTAGTGATTCAGGTAGATTAGAGTTTTCATCATGATCAGGCTCACCGATTTCCAGAAACTTTGAATCGATTCGAAACTTTGAATCGGTCTCAAGTCTTAGAGAATCTGCAATTTTAATTGGTCATTTCCGATTTCCAATTTAACGTTTTATTTATTTTATTTATTTACAAAAATGGAGGTGCATAACAGAATCTGACAATCTGCTATATAATTTATTTCACTCGCTAAATGATTCAAGATTTTTTAAATTGAGTTAAATATCAGTTAAATAACACGATACCTCAAAAACTCGAATGCCCCCCCTCCCCTTTGAGCAAAATTTTTTTCTTCGATTACATTTCATAAACGCTTAAAATAAAACACAAAACATACAATCTTAATATTTTAACATACTTCACAAACTAAAATGCTCTCAAAGCTGGTGAAGTAGGGTGATTTTTTTTTACGAAAATAGGAGAATAAATTCTTTGAAAAAGAATTAATGTACAGGTACAATATTGAATCCTATATGAAATGCAATAAGATTTCAAGTCGATTCAACAAAATAGTTGAATTTTCAAACAAAGAAAATTATTTTTCCGCTAAAAAGTTGAATTTCCAACAAACAAACAAAATATTTTAAGACCAAACAATTGAATTTACTACAAAGTAGTTAATTTTGCAAGCAAGCGAGAGTGATTTTCAGCAAAGTTTGAATTTTCAACCAAATAGTTGCATTTTTAACCTATAAATTTGCAACAAAATGGTTAAATTTTCAAACAAAAAATTTTAACTTTAATCTAAGATAGATGCATTTTGAACCAAATAGTAGAAAATTAACTTTTTTGGGGGGAAATTCATATTTACGGGTTAAAAATTCAACTTTTTTGAAGGAAATTCATGTATTTTGTTGAAAATTCGTTTTTTTTTTGGGTAGAAAATAATTCTTTTTGTTTTTAATTCATTTTTTTTGTTCGAGGATTCAGCTATTTGCTTAAAAATTCGTCTTTTTGGTTGAATTTAATAGTTAGAAAATTCGCTTCATTTATTGAATACTAATTTTTTAAACTGAAAATGAAACTATTCCATTTGTCGTTGACAACTCATCTTTTTTGGTTTAAAATTAAAAGCTGGAAAACCTAACTCTTTTGTTGAGAATTCATCTCTTTTGGTAAGAAATTAAAATATTTGGTTCGCAATTAAGATCATCATTTGGAAATTTAACTACTTGGTAGAAAATTAACCTTTTTCTTGAAAATTCAACTGTTTTGAAGGTAATTCATGTATTTTGTTGAAACTTCGTCTTTTTGGGCAGAAAATTAATCATATTTTTTGAAAAATTCATCTTCTTGCTTGATAATTTAACTACTTGATTAAAAATTTGTCATTTTTGTTCTATTCGACTAGTTGAAACAAAAAAATTTTTTGTTGAAAATTAAATTTTTAAATTGAAAATTTGATGATTCCATTTTTGAATCAAAAAATATCTTTCTTAGTTGAAAATGAAACTATTTCGTTTGAAATTCATCTTTCTTGAATAAAAATTCATTGATTTGGTTGAGAATTAAACTATTTTGTTAAAAATTCTTTTTTTTTACGTTTGATTCAACTGGTTGAAAACTTGTCTTTTCATGTATACGAGTCGACTGGGTTTTAAAACGTTCCAATTTTCAGCTTGAAAACTTAACTCTTTTGTTGAAAATTCGTCTTCTTTGGTAGAAAATTAATCTTCTTGTTCGAAACGTCATAATTTTGAGTGAGGATTCAACTATTTTGTTAAAAATTGGTTTTTTTTGGCTGAATTTAACTGGTAGAAAGTTCGTTTTTTATTAAAAATTAAGCATTTAAGGTGAAAATGTAACTATGTATTCCATTTTTGGCTGAAAACTTATATTCTTTTTTAGTTAAAAATTCAAATATTTGGTTGGAAATTCATCTTTTTACGTTAATTGTTTTTTCAAACATTCGACTTTTCAGGTTGAAAACTTGACTTTTTTGTTGAAAATTAGATTTTTTTGTAGAAAATTAAACTTCTGGGTTGAAAATTCATCTTTGTAGGTTAAAAATGAGGCTATTTGTTAAAAAATTCCACTATTTTGTTGAAAATTAAGCAATTTTGTTAATTAATCTTTTTGGGTCGAAAATTTAACTGTTTTGTTGACAATTCGTCCTTTCGGATTGAAAATTCAACCGTGGTGGTAGACGAGTTGTCTTCTTGGTTGCAAATTCATGTTTCTCTCTTTTTGATTTAAAAGTAAAATCCTGATTGGTTGAAATATTTACATTTTTCATTGAGAATTCATTTTTTTGCTGTTGGAGAACTCAACTACTTGTTTAAAAATTTAATTATCGGCGAAAATTCCACTTACCAGAACAACTCACTAGAAATGTGAAAGGACGCAGAATAAACGTGGAAACTGTGTTTAGCCAATGGCTAAGTGACTTTCGAGGAAGGGGGGGATGTAATATAGAACTATGGTTGTCAGTGAGGGGGAGAGGGAATAAGTAAGGAGAGTTCTAACCCAAGATTCCTGTTACCGACATGTTACCGACATCGAGCTCATTCCACAGCTCAAGTGGTTCGTGTCCGTGCTAAATTTCTAGAATTTTCTCGAAGGTTACCGATGGCGTTATAAAATGATATTACGCAATTGTGAGTAACGAATTTTGCGTGAACAAGTTTAAGGTTATTTATTATCTCAATTAGTATAGTTAAGAGGAAAGAAAGGAAGCAATGAATCATCCTTGTTTTTCTCATAACTATATCAATTAAGATAATAAATAACCTTGAAGTGGTTCACGAAAAATTCGCTACTCACAATTGCGCAATAGCATTTTATGAGGTCATCGATAACCTTCGAGAATATTTGAATATTCTAGAAACTTAGCACAGACATCAACAACTCGAGCTGTGAAATGGACTCAATGTCGATAACATGTCGGTAACAGGAATCTTGCGTTAAAACTCTCCTTACTTATCAACTGGGGGAGAGGGGTAAAAATAGCCCAAGATTGGTGATGTAGTTTATGGACGGCCCCTTAGGCAATCGTTCAATCGTTTCTTTTTCCTGGGTAGCCTTTATGAGTAATTCTGAGGTTTTATTTGAAACGCGGCCGTAATTCATGAGGCGCAACGCAACAACAGGGTGAAGCCGTGAACGTCAAATCTAAAAGGGGTGCACTTTACTATGTGTGTCATCGTCTGGCCATGCACGCATCTACTCACTTAATCCCTTGTCTGCGGCAATGTGCACTACAAAGATGCAATTTTGTTGCATTCGTTGGCATACGCAATGGTCACGGACAGTTTCGCCTGGCTCATTCGTCAGACGAGACTACTATCACATGAGTTGAAGCAAAAGAAAATAAGAAAAGAAATATGAAGAGATTTTTTTAATTTAAAGTATAATGACCACATTTAGCAAAAATTTAGTAAGTTTATCGCAAAAGAATGTTTTCTGAATTATTTCAAAATGCTGTGCAAGACAATTAATACAGCATTTAAATTTATTTGAATTAAATTAATTATTTTATTTACATTAGTATTTTTATCAATATTATTAAAGATTCTCTACTGTTGGTTTGCATTATCAACTATGTCTCCCTTATCTATATGTGACCGTCCGCGATAGTTTCTGAGTTACTCTTTAATTTCCAATAATCAGAAATTTTTCAAGTTAATTACTTTTCTTGTTATTAAGCTACAAACATAGGCATTATAAGCGCACGCGGAGACCGAATGAGAGGCCTACGAAAGTCAGCCCCACCACTTACCACACCGCTATGCCGGGCGTGTCCGTGAGCTTCACAGGCTAGTGCCTAAACGTGTAGTGGTAAGTGGAGAGGGTGCTTTTCGTAGACGCATCCCCACTACTCATATGCTGGCTTGTGAACTCTGCTGCGATCGGCCGTCCTGTAAAATTCAGCTTTGACGCATTAGGTCCCTTTCTTCGCGGACGGTCACATATATAGGCACACCTCCACGTTTTTCATGATAATTCGATAACCAGTAAACATTTCGTTATGTTTCTGGTCTCATTTTAAGAAGGAAATTTTCAACTTTAAAGTGTAAAGTTTCATTTTTTTTTTTGCATTCCATTCCTTGAGGCATGCAGGAAGTGGAAGTTGAGAATCAAAAATGGATCAAAAAAGGAAAATAGATCGGTCTTTCTCACATGCTATCATGGCCCCTGTTTATCTAAAGCACTTAAAGTAGAGGCCAATTGACGAGAAACTGCATGGGCTTTCTAGCAATCTATTTAATCATATTTCTAACTTAATTTATCGCTAAGATAACCACGAAATAAGAGAGAGGCATCTTTTTATACGATTTTTTTAGTGGACTGATAACTCTCACCGGTACTGTAGATGAGTTTTCTTGATAGAATTCTGAAGACATTAATTATTTTGAGAAGGCTTTTTGGACAGACTGTTATATGAGACACATCAGGCAACAGATGCTGTTTGCTAAAAATCCTCTTGTACTCTCTGAACGCCATTGGTACGCAAATAGAATGTCCCAAGAGCCGTCCAACTGTCTGGTACTCTTGCAAAAATAGGATTGTGTCTTGCTTGGAAATAGGATGACAGACCTGGAAGCAAAACGAAGGAATTACTTTCCGGAATGAAGTTGATGATTCGCCCTCTGTTCTGAATTCATGGCCACCGCCTATGCCTTTCGACTCTCGCTCTAGACGACAATTTTCTGAAACACAGAAAATATAAAGTGTGAATCTAACCCCGTGTGGAAATCTTCCCAATTAAGCCCAATTATTTTGCGGGCACCAGTTTGGGCCCAATTGGGCATCCCAGTTTGAAAAAATTTAATAATTAAACTTTTTTTTTCCTTATATATTAGGCTAAATGTAATACGACCGTCAACATGCAATTTATTTTGCTGCTCTGAATATTTCATTATTAAAATTTACGTAATAGAAGTAACGAATACATGGATATTAAGTTTAGGCTTTGATTGATTTGCCCAAAGTTGGCGGTGTCAGTTAGGCCCCAGCTGATTTTCCTCACTTAGTACTCAACTGCTACTACACAAGTGCAAATGAAGTGTCAGTTGTTTACTTTGCGTATTTATTTCTAATGTTGAATTAGAGATTTGTTATTTACGTAACATAAAATGGATAAAAAACGACATGCAGATTAAAAATTGCGCTCCAGAGTTAAGAAGCACCGGGCAATTAGTAAATTCTTAGCTCAATTTCAAAATGGCTCAAGTGATTCCAGTGACAACGGTAGTTTAATAATGTTACAATCATATGTATTATATTTGAATGCTACCTTTCAGGTTATTTAGAACAAAGATAAGAATCTACTGTACTTTTAGAACTAACCAAAAACTACTAAAATGAAAATTTGTGTAGAAATAAAAATTGTATGACTACTATTTCGTGTTTTTTTACAGAAAATAATTGAAATAAAAATGATATCGGTAAATACTTCATCTAATACATGTACTTCCTCTGTTAAAAGTTTCATTAATTTTAAAATTATGCGCGCTTTTTAATTTTTTCGACCAATCCGAAAGTGGCCATAAACATCGCCAGCGCCCTCAGCCGTCCATGTTGCTCTGATTGTGAGTGCTTTTCGTGCTTTTGGAGTACGCTTAATGGCGTAGCAGCTATAATACTTTTAAGGACTGTTTTTTCAACACGATTTTGAGAAAAGGATGGCGGAATAACATGAGCTTTACGATGAGGATATTGATTTTTATTCCTGTCAGTTAATTGAATTCATAGTGCGTGGGTCAAAAAGTGAAAGAAAGGTAGATATTTTGCCCTCCTCGTGGGTTGTATTTAATAAGAAAAAGGTTAATTTAGAAGAAAAATTTCAACCACCATCTTATACGAATGAGACGGTCGAGTTTTTACATAATCTCATCCATAAGAGGCTTCCACCTTTGAAAAATTGGCCACTCTATACGATCAAACTAATTGGCCAAGCAAGTATTTTAAACAATTGTTTAAAATTCCCACTGCAAATTGTCTACAATTTTCAACATTGATATTTAATTTGTCAAATGAAAATAATTTAGGATTCAAAAAATAATTTAAAGGGTATTTGATAATAAGGGCATTAACGTCATAATTGAATCTCAATATTATAAACGCAGAACAAAGAACACAAATTCTAACCTCAACATTCATATTCCTCATTTTGAGCTAAAAGTATTAAAATTAAACTGACTTCCACTATATAACTACACTTATAAAAAAATGAATGTAACTATAGCAACCGAAGAAATATTAAATTTTTAATACTTCATAAATAAATTAAAAGTTGTATAGGATGAGACAGAGAAGAGAAGATTAAAAAAATAGACTGGAATTTATATTAACAGAGAAAAAAAAATTAACATGAACAGATGAAAGGATGAGATGAGATAGAGAAGAAAGGATTGAAAAAGATAGAAAGGAATTTAGATTGACAAAGAGATAGAAGAAGATAGACTTTGATAGGTGTAGTATAGGATGAGGTAGAGAAGAGGAGATTTAAAAAGACAGAGGAGGATTTAGATTATCAGAGAAAGAAAAAGATTGAAATGAATACATAAAGGACGGGATGAGATAGAGCAGAGAGGATTAAAAAAGATAGACAGGAATTCAGATTGCAAAGAGATAAAAAAAGATAGACGTTAATAGAATTAGTATAGGACGAATTAGAGAAGAGGAGATTGAAAAAAATACAGATACGGGCTTTTAGATTACCAGAGAATGAAAAAGATTGACATGAATAGATAAAGGATGGGATGAGATAGAGAAGAGGGGATTGAAAAAGATAGACGGAAATTTATCATAACAGAGAAAAAAAATGGACTTGAACAGATGAAGGATGGGATGAGGTAGAGAAGAGAGGATCGGAAAAGATAGACAGGAATTTAGTTTGCAAAGAGTTTGAAAAAGGTGGACGTGAATTTAGATGGATAAAGAGGTAGAAAAAGAAAGACGTTAACAGATGTAGTAATTGTAGTACAGGATGAAGTAGAGAAGAGGAGATTAAAAAATTAGACGTAAGTTTACATTACCAAAGAGATAGAAAAAGATAGAGAAGAGGAGATTGAAAAAAAAACGGGAATTTAGATTAACAGAGCAAGAAAAAGATTGACATAAATAGGTAGAAAATGAGTTGAAATAGAGAAGAGAGGATTGAAAAAAGATAGACGTACATTTAGATTGACAATAACATAGAAAAAGATAGACGTTGATAGATGTAGTACAGGATGAGTTAGGTAAGAGGAAATTGAAAGAAATACACGGGAATTCAGATTAACAGAGCAAGAAAAAGATTGACATAAATAGATAAAGGATGGGATGAGATAGAGAAGAGAGGATTGGTAAAGATAGAAAGAAATTCAGATTGAGAAAGAGATAGAAAAAGATAGACGTTGATAGGTGTAGTATAGGATGATGTATAGAAGTGGAGATTAAAGAAGACAGACGAGGGTTTAGATTAACAGAGAAAGAAAAAGATTGACATAAATAGATAAAGGATGGGATGAGATACAGAAGAGAGGATTCAAAAAAATAGACCGGAATTTAGATTAACAGAGGAAGAAAAAGGTTGACATGAATGGGTAAAGGATAGTTTGAGATAGAGAAGAGAAGATTGAAAATGATAGACAGGAATTCAGATTTCAAAGAGATAAAGAAAGGTAGACGATAATAGATTTATTATAGGATAAGATAAAGAAGTGGAGATTAAAAAAGATAGACGAGGATTTAGAATAACAGAGAAAGAAAAAGATTGACATGAATAGATAAAGGATGGGATGTGATAAAGAAGAGAGGATTGAAAGAGATAGAAAGAATTTTAGATTGACAAGGAGGTAGAAAAAGAAAGACGTTGACAGATGTAGTAATCGTAGTATAGGATGAGGTGAAGAAGAGGATATTCAAAAATTAGACGTAAGTTTAGATTGCCAAAGAGATAGAAAAAGACAGAGATGAAGAGATTGTAAAAAAATAGAGGGGAATTTAGATTACCAGAACGAGAAAAAGATTGGGATGAATAGATAAAGGATGGGATAAGATGGAGAAGAGAGGAATGAAAATGATAGACGTACATTTATATTGACAAACATACATGAAAAGATAAATGTTGATAGATGTAGTATAAGATGAGGTAGAGAAGAGGAGATTGAAAAATTAGACGTAAGTTTAGATTATCAAAGAGAAAGAAAAAGATAGAGATGAGGAGATTAAAAAAAATACAAGGGAATTTAGATTAACAGAGCAAGAAAATGATTGACACAAATAGGTGAAGGATGGGATAAGATAGAGAAGAGAGGATTGAAACCGATAAACATACATTTAGATTGACAAACAGATAGACAAAGATAAATGTTGATGGATGTAGTAAAGGATGAGGTAGAGAAGAGGAGATTGAAAAATTAGACGTAAGCCTAGATTACCAAAGAGATACAAAAGGATAGAGATGAGTAGATTGAAAAAAATAGAAGGGAATTTAGATTAACAGATCAAGAAGAAGGTTGACATAAATAGGTAAAAAAATGAATGAGATAGAAAAGAGAGGATTGAAAAAGATAGACGTACATTTAGATTGACAAAGCGATAGAAAAGAAAGACGTTGATAGTTGTAGTATAGGATAAGGTAGAGAAGAGGAGATTGAAAAAGATAGACGGAAATTCAGATTAACAGGGAAAGAAAAAGGTTGACATGAATAAATAAAGGATAGGATGATATAGAGAAGAGGAATTTGAAAAAGATAGACGTAAATTTAGATAAATAAAGAGGTAGAAAAATAAAGATGTTGACAGATGTAGTAATTGTAGCATAGGATGAGGTAAAGAAGAGGAGACTGAAAAATTAGACGTGAGCTGAGATTACCAAAGAGATAGAAGAAGATAGAGATGAGGAGATTGAAAAAAATAGATGGGAATTTAAATTAACAGAGCAAGAAAAATATTGACACTAATAGTTGAAGGATAGTTTGAGATAGTGAAGAGGGGATCGAAAAAGATAGACAGGAATTCAGATTACAAAGAGATAGCAAAAAAAGATGTCGATCGAATTAGTATATGATGAGATAGAGAAGAGGAGATTGACAAAATTAGACGGGAATTTAGATGAACAGAAAAAGAAAAAGATTGACATGAATGGGCAAAGGATAGTTTGAGATATAGAAGAGAGGATTGAAAATGATAGACAGGAATTCAGATTGCAAAGAGATAGAAAAATTTAGACATTGATAGATGTAGTATAGGATGAGATAGAGGAGAGGAGATTGAAAAAAATACGTGGAAATTCAGATTAATAGAGAAAAAAAATTTACATGAATAGATAAAGGATGGGATGAGATAGAGAAGAGAGAATTGAAAAAGATATGGAGGAATTTAGATTGCAAAGAGATAGAAAAAGAATACTTTAATAGACTTAGTAAAGGGTGAGATAGAGAAGAAGAAAATAAAAAAGATAGACGAGGATTTAGATTAACAGGGAAAGAAAAAGATTGACATGAACAGGTAAAGGATAGTTTGTAATAGAGAAGAGAGGATTGAAAAAGATAGACGTCCGTTTAGATTGAAAAAGAGATCGAGAAAGATAGACGTTGATAGATGTAGTATAGGATGAGATAGAGAAGAGGAGATTTGGAAAAAATACACGAAAATTCAGATTAACAGAGAAAGAAAAAGATTGACATGAATAGATAAAGGATGGGATAGGATAGAGAAGAGAGGATCGTAAGAGCTAGAGAGGAATATCGATTGCGAAGAGATAGAAAAAAAAGACGTTGATAGATGTAATATAGGATGAGATGGAAAAGAGGAGATTGAGAAAAATAGACGGGAATTTAGATTAACAAAGAAATAAGAATATTGACATGGATAGGTGAAGGATAGTTTGAGCTAGAGAAGAGAGGATTGAGAAAGATAGACGTCTATTTGTATTGAAAAAAAGATAGAATAAGATAGACGTTGATAGATGTAGTATAGGACGAGATAGAGAAGAGGAGATTGAAGAAAATAGACGGGAATTCAGATTAACAGAGAAATAAAAAGATTGACATGAATAGGTAAAGGATAGTTTGAGATAGAGAAGAGAGGATTCAAAAAGATAAGCAGGAATTCAGACTGCAAACAGATAGAAAAACATAGACGTTGATAGATGTAGCATAGGATAAGATAGAGGAGAGGAGATTGAAAAAATACACGGGAATCCAGAATAATAGAAGAAGAAAAAGATTGAAACGAATAGATAAAGGATGGGATGATATAGAGAAGAGAGAATCGAAAAAGATAGACAGGAATCAAGATTGCAAAGAGATAACAAAAAAAGACGTCGATCGATTCAGTATTTGATGAGATAGAGACGAGGAGATTGCAAAAAATAGACAGGAATTTAGATTAACAGAAAAAGAAAAAGATTGACATAAATGGTCAAACGATAGTTTGAGATAGAGAAGAAAGGATTGAAAATGATAGGCAGGAATTCAGATTGCAAAGAGATCGAAAACTATTGACATTGATAGATGTAGTATAGGATAAGATGGGGAGGACGAGATTGAAAAAAATACGCGGCAATTCAGATTAACAGAGAAAGAAAAAAATTGACATGAATAGATGAAGGATGGGATGAGATAGAGAAGAGAGAATTGAAAAAGATAGAGAAGAATTTATATTGCAAAGAGATAGAAAAGAAAGACTTAAATATATTCAGTATAGGATGAGATAGAGAAGAAGAGATGGAAAAAGATACACAGGAATTCAGATTGCAAGGAGATAGAGAAGAAAGATTTGAATAGATTTAGTATACGATGAGATAGAGAAGAAGAGATTGAAAAAAATGAACAGGAATTTAGAATAATAGAGAAAGAAAAAGATTGACATGAATAGGTAAAGGATAGTTTGTAATAGAGAAGAGAGGATTGAAAAAGATAGACATCTATTTAGATTGAAAAAGAGATAGAGAAATATAGACGTTAAAAGATATAGTCTAGGATTAGATGAAGAAGAGGAGAAACAAAATAGACGGGAATGTAGATTAACAGAGAAAGAAAAAGATTGACATGAATAGATAAAGAATGGGATTAGATATAGAAGACAGGATTGAAACAGATAGAAAAAAATGCAGATTGTCAAAGTGATATAAAAAGTTAAACGTTCATAGATTCAATATAGGATGATTTAGAGGAAAGGAGATTGAAAAGGATAGACGGGAATTCTGATTAACAAAGAAAGAAAAAGATTGGCATTAAAATATAAAGGAGGGGATGAGATAGAGAAGAGAGGAATGTGAATGATAGACATGCATTTATATTGACAAACATACATAAAAAAAATAAATGTTGATAGATGTAGTATAAGATGAGGTAGAAAAGAGAAGATTCAAAAATTAGACATAAGTTTAGATTACCAACGAGATAGAAAAAGATAGAGATGAGGAGATTGAAAGAAATAGACGGGAATTTAGACTAACAGAGCAAGAAAAACATTGAAATAAATAGGTAAAGGATGGGATAAGATAGAGGAGAGAGGATTGAAACAGATAAACGTAGATTTAGATTGACAAACAGATAGACAAAGAAAAATGTTGATAGATGTAGTATAGGACGAGATAGAGAAGAGAGCATTAAAAAAGATAGACGTTGATAGATATGGTATAGGATGAGGTAGAGAAAAGGAGATTGAAAAATACAGACGTACATTTAGATTGACAAAGAGGCAAAAACGGAAAGACGTTGATAGATGTTGTATAGGATGAGAAAGAGAAGAGAAGATTGAAAAAATAGACGAGAATTTAGATTAACAGAGAAAGAAAAAAATTGAAATGAACTGATGAAGGAAGGGATGAGGTAGAGAAAAGAGGGTCGAAAAAGATAGACAGAAATTTAGTTTGAAAAGAGATTGAAAAAAAGGACGTAAATTTAGATTGATGAAGAGATAGAAAAAGAAAGACGTGAACAGATGTAGTAATTGTAGTACAGGATGAGGTAGAGAAGAGGAGATTAACAAATTAGACGCAAATTTAGATTACTAAAGAGATAGAAAAAGATAGAGAAGAGAAGATTAAAAAAGACAGACGAGGATTTAGATTAATAGAAAAAGAAAAACATTGACATAAATAGATAAAGAATGGGATGAGATAGAGAAGAAAGGATGGAAAAAAATAGACAGAAATTTAGATTAACAGAGAAAAAAAAGATTGACATGAATAGATAAAGGATGGGATGAGATAGAGAAGAGAGGATTGAAAAAGATGGGCAGGAATTCAGATTGCAAAAAATAGAAAAATATAGACATTGATAGACGTAGTATAGGATGAGATAGAGAAGAGGAGATTGAAAAAAATACGCGGCAATTCAGATTCACAGAGAGAGAAAAAAGATTGTCATGAATAGATAAAGGATGGGATGAAATAGAGAAGAGAGGATTGAAAAAGATAGAAAGAAATGTAGATTGTCAAAGTGATAGAAAAAGATAAACGTTCATAGATGCAGTATAGGATGAGTTAGAGAAAAGGAGATTGAAAAGGATAGACGGTAATTCAGATTAACAGAGAAAGAAAAGGATTGGCATGAATAGATGAAAGACGGGATGAGATAGAGAAGAGAGGAACGAAAATGATAGACGTACATTTATATTGACAAACATATATAAAAAGATAAATGTTGATAGATGTAGTATAATATGAGGTAGAGAAGAGGAGATTGAAAACTTAGACGTAAGTTTGGATTACCAAAGATATATAAAAAGATCGAGATGAGGAGATTGAAAAAAATAGAAGGGAATTCAGATTAACAGAGCAAGAAAAATATTGACATAAATAGGTAAAGTATGGGATAAGATAGAGAAGAGAGGATTGAAACAGATAGACGTACATTTAAATTGACAAACAGATAAACAAAGATAGACAAGAAGAGGATTGTACAGAAACAGGTAAAGTATGGGATGAGGTAGAAAAGAGAGGATTGAAAAAGATAGACATACATTTAGATCGACAAAGAAATGGAAAAAGATACACGTAAATAGATGTAGTGTAGGATGAGATAGAGGAGAGCAGATTGAAGTAAATACACGGGAATTCAGATTAACAGAGAAAGAATAAGATTGACATAAATAGATAAAAGATGGGATGAGATAGAGAAGAGAGGATTAAAAAAGATAGAGAGGAATTTAGATTGCAAAGAGATAGAAAAAAAGTCGTTGATAGATTTAGTATAGGATGAGATAGAGAAGAGAAGATTAAGAAAGATAGACGAGGATTCAGATTAACAGAAAAAGATTGACATAAATAGGGGTTATGATGAGATAGAGAAGAGAGGATTGAAAAAAAAGAAAGAAATGTAGATTATCAAAGTGATAGAAAAAGATAGACGTTGATAGACATAGGGTAGTAGGAGATAAAGAAGAGACGATTGAAAAAGATAGACGGAAATTAAGATTGAAAGAGAGAAAGAAAATATTGGCGTGGGTAGATGAAGGATGGGATGAGATGGAGAAGAAAGGATTGAAAAGGATGCGCGTACATTTAGATTGATAAACAGATAAAACAATATATACATTGATAGATGTAGTAAATGTAGTAAAGGATGAGGTAGAGGAGAGGAGAGTGAAAAAGATAGACGGTAATTCAGATTAACAGAGAAAGAAAAAGATTGACATAAATAGGTATAGGATGGGATGAGATAGAGAAGAGAAGATTGAAAAAGATAAACGTCAATTTACATTGATGAAGAGATAGAAAAAGATAGACGTTGATAGTTGTAGTATAGAGAAAGATGGGATTTTAGAATAATAGAGAAAGAAAAATATTGATATCAATATATAAAGGATGGGATGAGATTGAGAAGAGAGGATTGAAAAAAATACACGTACATTTATATTGATAAAGAAATAAAAAAAGATAGACGCTGATAGATGTAGTATAGAATGAGATAGAGAAGAGGAGATTGAAAAAGATAGACGAGGATTTAGATTAACAGAGAAAGAAAAAGATTGAAATGAACAGATAAAGGTTAGGATGAGATCGAGATGAGGGGATTGAAAAAGATAGAATTGAATTCAGACTGACAAAGAGATAAAATAGCATATATTTTCTCTATCCCTTTCTATCATAAAGATTCAAAATTATTCAAAAAGATAGGATCTCCATCTTTTTACGTCCAGCATGACCAAATACCCGAGGTGTGCACACAAGTGTTAATAATCCAGTGACCCTACTTTTATCTTAAAAATATACATAAATCAGTATTTTGATAATTAAATGTTAAATAAATTTTGGCAAGTAAAGAAAAACGTTTGCAAAGATGACCTCAAAGCATTTCCTGTCTTAGATAGGAATATATTATAGTAGGTAGATAAACCCCTTTTTGCATGGCTATCTGTTAACAATTCCTGGTGTGAAACATGCAATTATGCATTGTCCTAAATAAATAATCCTATATATAGGGACCGTTACTGTTTTTTTCTTTACAAAGTATTAAATATTTCTTGTTCCAGGTGCGTGAAAAATGTTCCGCTTGCGAGTGATTCTTTTTGCAATTTGTTGGGGAATTTGTGCTGGATATCCTGCAAAACATGGAAAACCGATACCACCTGGCCCAAAGTCTGAAGTCCTTCTTCAGGAAGGCTATGATAGAGAAACAATTGGTAATTCCAAATTATAAGTTATTTTCTGATTTTTTAATTTAATTTATTTCAATTTAATATTAGACTTTACGCTCTAACCTCTTTTTTTATTATTCTTTTAAAGAAACTTACCCCTGTTCGGTTTTTTTCGCTTAAATGGAAAATGAATTAATAGGGTCCATTTTTAAAAATTTATTTATTTTTGGTTCCAGTTAAAAAAAAGTTAATTCTTCTTAATTGAAAAGTCTAATATTATATTCTTGTTTCAGAATTCATTTCTTCGGGTTGAAAATTGTATTATATTGTTAAAAAATCAACTATTTTGTTAGGAGGGCATCCTTTTTGGTTAAAAGTTTATTCTTTTTGATTCAAAAGTCTAACATTATATTTTTAGTTCATAATTAATCTCTTTTGGTAAAAATAAAATTCATTTCAAATTCTTTGTCAAAATTTCAACTATTTTGTAGAAAATTCATTTATTATGTCAAATTTCGTGTTAAAACCTCTTCTTTTGGTCAAGATTGAAAATTAATTTTTTGGTAGAATAGTCATCTTTTTTTATTGAAACTTTAAATACTTTTTTTGGTTGAAGATTCATCTTTTTGGCCAAAAATTGAACTATTTTGCTTAAAATTCATTTTTTGTTGAAAATGTATATTTACTGGTTGGAAATTCAACTGTTTCTGAAAATTAATTTATTTAACTGAAAAGTTCACTCTGCCATTTTTTCTTTCAAATTTATCCTTTTCAGACAAAAATTCACGTTTTTGGTTGAAAATTAGTTTTTTAGTTTAAAACTGAACTTCTTGGCTGAAAGTTGAACTTCTTTATTAAAAATTCATTTATTTGGTTGAAGATTCATCTCTGTGGTGGAAAATTGAACTATTTTTAGAAAATTCTCAATTTTTTGGTCGAAACCTAATCTCCTTGGTCGAAAATTCAGTTTTCAGGTTGAAAATTCAACTATTTTGGCAGAAAATTTCACTATTTTGTGAAAAATTAATTCTTTTGGTTTGAAGATTCAACTGTTATGTAGAAAATACTTTTTTTTTTAAAGAAATTTCGTCCTTTGATATTGAAAATTCATTTTTTGGTAAAAAATATAATCTTTTTGGTAGAAAATATTTTATTGAAAAATAACTTCTTTGTTGAAAATTCAACTTTTTTGTTGAAAAGTCATCTTTTTTTTTAATTCAGCTTTTTGGATGAAATTTCAACTACTTGGTTAAAAGTTGAACTACTTTATAAAAAAAATTTTTTTTTGTTGAAGATTCATCTCTGTGATTGAAAATTAAACTATTTTGTTGGAAATTCATGTTTCTTGTTTGTTGAAAATTTTCCATTTTATTGAAATTTTTTTTTTGTAGGAAGTTAATTTACTTGGCTGAAAATTCATCTTTTAATGTTGAAAATTCAACTGATTTAGTAGAAAATTCCACTGTTTTGTTAAAAATGTATATTTTCGGGTAGAAAATTCAACTATTCTGTAAAAAATTCGTCTTTTTAAAAAGAAATTTTTTCTTTTAGTATTGAAAATTTATTTTTTGTTAAAAAAAAGTCATCTTTTTCGTCAAAAAGAAATCTCCTTGGTTGAAAATTCAACTTCTTATGTTAAAAATTCAATTAATTTGGTATAAAATTCTATTATTTCGTTGAAAATCAATTTTTTTGTCAAAAATTCAACTGTTTTGTAGAAAATTCATTTTTTGTATCGAAAATTCGTGTTTTAGGTTTTAAAATTAATGTTAATTATTTTGTTAGAAATTCAACTATTTTCTGAAAAATTAATCTTTTTTGGTTAAAAATTCAACTACTCAGTTGAAAGTTCAACTCCATTTTTAAAAGTAAGTTTTTTGGTTAAAAATTGAACTTTTTGTTTCACATTAACTTTTTTGTTAAAATTTTATATTTTTGGGTCGAAAATTGAACTATTATGTAGAAAATTCGTCTTTTAGTATTAAAAATTAATTTTTTGGAAAAAGTCATCTTTTTTGTAGAAAATTAATCTCCTTGATTAAAAATTCATCTTTTCATATTGAAAATAAAACTATTTTGGTAGAAAATTCTATTATTTTGTTGAAAATTATTATTATTTTTTTTTATCTAACTGTTTTGTGAAAAAATCATCTTTTATATAGAAAATTCGTCCTTCGGGAATGAAAATTAATTTTTTGTTAAGAAATTCATGTTTTTTTATTGAAAAGTAATTATTTTTATTCAAAAAGTCTACCATCATTTTTTATTTTGAATTTACCTCTTTTAATTCAAAATTGAATTATTATGTTAAAAATTTAATTATTTTATTAAATATTCAACTATTTTTTCAAAGGCATCTTTTTTGGTTGAAAATTCAACTACTTGGTTGAAAATTCGTCTTTTTTGACGAAGAAAAATTAATTTTTTCAACTAAAAATATAACTATTTTATTTTTGGTTTAAAATTGATCCTTTTTAGTTAAAAATTCATGTATTTTGTTGAAAATTTATGTTTCCAGTAAAAAATAATTCTTCTTGGTTGAAAATTCATCTTCTTGTGTTCAAATTTCAACTATTCTGTATAAAATTTTACTATTTAGTTAAAAATGATTTTTCTTTGTTGAAAATTAATTTGTTTTTTGAAAAATTCGTCTTTTTGGCTTAAAAGTTCAACAACTTGGTTAATTTTTGTCCTAATTTTCTGGAAAATCTTTTCTTGTTTGAAAACTTAACTTTTTTGTTGAATATTCTCCTTTTTCGGTTGAAAATGAATTATTTTTATTTAAAAAGTCTACTATAATTTTTTTGATTTTTAATTCACCTCTTTTAGTGGAAAATTTAATGATTTTGTTAACAATTTAACTATTTTATTAAATATTCAACTATTTTTTTAAAGGCATCTTTTTAACTTGAAAATTCTACAATTTGGTTGACATTTTTTTCTTACTTGTCTTTTTTGGCCAAGATAAATTAATTTTTTTAACTCAAACTGTAACTATTCTTTTTTTGGCTTAAAATTGATCCTTTCTAGTTAAAAATTCATATATTTTGTTGAAAATTCGTGTTTTTCGTAGAAAAGTAATCTCCTTAGTTCAAAATTCATCTTCTTGTGTTGAAATTTCAACTATTTTGTAGAAAATTTTACTATTTAGTTGAAAATGAATTTTTATGTAGAAAATTCAATTGATTTTTTGGAAAATTCGTTCTTTTTGGTTTTAAAGTTCAACAACTTGGTGATTTTTTTCTTAACTCACTGGAAAATATTTTCTTGTTTGAAAACTTAACTTTTTTGTTGAACATTCACCTTTTTTTGTTGAAAATTAATTTATTTTTTGGAAAATTCGTCTTTTTGGCTTGAAATTTCAACAACTTGGTTAATTTTTTTCCTAATTTTCTAGAAAATCTTTTCTTTTTTGAAAACTTAACTTTTTTGTTCAAAATTCACCTTTTTTGATTGAAAAGTAATTATTTTTATTTGAAAAGTCTAGTATTATTTTTTTGATTTTGAATTCACCTCTTTTAGTGGAAAATTTAATTATTATGTTAAAAATTTAACTATTTTATTAAATATTCAACTATTTTTTTAAAGGCATCTTTCTTCATTGAAAATTCAACTATTTTGTAGAAAATTTTACTATTTAGTTGAAAATGATTTTTTTTGTTGGAAATTAATTTATTTGGTGGACTTCGACAGACCGTGCCTCTTTAGAAACTTTGAGTGACACAGCTGAGGATTATTATGAGAAACTCACTAAAAATTTAACTGATCTTCTAAAACATGACTTTATAGCGAAAAGTCAAAGCCAATTTCTTAGGGACTCTAAGGAATCTCTTGAAGGGGAAGTATTTATAATACTTTTTGGTTTTGCTCAGAATCACGAAACTATTATTCAAAATGCAAAACAAAGTGAGTACTGGAATAAACAACAGATCACTGCCCATCCCGCTGTAGTTTATTTTAAGAGAGATGATAAAGTCATGTGCGAAAGTTATGCGATCATTTCAGAAGATTTTGAGAATAATACTAGTGCAGTTCATCTGTTTATGAAAAAAATGATTGCTGAGTTGAAAAAAATACATTGTTAAAAAAATCATGTATTTTACTGATGGTGCAGCTTCCTAATATGAAAACAAAAGCAACTTCGTTAACCTAGCAATCACAAGCGAGATTTTGGGATTGAAGCTTCCTGGGAATTATTTGCTAGTTCTCATGGTAAAAGTCCGTGCGATGGAATAGGAGGAATTTTCAAGCGAGAAGCTGCACGAGCTAGTCTTCAACGGCCAAGTAACAAACAGATTTTGACAGTCAGAGATTTATACGTGCGGGGCACTAATTATTGTTTTTATTATTATTATTATTTTTATATCATCAAGCCGTTTCCCTTGCCGAATATCAAGTTGATATTTTGTTCACAAAAAGAGCACAACAGAAAAGCTCGGAGCTTGAACACTCAGTTTGACAAAGCTCAAACAAATAAGGGTACCCGAAGCTTTCACTCATTTGAACCAATTGGTGGTAATAAAATAGAGTGCAGACAATACTCGACCTCCACAGAAACTCTCGAATTTGAAATCGAAAAGACAGCTAAACGTAAGCGCTAGCATTTTTCTTACTGATACATATATCACACACATATCAGAAATTTTCGAGAATTATATTTCCTTTTGGCTTCTGAAAATCAAAATTATTAACTAAGTAGAAAAAATAAAACCGTATTTGACGGTTAAAGAATGGTGAAACGTAAAAAGTAGCAGGTTTAATTGTTTGCGGGTCGCGACACTGACACCGCACCACAGTGGAGAGGTGGCGCACGGTCTCACTAAAATGACGATATCTTGGGACCTATAAGAGTCTGCATGCATTTTTTTTTAAAGAAAGGTGATTTCACAAGGAATCATTGTATCGATATTTAAAAAAAATTAAAAAGGGAGTAATTCACGAAAAATTAATCAAAATCTTTTTCACTTTTTTCCGGGCAACAAAATTTTTTTTTTCATGAATTGTATTATATTCTTAAAATATAATATTTTAACCCTAACATGTACAAATTTGATCAAAATCAAATCAGCGTTTCCAGAAATATCGATAATTCACAAAAATGTAACCCCAAAATTCAACATGGCGTAACTTCCGTAATTTTGAAAACTTTTGAAAATCCTTAAAGGCTGAAATTTCTTTTGTATAGAATTACAATTTCACAAAGTTTTATTAAAATCGAACAAACACCTGCAGATCCTGATATTTCTGACGTGTACTGACCCAAATATTACACTTATCAGCTTCAACACTCCATTTTTTCTTTGAAAATTCTTCTTTTTTGGCAGAAAATCTGTTTTGAATTTGAAGTTCAACTATTTTGTTGAAAGTGTAATACATTTCGACTTTAAATGTATTAAATTCAAAGCGTTGCTACATAACGTACATGAATTCGCGGTAGAAACTACTAACTACCCTTGGATTGTGCACAATATACATTAAAAAGATTACGGAGACTTCTTAGCGTGGACCAAATATTTCCTAGCTTCCAGGCTATGAGAAACTGAAAGGTCTACCCCTCTACTGTTTACAGCAAGTGAATTTCTGTGGTGAACAGAGACTGTATGGTCAGGCTGACCCTGTGAGCTCGCTCCTCTCAGATTCGAACAGGGGATGCATCTATTCACTGCTGAGCAAGGCAAGTGAGCAACGCGAAGAAGGTGGTGAACGATTCGTGGAATCGTTTTCGATGTCCTAATCCGAGAGCCAAGAACAGTTTCGTCCGCGGTACGGGACTGTATTAAAATTACGTATCAGTTCAGTGGGAGACATATTTCATAACAATTTATTGGTTTAGGGAGGGGGGGGGGATTATTAAAATTTGAAATTGAAAGAAATAAAACGTAGCCAACAACAGTTTTAAAGGACAGTCTGTTCGGGGATTAAGAAATTTTTTTTTGCAAAACTCAGGGAATTTCCATAACTTTCAATAACTGCGAGGCAGAATCAATTTGAAATTTTTTTATTTCGATTTGACATTGTTCGATTCCGTTGATGAAGTATCCTAGGTTACAAATGTCACAAGTTTAACACTCTTGTCTTTGAATATTAGTAGCCAGGGAAGATTAAAAAATGGTCAGGGACAAATGAGACAAATTTGTCTTGAAGTTTTGCGGTATCCCTAATGTAATATTCCCCTTGATAAATTCTTTGCCTTGTATTTATATTTCTTTCCCTCCAGTTGTTGTCGTTCTTGAAATCAAGACCTTCCAATTTTGTGAGTTCCAATTAAGTCCCATGAAATTTCATTTCTCTCACAGAAAAAACTATGGTTTCTATTAGAACCAATTTTTGGTTCCAAAGGAGCTGCAACAAAAAGGAACCTCTCTTGCTGAAAAGGAACCCAAAATAATAATTGGTTTCTAAATGAAACCAAAGTATGGATTGAAACGGTTCCAATGGAGCCCTTTTTCATTTCAGCCTTGACTCACTACGAAGATTTTACAAGTTTATGGTGTACATTTTACTTTGTAATTAGAATTAAATAATATTGCACTGTATAAAATTTAATGAAGAAACTAAAATTAAAGATATTAGAGTGCACATGAAATATGACAGTTTTTAAGGTTATGTTAAAAATCTGACGTTTTAAACTGCACATGTACCAAAAAAGCGCGGTACTATTTAAAATTATATAATATACGCTTGCAATATTACATTAATATTACATTTTTCTAGAAAGGTAGGTACTTCTGTCATTCAATTTAATTTGTTTTTAAAAAGAATAAAAAACGTTTGTTAATATTTATCTTCATGATTATTCATAGTCTTTATTGATTTCAAATAGGCCCGTGTTTTTCGGCACATGCGCAGTTGAAAATATGAATAGCCATCTATCGGATATCAACGAACTTAAAAGGAACCCGTAAAAAGAGTTCTATTGGTGTCTCAGTTCTAAATGATACCAACTTTTACCTGAGCCGCAACTTTACTGAACCCTCAATTTTTTCTGTGCTCTTTGATTTGATTAATTTATTATTAATAGACCAATACTTACATGTAACCTATAATACTGTTATATCATACACAAGTATTGCTGGTTATTATAGTTAGAATTTGTAAAATTAATTTAATAGTTATATAAAAATTATAATCGAATGTGCGCAAATCACAGGAAGTTTTATCATATCACATACATAATGGTATATATTGCTAGCCCATTAATGGCCTACTAATGAAATGTATAAAAAATCCCTTGAAATCCTATGAAATACAAAATAAAATTTGAAAATACGATAAAATCATTTACACTTCCGGCAAATCCTCATATACATTCTTGATTGAAAGGACGTCAACACAGAAATCAGTAGCACATACGGTTTTTTTGAATGAAGCAATATACACTATTCGCTACCACTTGGACTTAGCGCAGTAAGTTCTGGCTTATGAGCATTTTGGAAAGTCGAAAACAATGCAAACATGAAATATTGAATTTTTATGGACCAACTTATTTTTAGCGATGGAAAGATTCCACAGAGAAGAGGATCGCCAAGTATGTCTTGTTTGAATTGAAAATTATTAGTGATTACATCTCGAAAAATATGACGTATGAAGAAATGTAAAACAAAAATTATTTTACACATTCAGATACTAAGTGTTGAACTTGAGGGGAACACTAAGAAGCTTCTCTCACCATTTACAGATCTTTTGACCATACTTTTCTTTACTTTCTACATGTAAGCAGATGAATTTTGGGGCAAAGTTTCATGGTTTTGAAAGTTTTAAAAAAATATATCTTTTTCCGTAGGCAATGATAATAATTAGGGTTCTTTTTTAATTTTAAACCGATAAAGATTGCAGTCAACTTATAAACATCATAATATGAATTTGAAACAGAAAATTAATTTTCTACGAAATAGTTGAATTTTCTACGAAACAGTTCAATTTTTGACCAAAAAGGACGACTTTGTAAGAAAGCCTTTTTTCTCATTTTTAATCAAGCCGTTGCACTTGCATGTATTCTAGAAAGATGAAACTTCTCCAAAAATATATGAATTTTTATAGCAAAAATTCCATTTGTTCTGCAAGAAGAAGCAACTACAAAAGAAAATAAATATTAATCGAATCACAAGGCTAATGAAGAACTAAGAAAAATATAATATCAGGGTTACCTCAAAAGTTAATTTTAAATTCATATTCAAAGACCAGACTTGTAATGTTTTTAACTAAAAATGTTTTATAAACGGGATATAACAAATTGCAAGTAAAATAAAGAATTTTCAAATTTAGTTTGTGTGTCATTTGTTGGAAGTTATCTCTCAAAGTATTACGTTTATGTATAATTACTGCGATTTATTTCTTTCGATTTCGAATTTTAATAATCCCCCCCCCTCCCTAAACCAATAAATTGTTATGAAATTCCCCCCCCCCCCTGAGCTGTTACGTAATTTTAGTACAGTCACGTACCGCGGACGAAACTGTTCTTGGATCTCGGATTAGGACATCGAAAACGATTTCACGAATCGTTCACCGCCTTGTTCGCGTAGTTCACTTGCCTTGCTCAGCAGTGAATAGACGCATTCCCTGTTCGAATCTGAGAGGAGGGAGCTCACGGGTCAGCCCGACCATAAAGTCTCTGTTATCGACAGAAATTCACTTGCTGTAAACAGTAGAGTAGTAGACCCTTCAGTTTGTCATAGCCTGGAAGCTAGGAAACATGTGGTCCACGCTAAGAAGTCTCCGTAATATTTTTAATGTATATTGTACACAATCCAAGGGTAGTAGTTTCTACCGCGAATTCATGCCCGTTATGTAGCAACGCTTTGAATTTCATACATTTAAAGTCGAAATGTATTACATTTTCAACAAAATAGTTGAATTTTAAATCCAAAAAAGATTTTCTGCCAAAAGAGAAGAATTTTCAAAGAAAGAATGGAGTGTTGAAGCTGATAAGTATAATATTTGTGAAACCTGTTTGACTTGGAAATTCAGGAAGATGATTTCGTTCCATGAAAGAAGTTAGTTTTCAATCAAAACAGATGAATGTTGAACAGAATGTTTGACTTTTCAAGTAAAGAGATGAATTTTCAACTAGAACATTGCGAAAAAGTATCATTCGAAAATAATAATTATTACTATTGCTATGATAGAACGATGTTTCGATAATGTATTTCTCATAATTTCTTAGCGATTTGTTTGTTACTATAATTCCTCTAATGACTGATATCATCTAATGATTTGTAGTAAAATCATAAGTAGCTCAACTTTCAACCAAAGAAATGAATCTGTACCAGCGTAGTACAATTTTCAACAAAAATATGTAACTTCCTTAGAAGAAATGTAATAGTTGAAACGTTTCGATGAAAAATGTTTAAATTTGAAACGAACAGTAGCATAATTCATCCAACAACGACCCATTGTTAACAAAATAGTAGAATCTTCTCCAAAAACAGATGAATTTGTAGTCAAACAGTTCTATTTTTAATCAAAAAGATTAATTTTTGTAACTAATGATGATAAATTTTGACCCAAAAAACGGGTTTTCACACAAATAAATGACTTTTTCGACCATAGAGATGAATTTTTAAGGAAGTAGTTGAAATTTTAACCAAGTGGTTTAATTTTCAACCATAAAAGATGAATTATCCTCGAAAATTGTCATAGTTGATACTTCAAGTGAAAAAGATTTAATATTACATGAAACCCAATTAAATTCAACCAGAGAACGAAGTAGTTGTATTGTCAGTTGAAAAAATTAAATTAAAATTAAAGTAAATGTAAATAAAAAATTCAATTTCCAACCATAGAAGTAAATCTTTCATTAAAAAATAAATTTGTAACAAAGTTCTTCAACTTTCAACCAAGTAGATTAATTTTCCACCAAAACAATGTATTCTGAACGAGAACTGTAATACTGGAAATATTTTCAACAAAAAAAAAAGGTTTGCAATTGTAAATAAAGAACAATATTAGATTACTAATAGTAATAATAAGAAGAATTTTGTACCAGAAAAGATAAATTTGCAAAGTCAAAAGATTTTTTAACAGACTTTAAATTTCAAACCCAAGAAAGATTTCTCAGTAATCTAAGAAAAAAATGTAATCAAGTTGTTCAATTTCTAAGAAAGAAAAATGTATGGTCAATAAAAAAAGTAGACTTTATATTCCAAACCACAAAGACAACAAATTTTTTATTTCAAATCAAAAAAAGGTGAGTACCAGCAAAGAAGACGAATTTTCAAAAATTCTAACTGTTGAATTTTCATTAAAAAAATAACTTTAACAACAAAAACAAATTTTCAGCAATTTATATTCCTTAAGATGAATCTTGAACAGATAGAATTATTTTTTTAACAAAGTACTGAAAACTTTCAATAATGATTTATTTTTAATCTAAAAGTCAGCGAAAAAGACAGTATGGGTGACATGTCAGACTAAATATTTTGATTTTGAATGAGAAGTAGTCCAATTCAACCAAAAAGGAGACATCTTCAAAAGAATGGTTTCATTTTCAACCAAGTAGTAGAATTTTCCACCACAATAGATGAATTTTTCACCAAAAATTTAATAATAGAATTCTCAACCAATGAAGAAGACCCCGAGTGCAATACCACTATTTGAAACATTTTCAACGAAAAACAATTTTTAATCAAGAAAGATGAATTTTCAATTACAAAGATGACTCTTTAAGAAAATAGTTCAATTTTCAGGAAAATAATTGGAATTGAAAGAAAATAGTTACATTTTCATGTTAAACAGTTCAGTTTTCAACCTACAAAGATGAATGTTCAAAGAAAATGTCAAATTCTTCAACGAAACAATTCAAGTTCAACCAAAAAGCAAACAGTCGAATGTTCAAGCCAAAAGTTGAATTATAAAATTCATCATTGTAGTACAAATCGAACTATTTCTTTGTGATTTACATTTTTGTCGAAAATTCACATTTTCGGGTTCAAAATGCGACTGTTTTATAGAAAATTCCCCTGCTTGGCTTACAAATTAAAGAATTTTGTATAAAATTCTAGTACTTGATTGAAAACTTAACTTTTTAGTTGAAACTTTGCCTCTTTGGATAGAATATTAATCTTTTATTTTTGAAACTCTTCCGTTTGGTTCAAGCTTAAACTCTTCTGTTACAAATTCGTCTGTTTTGTGGAATTAAATCGGTCGACAATTCACTTTTTAAAGTAATTTGTTATACTGCAAATTTCAATATTCCATGTTTGGTAGAAAACTTATTTTTTAGTTTAAAATTCAAAATTTTGATTCGAAATTTATGTATTTTTATAATAATTCGTATTTTGGAAAAAATTTATTTTTATTGGTTAGGAAATCATATCTGTTATTGAAAATGAAACTATTTGGTTTATTAATGTTTAACTCTCGTTGGAATTTTTTTCAAGATTCATCATTTTAGTTGAAAATCGATATCTGGATGTTATTGGAAATTCCATTTGTTCTTGAGAACTCGTTTTTGAAGATGTTGAAGACCATATAAGTTTATAAATTTTTATTGAGTTAAAAATTCCATTAGGATATTGTGCCTGCATGCTCCTCTAAATTCATCTGTTTACAATTCAAAAGTGATCAAAAGTATGTTTAAAAAATCTTAAAATGCTGAGAGAAGCTTCTAAGTTTTCATTTCAAGTTCAATATTTAATATTTGCATTTATAAAATAATTTTTGTTCCATATTTCTTCAGTCATAAAATTTGTACATATGTGAACACTGATAATTTCGCATTCAAACAAGACAGATAATTATTACCTGACGGTGAATACCTATCTGTGAGGAGAAGTAGGCGGCTGCGTATGGTGAACACGAACACGATTGCTCACATCTGTTCTGATCTGCTGGCCTAACCGTTTTCTACACGTTCACGTGGTCCAGTAAGTCTTGCGCTAATCTGTGCGATTAGAGAGCTTCGCCGAACGAATTCAGCCTAGCAGTTCTCCCCTTGCGCGGGGGACGCTCTACCCTAACTAGCCACTTTCAAGGATACGGTTATAGAAAAACTGCTCGCAAATTTCGCAAAGAAACACGACAAAGGTTTGAATACGGAATCAGACCGAGCTAAGACGACCAGGCGCCTCACCTGAGTGGAGCAGATTAGCCACTTACAGGTCCGCGAATGAACCCGGAAGTGTTAACAGCGGAGACGGCGTGGAGGTCCTGCTCTTAGCCATTCCCTGTCCACTTGTAAACAAAATGAGCAAGGAACGGCTTCACCTTCCGGAACGTTCACGTGGTCCGCACGAATGCAGTAATGCAGCGTTTCCCAAAGTACTACCCCGGGTAGGGGGATGCCACCCCGGGCCCGGTAGCTCGGTAGGCTCTAAAGAAGGCTCCCCGCTGCGAGCAGACGGCTACTTTCGTATACCTACCACGAATAACCCTTTCATTGTTATGAGATTACAATAACTGAAATTATAAAGATATGACTCGATTAAATTTTAATTATCCGAATGAATTTCGCTATATAATTTTTTAAAAATGAAAAGAAAGTTCATTTACAAATCTTGTGATTATATAAATGAGACCTCTCGGTTTAAGAAATGTGCTATAACTCTTGAAGTTATTATCCGATTTTCTTCTATCTTTTTTAACGTTTTTGTCACAATCTAGCAAATATAATGCAGACTATTAAAGTTCAATTTATTAATATTTTATCACGTTTTCATTTTCCTCAACCGACTCTGATTCTCTAACAATGAGAAGGTCGCGCGAAGCAAGCAACCGCTCCCGAAAGACAGGCGTCCAGTGTCTCTCTTGGGTTCCAGTATTGTGAAAAAATTTGAGGGTGGCAACCCTACCACTCCCCAGAAAGTGCGAGAAAAGTATGGGAAACGCTGCTGTAGAGGACTCAGAGCATTTTCAGCATCAGGCCGTGCGCTAAAGGCAGGATGCCAGCATGCCGTGCCGGCAGGGCCTGACGGCGTAATGAGCGAGATATGCACCCACATCCGTGTCAAGGGCTACCGACTGGCCTGCTGATCTATCCGCAGACTGCCGGCACTGTGCAGTTTGTGTGCCGGAAAATAGCTATATGGGCATGTACCAGTATCGGCAAAACCTTTATCTGCAACATGTACTTCGTCCCATATTTTTAGATTTTTTTTCTTCAGCTGAGATGTTCAATATAATCTGTACAAAAGTCGTAGTATCTAAATTGTTTGGATGGATAGTAGTCATTTTACGTTGTCAAGATTAAGTGATACACAGGAAGGTGTCATGAAGACGAATTTTTTTATCATGATTTAAAATTTTTTAATTTAAAACATTTGAATTCAGCGAGAGTTTTGTAATAAAGTGTTGTATTGTTATGCACAACACTACTACATTTTGCAAATTTCATGCTTTTGAAGCGCTTTCTAATGGTCGAAAATAGTGTTTTTCATTTATTTTAAGTTACGTCTGACAGCTCCGATCGGCTTTGAATCTAAATATTTGCACTGTCTAATCGGAGATTAAATAAAGGACAGAAATTGCATTCCTAGGTATTAAAATTTTTAATACCTTCTAATGCAAACCTTCTTATCGGGATGGTTGTATTACCATACATTCAAAACTTAGATGAATGTTTCTTTAGAATTAAAAACAAAAAGTAACCTTCAATTAATTTTTGCGATTAACTATCATTTTCAACAAATCTTTCTTAGAAGTACCAAAGATAAAATTCAAGAGGAAAACAAATGTAACTGCATATATATACATGAATGTGGAATTGTAAAAAAAACATTGGTGTCAAACCAGCAGACCTCTGCATACAAGAGATAGGGAACACGAAAGATCTATTGAAGAAAACAAAACTAAAACAGCCACAGTTAAGCGTGTTATGACTTTGCACATACTTCGATTTAAAGAACGTTGAAATATTAGAATTGGAGCCTATTCTTGCTGAACGCTTATGTACTTTTATAAATGATGTAACAACCTAACGACCGAGAAACTATGTACACTTTACCATGAAACTATTTCTAATATCCCTGAACTAGTCATAAGATAATCACAATGTATATACTAAATACTTGTATTACTTTATCTGTATTAATTATTAAAATTTGAAGTTTTTACGATATATTGTATATCATCTACAGAACTGGGCCTTGAAAAGGACTCTGATCCGAGTCGAAACAGGTTGGCGATATTTTTATAAAAAAGACGGAAAAGGCCTACACTTAGGGTGACCATAATTTATTTTCGAAAAGTAGGGCAAAAAGCTTTGAAAAATTAGGACAAAGTAGGACAAAAATTTATTTAAAAAAGAGGACAAGGTCGGACAGAAAAGTTTGAAAAAAGAGTATATATGTAATTAGAAATTTTCGAAGGATGGCGATTGGTGGATTGATCCTTTTCCATGAAAGCAGATGGAAGATGAGTAGAACGATTCATCATCCTTGGAAAGAGGCAGGTCAACTTTCTCGATATTCCATCTGTTTCTATTCCCTATTCCAGTTCCGATGGCCGTAGCTGGCGGTCCAGTACTATATGTCGATGATTAGATGGCATTGAATGATAATATTTTGAACAAAAAAAGGTCCCAAAGTTAAATAAAAAATAAAAATTTGTCATTTGAAAAACCCGCACAAAACCCTGGACAAGGTAAAAAATCCTGTAGGACGACTCACACAAGCCCTAAAATGAGGACATGTCCGGAAAATCCGGACGGAAGGTCACCCTACCTACACTTCATTACGTCGCCCTAGACCCTAAAGTTATACTAAGCCATGTCCACTTGTTTAAAATTCGGAACCATTGTTATTTTTAGGTTCAGTAAGTATTAAACTCTGTTTCTAAATAAAAATTTCACTGAAATTTACTCGTAAAATTGTTGCAAGTAATAATAAAAATAGTGATGTTAATTAAAAGTTAGAATTATATTACGCTATATCCTTTTTGCATTATATGTGAAAAATTCCAACTTCCTAGTGCTATAATTCTGAGAAAAAATGAATTTCTTGAATCTCATTTAACGTTTGTCTAAAATCAATTTTGCACATCAGCTGAAACACATTCGTAATGATATTAAAAATGTGTAATACGTTCATGATCACGCATTATCAGGGTGGCCACTCACCCGAGAGAACCGAGAGAAACTTTCTCCGGGAGAAAACAGGGACAAAGCCGGGAGAAAAATATTGTACCGGGAGATTTCCCGTATTTCATAATTCGAGCGTTTTGTAAGTTTTGAGTAAAAATGATTTTTTTTACATTCTCATCTCAATGAGAAGGTATTGGTTTGATGTGAAAAACGACTTTCGCAGATTCAATCAAATGTCGACGTTTAGAGGCCCCCTTATTCAGAAAAAACGGGTTTTACAAAGGTGTATGTCTGTCTGTAGTATCGTGTAGGCACGATAAATTTCGAAAGATTGATCAGATTAGATTGTGCTTTGGAACACTTTTTGAAGGCCTAAAAAGAAAGAACGAGTTCGTTAGCCAGCTATTTTGGATCAAAATTCAAAAAGTAAGCACATATTGCAAATTTTTGAGACCACTTTTTTTCAACATTTAAAAATTCTATTTACGGTCATTAGTAGTACTCCAAGAGGAAAACAATTTATCCTAGCGAAATTTTTCTATGAAATGAAATTATCAGAGTTATAGCATTTTCAAAATCCCAAAAAACAAACGAAAATTAATATTTCAGGCCGAACAACGCATGAACATTCATAAAATTGGCTGAAAATTCATTTATTTTGTCGAAAATTCGTCTTTTTGTGTACAAATTGATTTCTTGAATTAAAAATTCAAATATTCTATCATTAGTTAGAAATTTATTAAAAATTCCTTTTTGAATTTGAAGATCCATATCTTTGATTGACAATTAATTTACTTCTGGATAAAAATTCAACTATTGAGACGTGCCGCGAGGAAAGGGACCTTACGGTTAAAAAATCGTTTTGCATTTTTTTGATGCTATTGATATTTTTCTAATTGCTCTCTCATATTACAGAATAATTGCATTTTCATCTGCAGAATCGGAATTATTATTAAGCTGCAAAGTGAGGCGTGTTTTTCAATTCAACTGTTTTCGAGGGAATTCGTCCTTTTGATTTTAACTATTATGTTGAAAATTCAATTATTGTGCAGAAAGTTCAACTCATTTATTGAATATTCATCTTTATGGGCGGAAAAATTGTCCCTCTGGATTGAAAATTCAACTGTCTTCTAGAAATTTCGCCTTCTAGGCTTGAAAATCCAGCTATTTCGGAGAAAATTTAATTACTTTGTTCAGAATTTAACTATTTCTCAAAACAACCTTTTTTCTTAAAAAATATAACTGCTGTTTTGCAAATTTTTTTTCCTAATAATAATCCATCATTTTGGATTGAAAAGTCATCTTGTTCGGTAGAAATTTTCTTGGTTTAATATTCAACTGTCTTCTAAAAAATTAGCCTTTTTAAGTGTATTATTGATCAATATTTCAACTATTTGGTTGTAAATGCAACTGTTTGGTTCGAACCTAATTTTTTATTTGATGCAAATTCAACTTCTTGAATGAAAATTCATCTCCTCGGCTTTAGAAGGCAACTATTTTCTGAAGAATTCGATTTTTTAGCTTCAATGCATTTCGATTTGAAATCTTGGCGTTCCATATTGAATTGATCATAGTACCTATACAAAAATTCATAATTATTGTTTTAGGTGATATCTTAGAGTATGTTTTAGGAAGTGGAGCCACTCAATATTTCCCTTCGGCTATTCAAAATCGCGGTTTACACGTAGTTTACCCGCTCCACTCGAAAATACTGGTTGATTGGGCGTTGAGCACCTACTGGAGTTGCAGTAATTTCTTCTTTGGTCAATGGGGTAACAGCGACGCTTTCCATGCTTATTTTTGCCCGCCTTTTTTTGTAATTGTTATTATATGCATATATACCAGCCAGAGTATTACAACTCTCCAATATTGCAAAGACTTCACCATCAGATGTTGATAAAACAATTTGTTCTTGGGTTGGCATAGGCCCATAGGTGTCCTTTGCTATTCTCAATTGAATTTGTTTATCGGCAGGAAAAGTGTATCTTCGAAGTTCGAATATCTTGAGCGGATTCGGGCGGGGAATAAGCCGAATAAATCTGAGTTCTTCAAGTCCACATCCAAATCCGTCAGAGGAAGGCAGCCTGGTAGGAGGATACATAACAAAAGGTAACCTGGTATGAGGATGCAAGACCAAAGGAAGCCCTGTAGGAGGTTGCCTGATCTGAGGAGACCTGGACCTGGATCTGACAGGAGGAGATGACCTATCAGAAGAATGTTGTCTGTCTGCAGATGAAGGGACGTCACGTGTTACTCCAGGAATAGGCTCGCCATTAGGTAAGCAATCGAACTGCAAACCTAATTCTGCAACACGAAACAGAGAATGATTTTTTTAAGTACGTTGGTATTTTATAAAACCCATCCAAGGTGGAAATTTCATTATAACGAAAGTTCTATTACAGCAAGGCTTTCCAGAGTCTTCTGTGAGGTGCTGCAAAGACTCGTCAAACGGCGTCAAAATGTACTCAATCAAAATTGACTCATACTTGGTTAATATTCAGCAATACGAATATTGAAAACTATTCAATTATTTTTAAGTTTTTACATTGACTAAGAAAGTGAACATAACTGGAGCTCAAAAGGATTTTGTAAGAAAAGGACCTGAAAGAAAATTGAATGCCTATTTTTTTCTGTATGTTTTTCACCTTTTCGTCGACACTTTCTGCACAAGTACAAAACATCTTCTTGTCTAAATTTTATGTCCATTAATGTATCAATTGGATATGAATTGATTTTTTTATTGCAAGCTTTATTTGAACAATATTCGAAAACTACATTTAATTGCAGGTATATTTCTCTTTTGTCTCTCCCTTTCCCTTTACAACTAATTTTCTGTGTCAGAGATACTAGAAAAAAGGGTTAAAAGTATTCAGGCTAATATAGATATCCTTAACTTCCTAGAAGAAGCTTTTCGAAAACCGTTTTTTATAACACACGCGTTCTGGATTCCCTCAGATTGAGATCGTATTCATTTCGGACAAACTCAAATAGAGTTTAGATGGAAAACATTGAGGATGATATCTGGATTGAGTCAGACAAGATATTATTTTCAGAAAGCTCAACAAGTTTTCGAAAAAGACATATATATTATTATAATGATAAATTATTATATTATTATATTCACCAAGAGAATTAAGGATGACCGCTATTGACAGAACAAGAGTAGAAAGGATCCTCATTTTTTCTGAGGGCAATCTTAATAATGTTTTGATGTAGAATTCGGTTGACAGTGTAACTAGTGATTATTCCGTTCGTTTATGAAAGTCTTTGATGATGTACATATACACCATAGTCGTTATCTCATCGATTATATAAGCCTCGAGCTAATATATGTTTTAATATATAAAGTTTGTCTTAAAAGTTCCCGAACATTCAATAAATCTCACAATGTACTTTAGTACTAAAAACATTTTGCTTATAATTATTAAAAATACATCCCACTCAAAGAAATACAGTCATTGGAACGATCATAAATCTGTTGAAAACATATCTAGCTATCTATCTACCTCCATCTATCTCTATCTATCTCTATCTATCTCTATCTATCTCTATCTAGCGGATGAGTGATGGTCTATTTATAAAAGATGAGAATTACGCCTTGAAAATTGAACTGGTTTGTTGAAAATTTGTGTTTTACGGTTGAATCCAACAGCTCTTAGTTCGAAATGAAAATATTTATTCATAAAAATATTGACTATTACATTTTTCGTTGAGAATTCTTCTTTTATGGTTAAAAATTCACCTCTCAGTTGAAAGTGAAACTGCTTTTTAGAAATATAATTTGTTGTTGTTGATGCATCATTTTAGTTTAAAAAAACTTCTACCTTTGTTCAAAATTCAACTATTTTGATGAAAATGGTTTTTTTTAGTTCAAAACTAAAACTTGATCTTCTTGGTTGAAAATTGAACTACAGTAAAACTCTGAGATAGCGCCGCGTCGCGGGTATGAGTACATGTAGCTGCGAGGGTGTGCGGTATTGACTCATGCGTGACAAAGCAGAAGCGTTTCGGTAAGGCACTGTACCCTAACTGTCTAACTGGATCACTGCGTCATATTGCCTCACGTTGCGCCATCTTCACTTTCAGTGTTTTGCGATCTGTTTCGCTTGTGCATACATAATTGGAAAAAAGCCAAAGAAAAATAAAAGCCAGTGTTTGACCTTCAGAGAAAAATATCAGCTTGTATGCGAAGTAAGAGCAGGTGTATCAAAACAGTACGTTTAGTTCCAGCTAAAAAGCCAGGTCAAGCATACGGACTGTCCGTACGTTTAGACCTAGCTGCATGCGGTCTGGTTGAACTTACGGACAAATTTGAATTTCGCACGAAATCCTTTTCCTACTCCAATTTTCACTTCTTTCGAATCGTATTTCAAACCTTTTTTCCACATGCCATTATCAAAATTCTTTTTTACAGTGAAAAATCAAAACCAATTTTTAAAACAAATTCTGAATCTGTAGTCCCGGCTTAACAGTTCGTAATTCGAAGATATTTCATTCTCCTTTTCCAGTTTCGCTAATCTCTGCAGTTGTGCTTTGCGAATATTCCGCACTTTCAAATTGAAATAAAAGAACCTTCTGATTCTCTTATTTATATGTGACAGGATTATATGTTTGCATAATTAACCTTTAAAACGGTATAAACGTCATAACCATCATATGATGCGGTGCCTCCTTGGTTTCATGAAGCTCCTTTTTACGCTAAAATTTCATGTTTTTAATAGTGCTCTGTGATTGGTGCTCTGTTTGATTCCGACGGTAAAGACGTAACAGACAAATTGTTTGCGTCTGCTTAGTAGTTCTCTACACGTTTAGACGTGTCCGATTGTTTGGACAATTATTTCGGGCAATCATCAAGTTGTTTATTTTATCAAAGTAGATCTCATGTACTCCGATGCTGTTTCGAACTCGAAAATCGAGCGAAGAAGCAAGAACTTCAAACGCAATTCTAAAGGAAAAAGAAAATACCGCTAAGTACTTTGTTGTTAAATAGTATTTTGCTATAGGTCACAGAATGTTGGTCAAATCCGTACCCATTTTCAACGTGTCATGTAGATCACAATTTTTGAATTTTTCAAACACTAGCAAATTTTTTCCCCATGTAAGTAAGATTATAACATATTTCTTTGGTTCGACCTGAAAAAATTTGAGGTTCGACATGATTGACTTTTTCTAAAAAGGTATTCATTTAACTTAATCCAAGAAACATGTTCTTTGTGTATTTACAAAAAAAATCTAAATTAGTCAACACAAATTTTGGTCAATTTATAATTTCTTATTATTGTTCACTAGTAACAACTGTACATTCAAAAATTGGTCATAACTTTTGAACAAATAGGATTTTTTTAAAGTTAAAAATAGAAAAAAACTGAATATAGCGGAAAAGGTATACACAGTGGGAAAGATAAACATATATGAGAGCCTGAATATATTAAAATATGTACATGTCAATAGAATTTGTTTAAAAGCATTTTTTTAACTGTTTAGTCTTTCACGTGATTATTTAACGGTTTCTTATCAATCTATCATTTTTATTATTCGGTGTCATCGATACATAATTGGTTTTCTGGTACAAAGTCTCGTGTGTACATAGTTTAAATCATTTTGAATTGCTATGAGTTTTGTCAAATAATATGCCAAAAACATGCTGGTTTTTATTTGCTGTATTATGACGCATTGAAAAGGCCAT